>JAVJIF010030913.1:0-473672 GCA_038442645.1 Agave tequilana
TATTATATATATGTGTAAATAAAATCACGAAGTCTTTGATTAATCCTTCAATATGTTTAATGTTTATATCTAAAGAAAGAATTAAAATCTAGTAATTTTTCTAATCCTTTATTACTTAACCTAAAAATCTAACAAAACTCCTCTTTTCAACTTATAATTAGAAATCTTAATTTAGAGCTTCCTTAATCCCTAAATTTCAAGTTTGATTCTTTAAACATGGATCAAAGAATTTCTTCTTTTTTTTTTATATATATATAATTTTTTCTAAAAGAAAATAAAATCTAACAAGAAAGTAGAAAATCTATAAAGAAAGTAAAATCTAAAGAGAAAACCTAAAAAGAAACTGAAAATCCTAAAAATAAAAAATAAAAGGCCTAAAAAGAAAATGAAAAATCCTATGTTAGCATCTACCCCCATACCTATCTCATGCATTGTCCCCAATGTATGCAAGATAAGAATATGCATGAAAATAGGTAAAGGATAAAAATCATCCCCTCTGTTTCTTTGGACCAGCGGTGGTGCTTGGTCCAGCAGACTGTGATCGTCTCAATGCCGCCTCTATACTGTCCAAACGAGAGGAATTCTCCTCGACCTTCTTCCTCAGACGAACTTGCCCTCTAAAGATCTTCTTCATGCCCTTCCAGACGGCGACATGAAGGCTCGTGATTCTGTGGGGGGATCCTGTGTTTAGAATTGGGGCTCATCTACCTCCTCTAAGCTCTCCTCCGAAGAGGACTCCACAGGAATATCCTCAGGTTGGGCCCTAGGTGTCCAGAGGGCGTGTAAGCAACCAGTGTATGAGCTAGTGGGTCTCTCTGCTACAACATACACTCGGGGAAAGGAGTCAAATACATCGTCTGGTATGAAGTTTTTACACAGACGGGTAATCAAGACTGGATGGGAATACTTTGCACCCCGAGTGCGGGAGGAATTATCAAGTATGGCATGGAAGATGGCCCTATTCAAACAAACCGTGTGTCTATGAGTCATTAAATCATGGATGATTTGTAACACGGGTCTGTTGAAAGTCGTGGTATGATCAAGTCCAAAAATATTGCGTTGGAGCCAACGTCCAATGCAATGTACATTTCTAAACGTGGATTGGGCTTTGAGCCCACGGTCCTGCTCTGTGCAGCGGACCCCCATGATGGGCATGTAATCAACCAGTGGCAAGGGGTCAGTATGATGGGGATGAATGGGGACATCGGTGATTTCAGCAATGAGTGGAATGGTGACAAAGATGTCACCTAATGGCATATGAACTGTGAATTGTTGTGTGTTATGATTAACAGATGCATGATCCAATGTGTTGTAAAATGTGGTGACCAATTCAGGGCAATAGTAAGCATCATTGTCATTGTTATCATAAACTAAGGAATACCATTCCACGCACGTATTAGATCTACAAATATATGCCCATATCCCCCTTGATCATTCAAAAGTGTAGAGAAATCCCTTTCCACAAACAAACTAGGGGCCATAAATAATAGTAAAAATTAGAGCAAAGGAACCAAGGGATAAGAGATCAAACCACCCCCGGATTTCGTGGGGGGAAATCGAAAGACAGGTGTGCAGAAGGCACCAGAGACAGCTACGGGAAGAATGGGTCTGTTTCTGTCTCCAGGAAAAAAAATCAGTCAACCTGAACTCTTCCGGCGCTCCTGAGGTGTCAGAAAGGCGGCGGAGCTGCGGCAGGGCGCGGCGGATTAGATGAAACTAGGGAGTAGAATTTGGTTGGAGGTCGGCTGTTGAAGGAATATTTCAGATCTGAGTAGATGTTCTCGTTTGAGGGAGGAAGATAGGTGAAAAAGAGTATTTATAGGAGGGGAAAAAAAATGGTTTCCAAATTTAACCCTAGGTCAAAGGTATATTTACAACCCTAGGTCAAAAGAGTTTGGAAATGAAAGGAATCCTAGGGAAGAGAAAATCCTAGGAATTTGAAACTCTTTGAAGCACAAAAATCCCTAAATTTTTTTTTATTTTTATTTTTTTTAATTTATTATTTACAAAAAGTGTAAAAGAAAATTATTTACAAGTGTGGTCCCAAATGATATTCAGGAAAATACACGGGAAACTGTACAGATGGAATTTGTCACAAATAAACTGGGTCACAAAGACCCAATTCATGAACTTCGTGTGACACAGAATTGGTGGTAAGAAATGGCTTTAAACGTTGTCCGTTCACAGTGAATATGTTGCCATTATTCGGGTCAAGAATCTCGATCGCACCGTGGGAAAAAACTTTGTGAACAATGAATGGCCCTGACCACCTGGTTCTCAATTTACCAGGGAAAAGGTGGAGTCTTGAATTGTATAACAGAACCTTTTGTCCTACGACAAAAACCTTTCGGTGAATGGATTTATCGTGAAAAAGCTTGGTTCTGTGTTTCGTGATCCGAGCGTTGTCGTATACCTCGTTTCTCAGCTCTTCAAGCTCAGATAACTGCAACTTCCGTAGAACACCGGCTTTATCCAAATCCAAGTTCAGCTGCTTTAAAGCCCACATAGCTCGGTGTTCTAATTCAACAGGCAAGTGACAAGGTTTCTCAAATACAACTTGATATGGAGACATACCGAGGACAGTCTTGTAAGCGGTCCTGTATGCCCATAAGGCATCAGTGAGTCTGATGGACCAATCCTTACGGTTCTGTCCTACAGTTTTCTCCAAAATGAGTTTTATCTGTCTATTCGTGACTTCAACTTGCCCATTGGTTTGAGGATGATAAGCCGTGGACAATTTGTGTGTAATAGAGTATTTTCGCATCAAAGCTTCAAAAGCCCTATTGCAGAAATGACTCCCATTATCGTTTATTATCGCACGGGGGGCTCCAAAGCGAGAGATGATGTATTCTCTTAAAAACTTAATGACAACATGGTTGTCATTCGTCCATGTTGGAATTGCTTCAGCCCACTTGGAAACATAATCTACGGCTACCAAAATGTACTGGTTACCGTAGGACAGAGGAAAGGGTCCCATAAAATCGATGCCCCAGAGGTTGAAAATTTCGACTTCCAAGATGGGTGTGAGGGGCATCATGTCTCTTTGTGTGATACGACCCGTCATTTGACACTTATCACAGAGCTTGCAGAAATTATATGCATCCTTAAAGAGAGTGGGCCAGTAGAATCCACTTTGAAGCACTTTCTCAGCAGTTTTCCGTGGACTAAAATGTCCACCGCAAGCTAACTTGTGACAGAATGTCAAAACGCTCTGATGTTCATCCTCAGGAAGGCATCTACGTATGATTTGGTCAGGACAGTATTTGAATAAATATGGTTCATCCCAAAAGAAGAACCGCATTTGGCGCAGAAAACGGTGTTTTTCTTGTCCTGACCAATGAGAAGGTATTTGCCTGGTAGTAAGGTAGTTCACTATATCAGCATACCAGGGCTCTCCACATATCTCAAAAATATGCTCGTCAGGAAAATCATCGTTAATCTGTATTCTCTCTTTAGGTGCATTTGGGATTCTCGACAAATGATCTGCTACCACGTTCTCAACGCCCTTTTTATCTTTAATTTCCAAATCAAACTCTTGCAAAAGAAGTATCCATCGAATCAGTCTTGCCTTAGCATCCTTCTTTTGCATCAAGTATTTTAGGGCGGAGTGATCAGTGAAAATAACAGTTCTGGACCCTAGCAGATATTGACGAAATTTCTCCAACGCAAAGACAACTGCTAAAAATTCCTTTTCAGTAGTTATATAATTGAGTTGGGCCTCATTCAGTGTTCTGCTAGCATAATAGATTACGTGTTGCCTATTATCAATACGCTGCCCTAAAACAGCGCCTATAGCAAAGTCAGAGGCATCACACATAATCTCAAAAGGCTTGGTCCAATCTGGTGCAGAGATGATCGGTGCAGAGACAAGTCTACTCTTAAGCTCTTTCCATGATTTTTGACATTCCTCATCAAAGATGAAGGGTACATCCTTTCCTAAGAGATTTGTCAAGGTTCTTGCAATATTGCTAAACCCTTGAATAAATCGCCTATAGAAACCGGCGTGCCCTAAAAATGATCTAATGTCTTTTAAGCACGTCGGTTCAGTGAGCTTCGTTATGACTTCCACTTTGGACTTGTCTACCTCGATTCCTATTCTTGATACCTTGTGCCCAAGTACGATTCCTTGCTTGACCATAAAATGACACTTTTCCCAATTAAGTGTCAAGTTTTTCTCCATACAACGTTGTAAAACTAGCTTCAGATGGTACAAGCATTGCTCAAAGGAATCCCCATAGATCGAAAAATCATCCATAAAAATTTCCAAAAATTTCTCCACCATGTCCGAAAAGAGGCTCAACATGCAACGTTGAAACGTTGCAGGAGCATTGCAAAGACCGAAGGGCATCCTTCGGTAAGCAAATGTTCCAAAGGGACAGGTGAAGGTAGTCTTCTCTTGGTCTTCGGGAGCAATTGGGATCTGATTATATCCTGAATATCCATCCAGGAAACAATAGTACTCGTGTCCCGCCAATCTCTCCAGCATTTGATCAATAAATGGAAGTGGAAAGTGGTCTTTACGTGTGGCGGTATTCAACTTCCTATAATCAATACAAACTCGAATCTTCGTTGGAAGACGTGTTTGTATCAATTCTTTATTCTCATTCTCCACCACAGTAAATTCAGCTTTCTTAGGCACAGCGTGAACTGGACTTACCCATTGACTATCAGATATGGGATAGATAATCCCATTGTCTAATAGTTTCAATATCTCAGATCTAACAGCTTCTTGCATAATAGGGTTAAGTCTACGCTGTGGGTCTCGTTTAGGCTTAGTATCTTCCGTCAAGTGAATCCTATGTTGGACAATGGCAGGACTAATCCCCTTGATATCAGCCATGGTCCAACCAATGGCTTCTCTATTTTCCCTTAACACAGTCAGAAGGTCCTCTTCTTGTTGCTCAGTAAGATTGGATGCAATTATTACAGGAAAAGATTCCTTCTCATCCAAGTACTTGTACTTGAGATGATCGGGAAGAGCCTTAAGCTCAGAAGAAGGTACCGGATCTATAACTGGTTGCTCATGGTGCAAGGGAAGAATAGGTGTGGAATTAGTGGTCCGTTCAACATTTGATCCAATAATCTGATCCAGGTTGAAGTCATCCGACTCCAACTCAAACTCCTCTTCAGACTCATACTCAATTTCCTCCACATGTTCACTGGTCAATCCCTCAATCAAGTTCACTTCAAAAGAATCATTGTCCATATCCCGTGGCTGCTTCCCCAGATGGAAGACATTCACCTCTTTCGTCATATCTCCGAACGTTAACCGCATTGATCCATTTCGGCAGTTGATTATTGCGTTCGCGGTGGCTAAGAAAGGACGTCCGAGAATGACAGGTGTTTGCGCTCTGTGATTTTGTACGGGCTGTGTTTCAAGAACAACAAAGTCCACGGGGTAAATGAATTCCCCGACCCGTATCAAAACATCTGTAATTTCCCCCTTGGGAATCTTTACAGAGCGGTCAGCCAATTGAATAGTCATCTGGGTAGGATGAAGGTTGCCTAACCCTAACTGCTGATAGACGGAAAAGGGGAGAAGATTGATGCTCGCACCCAAGTCTAGCAAAGCCCTATTTATGGTGGTCTGCCCTATGATACAAGAAATGGTAGGGCTCCCTGGATCTTTGTACTTCACAGGGATAGGACCATTGAGCAGTTCACTTATGTTGGAAGCCAAAAAGACTTTTTTAGGGACATTTGCTTTTCTCTTTTTAGTACACATTTCTTTCAAAAACTTGGCGTAGGATGGGACTTGTTGAATGGCATCTAAGAGAGGGACATTGATTTGTACTTGGTTGAATATCTCTCTTATCTTCTCCATGTGAGCATTCATCTTATGATTTGTGAGCCTATTTGGGAATGGGACAACAGGCTTATATGTTTGCTCATCAACTTTCTCTTTTCCTTTAGACTGGGAAGTGGATGGTGTGTGCTTGATGAAGGACTATCTTGCAAAGGCTGGATTGGAACAGAAAGTGGTGGCATTGGCACAGATTTGGGAGAATGATTTGAAACCTTATTATCTACATGCTTTCTAGATCTAAGGATTTGAATCGCTTGGCATTGGCTGGGTCCCAAGTCTTCAACTTCGTGCAGAGGAAAATGGGCTTTGGGATTGGGCACAGGTTGGCTAGGTAGCATTCCTTTTTGTCTTTCAGTCAAAGAGTTAGCCAACTGCCCTATTTGAATTTGCAATTTGTTCATGTCCTGCTGCTGATTGTTCATCATTGAAGCTTGGTTCTTAGATAAGGTCTCTATCATTTTCTCCAAATCAGAAATTCTTTTGTCTGAAGGATTGGGTGGTGGATGATGCTGAAACTGGGGCTGAAAATTGCTTGGTAAGGCACAGGATGTTGATATGACTGGAATCTGGGTGGACTCTGGTATGAATGAACATTTGGTGGGTTCTGGTGGTAAGTCGGTGGATGAGACTGAGCAGGGTATTGTTGTGGAAATGGTTGTCTCGGCTGCTCAGGGCCAGACTGACTCCAAGAGAAATTCGGATGGTTTCGCCATCCCGGATTATAGGTTTTGGAGTAAGGATTGTAAGTTGGTCTGGTGTACGCGGCATTCGTACTCTCCTGAAACATTTGAGTTTGATAAACTGGACACTCCTCAAACAGATGATTCTGATCATGGCAGTAGGTACAACCCAGATTAACAACAGATGGGTTGACCTGATTCACAGCAGAGTTTTCCCTGGACTCTAGCAATTCAATCCTCTTCATCAACTGAGTTATCTTAGCTTCTGCAGCTATTGAGGACCCTATGGAATGTAAACCAGTTCTGGAATTTGTGGGTGTAGGTTTCTCAGTACATGATTCCCACTGGACTGTCTTTTCTGCTAAGGCCTCAAAAAGATCCCAACCCTGATCTTCATCCTTCTTTAAGAATTCTCCTTGACACATGGTTTCAAGGAGCGTCTTAGTCTGATAATCAAGCCCATCATAGATAATCTAGCACTGGCGCCATTTTTCTATACCGTGATGGGGACACAGGACTACTAGGTCTTTGAAGCGCTCAAAATACTTCCAAAACGGTTCATTGGCTTCTTGTTTGAATTGCATTATATTCTTCCTCATAAGGGCTATCTTATGGATAGGATAAAACTTTTTAAGAAAGACCTTAACGAAATCATCCCAAGAAGAAATTGAGCTAACTGGGAGATTATAAAGCCACTTCTTAGCGATATCCTTAAGTGCAAAAGGTATAAACCTAAGTCTGACAGCATCCTCAGTTAACTGAGAAATTCTCATCATAAGGCATACTTCTTCAAACTTTCGGATGAAGAAGTACGCATCCTCAGATTCAAGGCCATGGAATCGTGGAAGTGTGTTTATGAACTGGGGCTTCAACTCAAAGTTATTTCCATTTGTGTTTGGGAGGAGAATGCACGATGGAAGTGATGTGCGAATCGGATAAAACTTGTCTTGCAACGAAACGTTGGTGGTCATGATTGTGTCGAGTGGTGGTGTATGTGGCAGTGTAGAAGTTCTTACAAGCCTAGCAGAATTCGGATCTCGATACCACTCTTGCATACAATTACACAATCAACGTGCACCTTTCACACAGGCGGAAAATGAAAAAATAACAATCAAGAAAAAAGAAAAAAAATCAATCCAAGCTTTCTAGGTTTCCTGGACCTAGACGACTCCTAACTTTAGATCGTCCACAGGAGGTTTAGTGTAGACTTTGACTATAAGCAAATCAGCCAGGGAAGGGTAAGGTTGGTGGGAGGTTTTCCGTCAGAGACGTTCCTTAATTAAGTAACCAGCAACCTTCGGGCTTTCGGCCCTCAACCCCTTTCCTAGACACTATTTTACAAAAGTCACTTTCCAACACTTTTCCCCCTTAGGATAATCTCCTAAGTGAGTCCGGATGTCCCTAGGGCCAACGTCTAGCAATTTTTTATTTAGAAGCTTAGGATTGTGAGTGCGTGGGAAAATGATTTGTGGGCTAAGGAAAGGGTGATAAAATCCCCACGTTATCTTTCTTATGGGTTATGCCCTTAAAGTTGATTTGTGCAAGTGTACAATATAACAAACAAGGTTCACTCAAAGCGTAATTAAATTAAGCAAAGAGTGATTCCTAGTCTATATGCTATGCTTACGTACCTTGCTTCCAGCACTCTTCAACAGTAAAAGTAAAGGAATTGAAAGACACGTGCCTAGAATGCAAATGTCTAAACAATTTTTTTAACTTTTCAACTAATTTTTTACTGTTGATTATTAGCAGGTAATAGGTGAAACAAACAAGATTTTATGTATTGCAGCAGCAGTATTTTGCAGAGAAGCAAGCCCTGCAGAAAAGTGGTCAGTAGTCAACTCCTCCTTGCCGCAGAACCGCGGCTTTTGCCGTGGGAACGCGGCAAGTCAGAGGGCAACTGGTCTCTGCTTTCGAGAGCAGAGGCCCAGAGCCGCTTATATGTATTCTGCAATGCAAATTTTCCTGTTTTCTTCACCTATAACCTGTAACAGAGAAGAAGATTCGTTTAGTTCTTCACTTTTAACCAAAAACCGTTGCTCTCTCGGCAACGGCGCCAAAAATTTGATTGGGAAAGAGTAATGTAGAGTTATTACACAAGTATTCAATTAAAGAAGAAAGGTTTAGAGTTAACCTTGGTGCTCGTTTACTCCACAAATGTATTCAAAGATCAATATACCCTTTCCAATCTCCGCTATAGCAATGGCTATACCGGGTCGATTCTCCGGGAGAGCTAGCGATAGAAGCGTTACGGTATGGAGTGAAGAAATGAAAAACGAAGATTCTTCTATGTATTTACACAAATGCAAGAAGCAACATGAAAAGAAGTGATGGATTTGTGCATTATGGAAAAAGAAATCAAAAGAACTTGGATGAAGTGTGTTACAAAGAAAGAAAAGCTAGTAAAGAAAGTGTTAGAAAACTTTAGATGAGAAGGTACATGGCTAGCTAACTTTACCTCATTGCTAACTTACTAAACTCAATGGTGATGCTATATTGCCTCATGTTGATTCATTGGCAATAGGAATAACTTGCTTGTTTGTTCAAGTGTTTTACCGTTATGGAGATGAGTGTTCTCTTGTTCTTAGCTTGAAGCCTCATATGAATTCATTGGCTCTCTAGATAGATGTTCAATGATGAACTCTAGGATAGGTACTCAAAGATGCTAAGTTCGAAGAATCAACATTCATTCAAATATTCAAGACATAACAACAAATTAGCTTGAAGTAGAGAAGTTGTTCTTACAAGTAGCATATGTAGGTGATCCATCTCCATGTTCCATCAAAGGCACTTGTTCTAGACAAGGCTCTAAATGAGGCACACATGAGTCATATGGAGTATGAACAAGCAATTGCCAAGGGAAAGCAACTCTACTTCCTTGGTAAGTAAAAGAAATATCACAATGCAAGTATAAAGATAAGCATCATCCAAAGAGATAGAAGTTAGCTAGGTAAGTTCTTAGCTAGCCATGCAATAGAGACTTAGCTATCCATTACACTAGAAACAAAGCAACTATTCATGATGTAAAGCAATAGAACTAAAGCAAATGAAATAGCACTAGAATGAAAGCAAGAAATTAAAGCAAAGTAAAGTAAAGCATACTAGAGATTGCAAAGAGATGAATGGAGCTCTTTTGATAAATCCTTGCTTACAAGAATGTCACTTTCTTGATACAAGCTTTCAAACAGCACTCTCTCTCTCACTTTGTCAAAATCTCTAGGAGGAAGAAGATGAAGACTAAAAACCTAGGAGAATAACAAAATACAAGAATTTTCCCTATTTTCTTCTCTCTCTTCTCTCTGTTGCCCTCACGCAGACTCTGGTCCTCTATTTATAGCCCTCAGTGAGAAGCCTCTAGAGCCCAGATCGTTGGAGAAAAATCCGGGGCTCAACGGCCCAGATCCTGCCGCGCGCGCGCGCGTAAGGCGCGGCCGTTTGGAAACAGTTGGCTAACAACTTTCTGTTGTGAAGTTGTTACAAGTTTGTTAGCCACGTGGCTTTCTAGAACGTTGAGTTGGCGCGTGGATCTCCTTTGATTCTGAATTCAAACTTGGGCTCTTTTGGGCTTTGGATTAAATCTCTTTAATTATTGCTAATTAAAGAGATTTTGGGCTTTTTTCTCTTTTAAGTTGTGGATCTGCAAAAATAGAGAGAAAAGGATTAAAAATCACATTTTTATATACAATATGCATGGTATGGAAGCGGTAAAATATGCAAATATGTATAACAATCAGTTGAGAAACATAAACTTCTTCATTAATAAAACCATTCAAAAATGCACTTTTCACATCTATTTGAAAAAGTTTAAAATTTTTGAAAGATGCAAAAGCTAGTGTCATCCGTATGGCTTCAAGCCGTGCTACGGGTGCAAAGGTCTCCTCAAAGTCAATTCCTTCAACTTGAGTGTAACCTTGGGCCACTAACCTAGCTTTATTCCTAATGACATTTCTGGACTCATCCATCTTGTTTCTAAAGATCTACTTAGTACCAATTATTGGTCTATCGTGGGGCTTACGAACAAGGTGCCAAACTTAGTTGCGCTCAAATTGATTGAGTTCCTCTTGCATGGCAAGCAACCAATATGGGTCCGTCTCGGCTTCGAGAATGCCTTTGGGTTCAAAATGAGAAATGAAAGTAAAGTTACCACATAGGTCATGGAGTTTGGAGCGTATGTGACTCCTTTAGATGCATCACCCAAGATGAGCTCCTTAGGATGATTTGTAGCGTATCTCCAAGCTTTAGGAAGCGGTTGAGAGCTTTCCTCTTTATCCTCTTGAACATCACCAATAGATTCTTGCTTTTCTTCTTGAGCGGGTGAGTCCTTCAAGGATAGTCTCTCCATGTCTTCACCTAATGGTTCAATCTCTACAACATTCTCAACAACCACATTAGATTCTTCAAACTTAACATGCATGGTTTCTTCAATAGTAAGTGAAGATCTATTAAAAACTCTATATGCTTTGCTAGTAGAAGAATATCCAACAAAGATAGCTTCATAAGCCTTAGCATCAAACTTACCCAAATTCTCCTTAGTATTTAAAACAAAACACTTGCATCCAAAAACTTTAAAATATGCAACATTAGGTTTTCTAGAATGATACATTTCAAAAGATGTTTTGGAAGAATTTTTACACACATAAATACGATTTGAAATATAGCATGCGGTGTTTACGGCCTCGGCCCATAAATATTGAGGGAGGTCATATTCACTTATCATTGTCCTAACCATCTCTTGAAGTGTTCTATTTTTCCTTTCTACAACTCCATTTTGTTGTGGAGTCCTAGGACAAGACATTTCATGCTTGATTCCCTTTTCATCACAATAAGTCATGAAGAGTTGGTTAACAAACTCACCACCTCTATCACTCCTTATTCTCAAAATCGAAAAACCTTTTCTTTTTCAACCCTTTTTCGAAAGATTTTGAAATATGAAAATGTTTGATCTTTGCTTTGCAAGAAGAAAACCCAAGTGAAACGGGAAAAATCATCAACTAAAACAAATGCAAATCTACTACCATTTAAACTTTTAGTTTGTGTTGGTCCAAAAAGATCCATATGAATTAGTTCTAAGGGCCTAGTAGTCATGATATCCTTAATTGGTTTGAAGGAAGACTTGGTTTGTTTCCCAAGTTGGCACGCACCACAAATGCGGTCTTTCTCAAACTTCAAGCAAGGTATACCCTTTACTAAATCCTTAGAATTAATTCTAGCAAGATGGTCAAAAGATGCATGTCCTAATCTTCTATGCCAAAGCCAAGAATTTTCATCAAAAGCATTCAAGCATTTAGTAGAACAATCTAAATTAAGCATGTCAATAATGTAAACATTATTATCACGAAAATCGGTAAGAATACAAACATCGGATTTAACATCAAAAATCTTGCAAGAAGAATCATCAAAAACAACTTTAAGTCCACGGTCACAAAGTTGACTAATGCTAAGCAAATTATGTTTCAAACCATCTACTAAAACAACATTCTCTATAATAGGAGATGCACCAATTTGAATGTTACCTATACCGATGATAGTTCCTTTGGAGTCATCCCCGAAGGTGACGGAGCCACCTTCCATGTACCTTGATAGGGTTGTAAAGTTGTTGATATCCCACGTCATGTGTCTTGAACAACCACTATCAAGGTACCACCGCTCCCTACGTCTTGGAGCCTTGGTGTGTACCTACATCAAATAATTTAGGACTTGGTTTTGGTACCCACATTTTCTTGGGTCCTAGGGGGTTAGTTTCATTAACCCAAACAAGATTATTTGATCTATTAACTTGGTCATAACAAAATTTAGCTAAATGTCCATTCTTACCACAATACGTGCATCTATATACTCTACCATATTTGAAAGCATAATGAGTATGTGATTTGTGAGCATAAAAAGATTTAACATGTGTAGTGTGAGCATGAGTAGACTTAACATGTGAGGTGTGCTTTTTAGAAAGCATGTTCTCAAGTTTCTTTGTATTAAAAGCACAATCATTTAAAACTTTTTCAAAATCATTTATTTTAGATTTAAAAGAAGAAATTTCTTTTTCATCAACAATAGGGGATTTTCCCTTACAAGAAACCTTGTAGGCATTAAACTCATTTTGAAGAGAAATAAGATTAGAAGAAATATCATCTTTTTCTTTAGAAACCATAGCAAGTTGATTTTTAAGAAAAGAAACTTCTTTTTGTAATTTAAAACATTCAATCTTTTTATTGTCATAAGTTTCAGAAAGTTCAACAAAGGCATGTACAAGAACTTCCTTACTTAGTTCATCATCTTCATCATCATGAGATTGAGGGGTTACCTTAGGAGTGTTTGCCATGAAACACATGTTCGCCGTATCCACCTCTTCTTCGGACTCGCTCTCCGAATCCCACGTTGCCTTGTATGCTTTCTTTTCCTCTGGCTTCTTTGGCTTGAAGGAGGAAGTCATCTTCTTCTTAAACTCCGGGCAATCCGCCTGATATGTCCGGGTTTGCGGCAATTGTAGCAAATGATCCTTCTCTCCTCTTTGCCTTCAAATTTCTTCCGGAAGTTGAGCTTGTTCTTCCGGTACAACCTCTTGACATTCCGCACAAGTAGAGTTAGCTCCTCATCATCTTCTTCGTCTTCTTCATCATCATCATTGGTGGATGAAGTCTTGAAGGCTATGGATTTCTTCTTTGAAGTAGTGGCCTCTTCTCTTGCCTTCTTCTCCATCTCATGGGTCTTTAGATTCCTAATGAGACTAATGAGGTCCATCTCGTCCTTGTCGTTCAATTCTTTTAATGTGGTGGCCTTTATCTCCCATGAAGACGGAAGAGCCCGAATCACTTTCCGCACCTTTGATCGTTGGAGATGTCATCACCTAAGGAAGAAAGACCATTAGTGATTTTAGTAAACCTTATAATCATACTATCAATAGACTCATCATCAATCATTTTAAATGACTCATATTGGGACCTCAAGAGATCTATCTTAGCTCTCTTGACTTGTGAAGTCCCTTCGTGTGTGACCAATAAGTGTTGCCAAATCTCATAGGCGGATTGGCAATGAATTACCCGTGTAAGGTCATCCTCATTCAAGGCGGTTAATAGGGAGTTTTGGGCCTTGGAGTTAGCCTCATATTCTCTAAAGTTGAAGTCGGTCCAAGTGCTCTCATCACCATCGGGTGCTACATAGGGTTTGGTCAAGGACTTGGCCACTAAGCTACCCAAAGATTGCAAAAATATAGTCATCCTAACCTTCCAAATAGGGAAATTAAGTCCATCAAATTTAGGAGGGTTTTTAATGTTATCGGCCATGTTTACTAGTGTATGAATGTATGAATGAGAGTGTTGATTAGCAAATTTTAAGGATCTCTCTATGGATGTTAAGCCAAAACCTAGAGTCCAAGCTCTGATACCAATTGAAAATCACCTAGAGGGGGGGTGAATAGGTGATAATGCTAATCAATGGACAAATTAAAAAAAATTAAGATGTAACAATCACCACACAAGATTCACAAGATGAATGAAAGCTAGTAAATATAGCAATAATGATGATAAGCAAGTAATGAGTGCAAGAATGTAAACCAATCGCAAACACAAGGATATGTTATCGAGGTTCGAGCACCCAGCTCTACTCCCCGCCTTCCCCAGAAGGATTCTAGCTACTTCCACTATCTCAAAGAAATCACAATTACACCGGAGTACCCAACTCCACAATCTCGATTACAAGCAATTTCTGAGTAGTCAAAAGACCACAAACTCTCTCTTTCAAATGTCTCTTCCCTTACAAAAGGTCCTTAGAGAACAATGAGTAGGAATGAAGCTCTTGTTGTAAGTGAAGAAAGAAAATTAAATCAGAGAGTATTTCAAAAACCACTTCAAAAAATGAGAGAGAATTTCAGCACAAAAACCAAGAAACAAAGCTCTTTTGAATGCCTTAAACTTTTGAATTTTTCTTGCAAAAATTGTTGTTAACAAACTCTCCCCAAACACCCCTATTTATAGGAGAGGGCTAGGGTTAAGGGATAAAACATAATTAGGATTAATCAGAGAGTATTAGGTTTGAAATATATCCCTTAAACCAATTTTAAACACAAGAAGACAAAATAAAACAGCTCATTAAAAACTGCCCGTTACTGTTCAACAGATAGTTCGGTCGACTGGCCGGTCGACCGCACGTTCAAAATTATGACCGTTGCAGGCCATCGGTCGACCGCCCGGTCGACCCAATCTATCCGAGAGCAGACTGAGTTACAGTCGGTCGACCGTGCGGTCGACCGCAAAAAACGTGCACACTGATACATGTACACCCAGAACTACAGTCGACTGGGCCGGTCGACCGGCCAAACCTGTCATAGGCCCGGTCGACTGGTTCAGGTCAAAAACCAGGTTTTGGACAGAAAATTAAAGGGATTTTGATTTTGACAAAAATACTTTTGAACAGGGATTAGCATAAAACATAAATATATATCTGTAGGCAAAATCTTGTATGCAAAATATTTTTGTATAAATTATAAGAGATTATTTTGGATTAAGTATGTGCGCAAAAACGTGTGTGATAGAGCTTCAAACCTATCCACTATTCTTTAACAAACTATAAAACTAAAAACAAAAGAATTAAAGACTTCTTGAGCAATCTTCAAGTCTTTGAGCCATGCTATCCTTGCTAGAGCCTTCTTCTTCTATGATCCTTCCTTGATGTGCAATATGCCTTCATAGTTTTATGAACCTAGAAGTTGTTGCAATAGCAAGCAATGCCCTCCAAACATGATACTTATCCTGAAACTTATCTTAAGCAAATTCATTAGTACCAAATAGCTCTTATTTGGTTTGTCATCATCAAAACACAAAACAATTGGAGAGTGTAACCTCTTGGGCCAACAAGGTTATCCGTCAAAGACGTTCCTTAATTAAGTAACCACCAACCTTCGGGCTTTCGGCCCTTAATCCCCTTCCTAGACGCTAATTTGGCAGGAGTCAAATTCTAACACCTTTCCCTTAGGATAATCTCCTAATTGAGTCCGAGATGTCCCTAGGGCCAACGTCTACTCATTTTTAGTTAGGCTTGGGTTAGTGAGTGAGGAGATTGTTTGTGGGCTAAGGGAGGGTAATGACTTCTCCACCTTATCTTGTTTATAGTACAAGCCCTTAAATCAATTTAGTGCAGTGTACAAGTATATAGAAAAAAGTAACATTCAAGTAATATTTCATACAAGAATGAACCTTATACTAAATGCTATGCACACATATCTTGGCTCCAGCACTCTTCAACAGTAAATAAAAAAATGAAATGAAATGGACACGTGCCTAAATGTAAAGTCTAAATCATTTTTAGCATTTACAATCAACTTTTTACTGTTGTGTTAAAAATGTCTATACAGTGAGTTAAACAAGGAGATAAATGCTACAGAAATTCAGATTTTCAATCCAGCCAACCTGCAAAAATACAGGTTAGTAGTTCACTAAGTTTTACCACTGGAATATAGCAAATCTGAGGGCTTCTAAGAACGCAGAGTCCAAGGCCACTTATGTATCCACTGCAGCAAGAATTTCTTATTTTTAAATCTGTACAAAAAACAAAGAAGAAAGTTAATCAAAAATGTAAACTTTTAAAGAGAATTACTTACTGTCCCTCCCCGGCAGCGGCGCCAAAATTTGATTGAGATTTACCTGCACACAAAATATCGAATTTCAGAACTAAGAATGAAAAGTGCAAGTTATTCAATTCTACCACAATGGCAAGTGGTTATGCGGGTCGTGATCCACAATGAGGGACTAGCGATGGAAGCTTGTTTAGCAGGTTCTCTTTTATGCTACCATTAATGGTTAAAGTTCTTCTTTATTTTCTTAAAAAGAAAATAAAAATAAATTACAATGAAGTTAGGCAGAAAGTGAGAGATTGGGAAGATAGAGAAACCAGAATTGGATATATAAAAAGAAATTGAAAATGAGTGATAAAAGAAGTGAGTGTTATTGGTGTTGGTGATCTAAACTAAAGAAATAAAAGAAAAGAAAGAAAAAATTAAAGAAATACTTACCTCCTTTGGTTGATGACTTACCTGGAACCCTTGCATGTTCTACCTTGCTTTGGAGGTGTTCAACGCATAAGCCATAAGATGGAGCTCAGTAGTGGGTGTTGTTGGTGTTGGTGATCTAAACTAAAGAAATAAAAAAAAAAGAAAGAAAAGATTAAAGAAATACTTACCTCCTTTGGTTGATGACTTACCTAGAACCCTTGCATGTTCTACCTTGCTTCAGAGGCGTTCAACGCATAAGCCATAAGATCGAGCTCAGTCCCCATTCGCATTACATCATCAGGACGAACAAGAATGAAATGATACGGAGTCTTGAGGAGGAGAACATCATCATGAAATATCGTTGGCACTTACACAAGCATTGTTATACTGATGCTTCTAGATCACTTGAATGCTCATCATAACCAAAAGAGGAAAAGTAGAAAGAAGAAGAAGGAAACAAAAGTAAAGACATAAAAAAAAGGTTACCTTTTATTGCTTGCAGAAACGATGGAAGAAAGGAGGAGGTACATCGGTGTCACTCTCAACATAAGCCTCTCTCTCTTACTTACATGAATCTCAATCTAACCTAAGCTTACAAAGAAATTAAAATTACATAAAAAGAAAACAAAAACCTACGCTACAAAGAATGAAAAACTGGACTAAATCCTATCTCTGCATGGTCGTCCCCATTCGTAGTGAAAAACCTGCCTTTTATAGGTAAAAACCCAGAGGGGGAGGCGTGAGAAGATAGGGGGAGCAAGCGCTCCCCCAACAAATATTAAACGGCTGCGAAAACGCGGTTTTGGCCGTGTTTCCGCGGCCATGGTGTGGCCAGGTGGCCACACCAGGTTGGCGTAGTTTCTTCATTTGGAGATTTTTCCTTATCTCCTTCTGGTTTTCCCGTTTCTGCTTCAGAATTTGATAAAACAGCCTTTGATCTTTGGCTTCAACTGCTTGATTTGGGATGATTCATTTCAACTGGTTTTCAACCTCTCTGATTTACCAAGATTTGCCCTGATTCACCGATTTTGAATTTATTCTGATTTAATTCAAAATTTGATGGGCTTTTGGGCTCATTTTTCTTCACTCTCCTTTAGGAACGGGCCTACAAATAAATTAAATAATAATTAGGAACAAGCAGAGTTTATTTAATAATAAGCATGAGAATATGATAATAAATGTGCAATCTTAGCGACCGATCAGTTCACACCAATCAAAGTTTGGTGCCGTTGCCGAGAAGGACGATAAGTTTCTTTTTAAGTTTATTAATGGTTAATTTATCTTCTCGGTTTTTATGTGCAGGTGTTATTTTCAAGAAACAAATTGCTGCTGAATACTTTTAAGTAGCTCTGGGCTTCTTCTCTAGAAAGCAAAGCCCAGAAGCTCTCAACTCTGTCATGCAAATGCTGCAAAAGCCGCATTTCCGCGACAGTTTGAGTGGATTACTGATCCTGCTTTCTTGCAAAGTGATTGTATTTCAGTTTTTTAGCTTCTGCAACTCTTTGTTTCTCTATTTAACTTACATTGCATACTATTCTAACCTCAACAGTAACTTGATGATTGTAAATGATAAAAAACGTTTAGACTTTATATTCTAGGGCATTTGTCTATTTCGTTATATTTTTTATTACTGTTGAAGAGTGCTTAATCCCAGGTATATGTACATTGCATGTAACATAGGAAACACGCTTGTATGATATATCGCTTGAGTGTTACTTTTTATTATATACACACTTGCACTAAAAAAATTTAGGGCTTGTAATATAAACAAGATTAGGTGGGAAAATCATTACTCTTCCTTAACCCAAAAACCATCTCCTCACTCACTGACCCCGCCTAACTAAAACTGAGTAGACATTGGCCCTAGAGACATCTCTGGCTCAATACAAGATTGACCTAAGGAGAAAGTTGTTAGAATTTGATTCAAGTCAAATCAGTGCCAAAGATTGGGGATTGAAAGGTGAAACCTCGAAGAATAGTGATCTGACATAATTAGGCCCGTTGCTCAGATATGGATATCTCCCACTGATCTTACCCCTACCTGGCCGAGTAACTTATAGTCAGATTGCTATAATATACCTTCTGTGGATTGTCTAACCAGAGAGGAGTCATCTAGGTTTAAGATCTACCTTAACTTAGGCTAGATTTTTCTTTCTTTCTTTTGTTTGTTTGTTTGTTTTTGTTTATGACACTTTTTGTGTGATATGAATTATAATTACAATTTTTCAATGCAGATAGTGATCCATATTTCACCCCTACCTCTCCTCATTCGGATAACACCAACCTGGCACTTAATAACTTTAACCAACCAAGTATGTCGGATTCGTCTTATCGAAATCAAAGCATGCTCCAGTCCCAATATAATGAAAAAGACTGAAATAATCATCATCTCCACTCTTTATAGAGTCCGTGGGGATACAACTCCCCTGAGTTATTTTATCAACCACCTTACCAACAGTCATATGATTCTTATCTTGAACAATCGATATAGGAAAAATCAATTTATGATAAGATTCTAGAACACATGCATGAGTCCGAGTGACAAGTCTAAGAACTAAAAAACTCACAAGCCCATCAAGATTTTCAAATCCAAGATCCTTACTCTATTTTTCAAGTCTCAACATAGCAAGAAGAAGAACCGATTAACTGAGAAGATAGGGTAGAAACCTTTATTCAACGCCAAAATGATTTGATCCAATTAATTTTTGATTGTAACCAGTCTATCAAAAGGCTAGAAGCACAAATGAGTTATTTAATTAACATAGTAAACAATGGAAATGAAAAAACTCTACCTAACACATTTCTGACCATTCCCGATTACCCTAACCATATTGATAGGAACAAAGAATCATGGTGTCTTGGAGGGTTTAACCAAGATTCAGTTTTCTCACACCAACTTGAACTTGACCAATCCCAAACCTTTGACGAATTGGCAAATTTTCAATTCAAGAAAATTGAACTTAATTGTGAATGTGAACCCGATTCACATCTTTGTGATTCAGTTTCAGTTTTTGAATCTATCTTGACTCCGGTGTCTTTGATTTGGACTCATTTCCCAAGCCAACATTGATTCCTATACCCATAGAGCTTTAAATTGAACCACCGAGTTTTAATAGCCACATTCCATTGATGAGAAAAGAATGTGAAATTCAATTCTTTGATTTGGTATCAACTCTTGAACTAAAATCGACATTTGAACCTAAACTTGATTTAGGTCATATTCCCGAGTCAGTATTGATTCCCGAACATTTTACTCTTGAGCCCAAGTCAACCATTTCACAAAATCACATTCTTTTGTTGGACCTATGTATTGAACAAAATGTTTCTGAGAGGATATTCCAAGATTGGTCATATAATCGGGATGATTATGATATTAGGATCTCGCATGATCCTATTCAGCCTGGGGGTTGTAAACATGTAAATAGAAAAGAGATCATCAATGGTGGATTTTTTGAAAATCTACATTAGTTGATTGGACAGCAATGCTTGGCCCAACCCGACCACCACCGAAACCACCACCTTGAGGTAACATTTTTTCTTCTCTCTCTTCGTTTTCCTGCACATATGCATTCATTCATACATTGAGGACAATGCATGAAATAGGTATGGTGGAGGATTCTAACATAACATAGATTTTCTTTTAATATATAAAAAAATATTTTTCTTTGCTTTTAAAAAACTTTTTGAAAAGAGAAACAATATTTTGACCTATTTTTTGTAAGAAATTAAGTTAATTTTAAGGAATATGAGAATCATAATTAGGATTTATTATACTTGGTCAAAAATAAGATATTTGTTTGATTTTTTGGGTTAGGAAGAAAATTAGAAAAGTAATTTAATCTTGATTTTTACTTTGATGAAATATGCATACTTTATACACTTATATACTTAGGGTTCAAAAATAAGATTTTTATGCCTTACAAAAAAAGAGAATATATATATGTGTGTGTGTGTGAGAGAGAGAGAGAGAAATGTACCTCAGCCGTCAGTTGAGAGAGACTCTCTCAGTTATCACTTTAAAATGGTTGCAACTTACTGCAACTTGGTCGCAGTCTACAGTGATATGGTTGCAGTCCTAAAAAATTATATATTTTCAGTGTAATTAGGACTGCAATCACGGTAGCAGTCCTCAGAAAAAGACTGCGTCCAAGGTCGCAGTCCTTAGAAAAGATCGTGACCATGGTAGTAGTTCTCATAAAAACATTGCGACTTAATCACAATCCTCATAAAAAAACTGTGACCATAGTACCAGCACTCAAAATTGTGGTGAAATTCAGCCACATTGCACCAGCTGAGAGAGTTTCTCTCAGCTGGCGGCTGAGGTACAGATTCCTCTCTCTCTACATATATAATTTTTTGATTGAGCTGGATATTTGTGCCTCAAAAAGCATAAGTATTTACACCTAAAACTGGCCCATACTATAAATAAAAACCCTTAATTTTATAGCCTTATTTGCTCGAATCCTTAAGTCCTTGGGGTGTTTTTTCACCCGCGCCCTAAACCCTTCCGGTTTGGTAGTCAATGATTAAAGGCTCGTTACATGAGCGAATTAGAAAGCCTAATAGAATTAAGAGATATTACCGCCAAAGTATGTAAAAATAAGACATGAGAGTTAGAGTTGAAGAATCCTTAGTCAAAAATTCACTGTCTCAAAGGTGCATATGATTTAGAGTATAATAATAAACTAGATGAGAAATACAATTTTAATCTTTATCTTGATTGATTACAAGTTTTTTAATAGAGACTAAGTTTAAGAATGAATAGTTTGGTATTCCTATGACTTATAGATTACATGAATTTTTGCAAAAATTATTCAAATATTTTCTCTCTTTTCAAAATGTGTTTTGAAAATACTATCACTTTGTTTTTCTTTTCTTCATGGATTTTGTGAGTAACCCTTATGAGACAAAACTCATCATCTAGGGTGACCTAGAGGTTTAACGGCTTGTTGCATGTGCTAAGTGTAACAGTGATTCCTACGAAAGTGAGTTAAATTAGATTATCTCTATTTTAGTTTTTATTTATTTTGCTCGAGGACGAGCAAAAGATAATTGTGGGGAGGTGTGATTGGTTACTAATATTACATATTTATTGTCACATTCTTAAATTTATTGTACAATAAACTCTGCTTTTTAATATTATTTTTGTCTAAATGATGTGCAGACCTTTACTAAAGGGAATGAGCCCAAAAGGCGACTTAAATTCTGATTTAATTAAGTTTAAGTCATAGTCTAGGATTGGGATAGATATTTAGGGGATAGGCATAGATCAGAGCATATCAGAGAAGATAACATCAAATGAAATGGTTAAAATTTAGATTTCTATAAATTCATTTGGTTAACTTGAAGATCAACAAAGATATCACCAAATCCAGAGCTCAAAACTGAAAATCTAATTGAAGATAAAAGTGTGTTGAAGAACAACAAACCACGGCTCCCAGGATTGGCCACGCAAACGCGGCAGCGTTTGCGCAGTTTTGTTGAAGCAGTTGGCGGAGCATTTTCTCCCCCATCTTTATACACTCTCCCTTATCTCATTTTTCCTATAAATACCTGTATTTCTAAATGCAGAAGGACACCACTCCAGCAAAAAGTTAGAATTAGGCTTTTCTCTAGGTTTAACTTAGGTTTTTGTTTTCTTTATGTAATCTTCTATTTTCTTTATAGCTTACGTTAGAGAAGAGATTCATGAGAGAAGAAGAGAAAGATTTTTATTGAGAGTGATGATCGAGGTAAAATCATCACTTGAAAATGTGTATTTTGAAATCAGTGTAAAAATGTGTGTGTGCTATGGCTTCCTCGATACTTCCTTTTTAGCATGTTGGCTATACTGGTCGAATCCACAGGGATGGGAGGCAATAGAAACATTAACAGTTTGATGTTCACGTATTTTGTTAACAGTTCTTCTTTGTTAAAGAATAAGAAAAAAAGAAGAAAAGAAAGACAGAAGTGATAGGTAGAGAAGGCAATGAAAACGACGATGAGAAGATAAAAGAAGTGGTTTTTAAATTGATTTTTAAAATAAAAAAAGAAGATAAAAATGATTAAAGAAATCTCATGGCTACTAACTACTAATTGCTCCACTAACATGCTAAACTCTTAGTGATAGTTACCTCACATGTATCCTTGGCTATCACTAGTTCTTAGTTTCAAGAGCATTACAAAGCATGGCACATGAAATGGTTCTTCACATTCAAACACATCCATTCCACACAACAAGGTGCAAGCTACTATTAGATCATTAAAATCAAGTATAGGTGAGAATGAAATAAAGAAGACATTGCAAGTTAACTTATTAGTGGTTAGATATTACAATGTTAAAATTCATCATCATTAGCCATCAATGGCTCTTGCACGAACAAGATCTTGTAGATGCTATTAGATTCATGTAGATTATCAAGTAAGAAGTTAAATAGTTAGTGGTTAGCAGTTAGATTGCCATGAGAAGAAAATTAGCTAAGCACTGTGTAGAAGATGGAGAAGATTACTATAGAGAAGAAAGGAGACACATTTATATAGATTGTCACCTTCTATTACATCAATATCTTCTCTTTCTAGAATCAACTCAGCCCTACTACAAGATCTAAAAAGAAGAAAAAATACAAAAGAGAAGAGAAGAAAAATCCTACTCTACAACTAGAAGAGAGAAATCCTAACTACTGCTCTCTATCACCCCGTCTCTGGTCTGAAAATGTAGTATTTATAGGCATAAAAAAGATCTATAAGGAAAGATGAAGCCATGCGTAAAAAATTGACACGTGGGCCCACAACTTTGCTGTGAAAACCCAGAGAAAATGCGGCAAAATGGGGCCAATTGTCCTAAATTTTGGTACGTGGTTCGCCTGGCTTCTAGCACCTTCGTATGTATTTGTATTTGGACGTATATTTCTCCTGATACAGCTTCAAATACCGAAATCCAAGGTGTTATGCTAGAAGCTCTTTGGCTTGGCATCCAAGAAATCTGAATTAATTACCCAAATGGGTATAATTAAGCTCTTAAAACCCCTATGAACTTGAACTCTTGATTATCTATAAAATAAATCAAAACACGGTTCAGAAACGATATTTTATTCATAACTTGATAGGAAAATGTTATATGAAGATGCAGAATCATAGACTAAGCACATCCCAATACATATCTTTTGCTCGTCCCAAGCAAAAAAAAAAAAAAAGAAAAACTAAACTAAGATGTTATTACTCCACTTTCGCAGGTGACATGATTGCACTGAGCGTGTGCAACAAGCCGTTAAACCTCTAAGTTTTCCCTAAAGGAAGAGTTTTGTCTCCTGAGGATTTTCAGCAGATTGCACCTGCAAAATCCATAAAGAAAGAAAATAAAAGTTAGTGTTTTGAAAACACATTTTGAAAGAGAAAAATTTTCAAAATATTTTTGCAAAAATTTAAGCGATCTAAGGTCATAAGTTCATCAAAAATTATTCTTCCTTAAACTTAGTTTAGAAGCAAGATCTTGTCATTAATTAATGTAAGAATTCAAAATTAGATTGAATATTTTATTCTTCATAAAATCTAGATAATATGCATTTTGTGATAGTGAAGATTTTTGGGATTTCAACTCTAACCATCAAGCCATTTATTTATTTATTTATATATATATATATATATTTCTTTTTTCTTTCCTTTGTTTTCTTAGGCTTTCTAGTTTATCCGAGTAGTAAGCCTTTAGCTAATGACTCCCAAATCAGACGATCTTAGGGCATCAGATAAGAAAATATCCCTTGGGCTTAATAACTCGAGTAAACAATGTCATAAAACTTAGGGGGATTATTTGTTTTATTTGACCACCGTTAGGCGTCGCTAATTATACTTCCTAAGGCACAATTAACAAGCTTAATAAGTGATTTTCTTTACATATATATTTTTTCTTTTTATTATTTTATTATTTTTATGACAGTTTAGGTCTTTGTTTTCATCCTAAAAAAGTGTAAGTGTGAAGTGTATACTATCTGAGGCAAAAAATTCAGGATCAAATTATCTCTTTAATCTATCCTGCTTAGCTTATACTTTTAAACAAGATCCATTATTTTGACTAGATTTAAGATGTCATAATTAAGGTTTTCTTAATTTTCTAAGATCATCTTAATTTTCTTTTGAATAGATTAAAACTTTGTTTCTTGTTTCAAACGTTTTTAAAGAACGGAAAAATACTATAAGAAAATTCTATACAAAGGGGAAAAATTCTAAGAATATCCTAAAAGAAGTGGAAAAATTAGAAAATCTAAAAACTCTACGTTAGTGGACACTCTCCACACTTATTTCATGCATTGTCTTTAATGCATCATGAATGTATGTACGCATGGAACGATTAGAGAGGTAAGAAAAAATCACCTCAAGGTGGTAGTTTCAGTGGTGGTCTAATTGGTGAACGAAATGCGGCCCAATCCAAATTGCATAGAGTTCGCAGGAACCTACCAGTCACTTCTCTAATATAACCCATTATTATGATACAACATAGATGATTTTTATTAGAAATTTTATCCCATCTAATTTTCAAATTTTTAAAATAATTTCAAAGTCATTTTTATTAACACCTTTATCCTAGAATGGAGTGTGAAATTATGGAATGACTGATTTAAACTCAGGAAGGATAGTACCGACTTAGGAAATTGATTGAAATCAAGAAAAAATTTTGGAGTTGAAATTTGTTCAGAAAGTGGGTCCAAATCAAGAAGTTGAAACTCTCGTCCACATTCATTTTCCCACATGGAATGTGATTTTCTAAGATTGGTGATTCAAATTCAGGAATGATAGGTATGGGAATCAAAACTGACTTTAGAATGTTGCTCAAGTTGGGTAACAAAATAGGAGTCAATATTGATTCAAAAATTTGAACTGGATCACAAATTTGAGAATCCGGGTCACATCTTGATTGAGTTCAATTTCATAAAAATTAGAACTTGCCAATTTATCAATGAAATTTTCAAAAGTATGATATTGGTAAAGTTTAATATGTTGATCATAAAAGATTGGTAATTCAATTTCACGATGGACTGACACAGGATTCAATACTGACTCTGGAAAAGAATTAAATCAGGTAATGATACTAGAGTTATTATTGAGTCAAGAAGTTGAATTGAATTGCCAAGTTGAGATGTCAGATCATATTCATGTTTAAGTTCAATTTCAGAAAAGGGATAACTTGCCAAAATATCAATATGGTTCTCAAAATTCTGATTTTGGTCAAGTTCAAATGAGTGTGCTGAAATTGAACCTTAGTTTCCAAAATAACATAAGCTTGGTTTAGACTGACAGAGTTAGAGATATCTGGATTGGTCAAAGGTTGATAAGAGCGAGTTTCCTCATTCCTATGAATATTGACCAATTGACTCAGTTTTGCTTCTAACCTATCGATGATTGGGTAGAAGATTTTTGAAATTATTGTGAGGTCTTATGCAATATTTTTATACTCTTTTCTAGCTTAGATTTTTCTTCAAATGGTTGTTCTAGAAAGGGAGTGTAGGAATCTTGGTTTTGGAAAAATTATGAGTCAAACCAGTTTTGAGATTGTCTCTCGGACTCACGCAAGAGTTCTATACTCGTGTCCAAGACTGATGATTAGTCATTTTAAAGAAGTGCGACTGTGTATGAATCTTGAAAAAATTGTAAAATTTTGGAGGCCAACATTTCTTGAAATTTTCTTTTGGCCTCCTGCATGGCTGCTATAATCTTTTCTAACTTAGATTTTTCTTCTATGAGTTATTATGGAAAAGGAATATACAAAGCATGATGTGAAAAAGTTTGTGAATATTGTGAGTCGAGCTTGTTTTGTTGGGACTCAAGATGGCTTGTGCGGCTTCCATACTCTTTTCTAACTTGGATTTTTCTTCAATGGTTGTGATAGAAAAGGAGTATAGGAAGCAAAAACGAGAAATGAATATTGTGAAAGTTGTGAAAATTATGAACAAGGTGGTTGAAAATTAGACCCAGGGAGATGAATCCCCGTCGACTCTGTGAAGAGTTGAAATTATTTTGAAAATGTTTGTCATCGGATAAGCGGTATGGGTTATATTGAGTTGAATAAATCAAATCCAGATTTTGGTCGGTTCATGTTATTCAAAACTGGGTTGGAGTTATTTGAATCAAATGAGGTCGATGTGAAGTATGAATTCATATAAGAATTGAAAAAATTGTTGTTGAAATCTATTTCATAAACAAACACAAATAAAAAAGAAAAAGCATACAAACAAACAAAAGAGAGAAAAAATCAAAACCAAGATTATACTAGGTTGACCTAGACCTAGACGACTCCTAACTGGTCGATTACCCGGAGGAGGTTGTTGTATGAACCCGACTACGAGCTAATCTGCCAGGTAGGGGTAAAATGTGGTGGGAGGTATCCGTGCGTAAGCAATGGGCCTTAATTATGTCAAACCACCGGATCTTCGAGGTTAACCACTTAATCCCCAACCTTAGACACCAATTTGGCAAGAGTATGGTTTCACAAGTTTCACCCTCGGTCAATCTCTTAATGAGTCTAAGATGTCCCTAGGGGCTAACGTCTATTAATTTTTATTTAGGCTTGGATTGTGTGAGTGGGGAGGTGGTTTTGGGCTAAAGAAAGGTAATGATTTCCCGATTTTATCTTGTATCGGGTTATCTCATTAAGTCCAATTCGTGCAAGTGTACAATATAGATAGGAATAACATACAAAGCGAGTAAATCACCCACATATTTGTCCTATGCTATATGCAATGCCATATGTACACCTCAGTTTAGATCACAACAACAGAACAAAATACAGTATATTGAAATTGAATAGACACGTGACAAATGCAAATATCTAAACCATATTAAAAGCGTCCAAAAATGATTTTAATTCTTAATTATTGCAGTGTGTAGGCAATCAAAGTAGAAAATAGATAGCAGGATACATCATAACATGATATTTTGAACAACCTTACAAAATTTGAAAATCAGTGCCCAAAACTTTGTCGCGTTTTCACGCTATTCTAGGCTTTCCATGGTAATCTTATATAAGTAGGGTCCCTGTTTTCGAGAGCAGGGAGATGCAAGCAAGTGTAAAGTTATGCAATGATCAGTTTTTGCAAAAGTTAACCTGCACATCAAAATTGAGAAGAAAATGTTAACAAAATGTGTGGTTAAACCATTCCCATCCCCAGCAACGGTTCCATTTTTTTGATTGGAGTGAAGACCAACACTTGAAAATGTGTATTTTGAAATCAGTGTAAAAATATATGTGTGCTATGGCTTCCTTGATACTTTCGTTATAGCATGATGGTTATACGGGTCGAATCCACAGGGATAGGAGACGATAAAAGTATTAACAGTTCGATGTTCACGTGTTTTGTTAACAGTTCTTCTTTGCTAAAGAATGAGAAAAAGAAAATAAAAGAAATCCAGAAGTAATAGATAGAGAGGGCAATGAAAACGATGATGAGAAAATAAAATAAGTGATTTTTAAATTGATTTTTAAAACAAATAAAAAGAGAAGAGAAAAAAGATTAAAGAAATCTCATGGCTACTAACTACTAATTGCTCCACTAACATGCTAAACTCTTAGTGATAGTTGCCTCACATGGATTCTAGGCCATCACTAGTCCTTGGCTTTAAAAGTATTACAAAGCATGGCACATGAAATGATTCTTCACATTCAAACAGATCCATTCCACATAACAAGGTACAAGCTACTATTAGATCATCAAAATCACATAGAGATGAGTATGAAATAAAGAAGACTTTGCAAGTTAGCTTGTTAGTGGTTAGATGTTAGAATATTAGAATGTAAGAATCCATCATCATTAGCCATCAATGGCTCTTGCAAGAGCAAGGTCTTGTAGATGCTATTAGATTCATATGAATTATCAAGTAAGAAGTTAGCTAATTAGTGGTTAGTAATTAAATTGCCATGAGAAGAAAACTAGCTAAGCACCATGTAGAAGATGGAGAAGATTACATTAGAGAAGAAAGGAGACACCTTTACAAAGATTATCACTCTATGTCATCAATATCTTTCTCTCTCTCTCTCTAGAATCAACTCAGGCCTACTACAAGATCTTAAAAGAAAGAAAAAATACAAAAGAAAAGAGAAGAAAAATCCTACTCTACAATTAGAAGAGAGAAATTCTAGCTACTGCTCGCTATCACCCTGTCTCTAGTCTGAAAATACAGTATTTATAGGCATAGGAAAGCTTTAGAAGGAGAGACGAAGCCACGCGTCAAAAATTAACACGTGGGCCCACAACTTTGCCACGGAAACCCAGAGAAAATGCTGCAAAACTAGGGCCAATTGCCCTTAATTTTGGTCACGTCATTCGTTTGGCTTCTAGCACCTTCTATATGTATTTGGTTTTGCAATATTTGGACGTATATTTCTCTAGATACAGCTTCAAATATGGGAATCCAAGGTGTTCTTCTAGAAGTTCTTTGGCTTGACATCTAAGAAATCTAAATTAATTACCCAAATGGGTATAATTAAGCTCTTATTACTCTTATGCCCTTGAACTCTTGATTATCTGTAAAATAGACCAAAACACGGTTCAGAAGTGATATTTATTCATAACTCGGTAGGAAAATGTGATATGAAGATGCAGAATCGTAAACTAATCAAGTGACACTGATGTAAACTTCTTCTCTTATTTCATCCTTTTTCAATTTAATCAAAGCTTATTTTTTCTTCTTTATACGTTACTTGCCTTTGTGATGACTTGTAAATCCAAATGAATACTATAGCCTCGAATCTGCCTTGCCCTTGCAAGTACCACTGATGGCTTATGGTGATGGATATCTATTTTAAAGCATGTAATAGTTTAGTTTTCCTTTCTACTTGTATTTTTATTTAGTTAAACTGATTTCAAATAGGGAAGATCCTATATGTCATGCTATGATTGCCTTCAAGTCAAGGGAAGTCATTGCAACGGATCCAAAGATAAGCAAGCACCGAAGAGGTAAGTAATTTTTCTTTGCTTTCTTTCTTTATTTTTTCTTAGGTTAGAAATACACTTTAATCCAACACCTTTCTCTTTTCAGTTCTTTCTTTTAACTTAGCTTTTCGCTTCTTTTTTAAAATGTCAACACTATCCCATCTTCTTGTTCTTCTCTTCTTCTAACATTAACGCTTTTATTTTCTTTTATAAAATTAAGAAGAAAGACTTTTAACCAGTTTTAGTAACTTTAAAAAAAAATTACATAAAAGCTTCTATCGCAGTCCCTGCTTGTGGATCATGACCCGCATAGCTACTTGCTATAGCTGTAGCATTGAGGAACCTTGCACTTTCTTAATTTATTTCTAAAGTTCTCTTTTCTGTACACATGTTCACCCCAATCATCTCTAGGATGATGGGATTTCGAGACCTATGATTTGACACTGGTTGGGTCTCAAGAACGATGAAATTTATAGGGTAGATAAACTCCCCCGCCCAGTTATTTCCCTTTTGGAATTTTATTGACCTGTCAGCCAATTGGATGGTAACTCAGGTCGGAGTAAGCTCGCCCCACCCAAGTTGTTGGTATACTGAGAAGGAGACAAGTTGATACTTGCTCCCAAATCAAGAAGTGCACGAATGATTTCAGTCTGTCATTTTTGTGAAAGTAATGGTAAGATAACCGGGTCCTTATACTTTATAGGGATCGGGCCAGTAGCTCACTAATATTAGTGGATAAGATGACTTTTTTAGGCACATTAGTCTTTCTCTTCTTGGTGCACATGTCCTTAAGGAATTTAGAATAGGATGGGACTTGTTTGATTGCATCAAGAAGGGGCACGTTAATCTTTACTTGATTGAATATATCAAGTATTTTCTCCATTTGTGCATACTTGCTTATTATTATTCTTAAGCCTACTTAAGAATGGCACTATAGCTTGTGCCCCTGATTGGCTGACTTGTCTTTTTCAAACATGACAGAATTGGAGGAAGTAGAATTAGAAGAAGTGGATGCTTGTGTTGGATTGTGCTGGATAGGATTTGATGTATCGATACTTGGTTATCAACTCGTTTTCTCGACCTTAATGTGTGAACCACATTGCACTGATTTTTCTTTTGATCCTGAGCTACATGGGCTTGACAAGAGTTTCTAAGGTTTGTTAACAGCTGACTAGGCAAAGTTCCTTTGGGCCTTTCACTTAGCGAACTAGCTAACTGACTCATCTGAATCTCTAACCTAGATATGGCTTGAGAGTGGTTGCTCAACAGTTGTCCTGTATTTTTCATGAACAATGTTTGGGACTTAATCAGAGTTTTCATACTCATCTCCAAATCGGTTAATTTCTTTTCAGCTGGAGGATTTTGGAATGAAGAGTGTGGAATTTGGCTAGAAAAATTTTGTTGATAGTTGGGAGTTGGAAAATGATTGGGAAAGATTGACCAAGGATGGTCATGGATGTTTTAGCTCCATGAGAAATTCAGGTGATTTATTCAGTCGGGAGTGTACGTTTGCGAGTATGAATTATTGTGGGACCTTGAGAAGGTTGCATTCATATGCTCGGGTAACATGTGCTGAGTAGGAAAAATTGGACACTTTTCAAACACATGATTCATAACTTGACAGTATGTGCAACCAAGAGTTGGGACATGTGTTAGGCTGACTTGGTTCACACTTGGTTCACTGGAGTCGGATCTTTAGTTTTTGGGCTTTCAGTCTTCTCATTAGGCTAGCAATTTAGCCTCGATAATGATTGATGACTCGATGGAATGGAGAAGAGATGAGGTTACTATTCCTAGATTTTTTGAGAGTGGGTTCCTATTGGATGGTCTTCCCCGCTAAATCCTCAAATAATTTTTACCCTTAATTTTCATTCTTTTGAAGAAATCTCCCTTTTCACATGATTTATAAGAGAGTCTTAGTTTGATAGTCTAAACCATCATAGAGAATTTAGCACTATTGCCATTTCTCTATACCGTGATAAGAGCATTGGGAAGGCGATCTTTGAAACATTCAAAGCACCTCCAGAAAGGTTCACTCGAGTCTTGCTTAAATTGCATGATGTTCTTCCTAATGAGGGTGATTTTGTGGATAGGCTAGAATTTCTTCAAGAAGACTGTAATAAAATCATCCCACAATGTGACAGATCTACTGCCAAACTATAAAACTATTTCTTGGCTAGATCCTTAAGGGAAAAAGGAATGAAACTTAACAACAACATCTCTGAGCTTGTTCTTATCATAAGACATACTTTCTTAAATTCTCTTATGAAGAAATATGCATCCTCATACTCTAGACTATGAAACTTGGGAAGAGTGTTGATGAATTGAAGTTTAAGCTCAAAATTATTATCACTGGATTTGAGGAGCCAAATGCAAGATGAAAGAGAAGTTCTAATAGGATATAACCTATCCTCAAGGATAATTTTGTGCCATAACTAGATTTAGTTTTGGTGGTGAACTACTTCTGGTTAACCTAGAGATAATTGGGTCTCTCGACCACACTTGCATGCATAATATACCAAAAAAAAGGTCACCAAATAATCAGTAAAAAAAGAAAAATCAACCAAGCCTATTCTAGGATAGACCTAGATGACTTCTAACTAGTTGATTATCAACGAGAGGCATATTGCAGCAACCTGACCACAAGTTAATTAGCCAGGTAGGGGCAAAACTCAGTGAGAGTATCCGTGCAAAGCAACAGGCCTTAATTACGTCAAGCCATTGGTTTTCGAGGATCTTGCTTCTTAATCCTTAACCTTTAACACTGATTTAACTAGAGTTAAATTCTAACAATTTCCTCTCGAGGTCAATCTCCTAGAGAGTCTGAGATGTCCCTAAGGCCAGAGTCTATTCAAATTTTAGTTTAGGCTTAGATTATGAGTGCAATGGGAATGGTTTATGGGTGAAGAAAGGGTAATGACTCCTCCACCTTATCTTGTTGTTGGATTTTTTTTCTCAGTTCATTTTAGTGCGAAGTGTGCAAATAAATAGCATAAAGTAACACTCTAAGCAATAGATATCACCCAAGAATATTATCTAATCTAGATGCAATGCATACATACCTTATCTCCAGCACTCTTCAATAGTAATTGAAATAAAAAGAAATTAGACAAATGCTTAGAAAGCATGTTTAATCATTTTTTGAACAATTCAAGTAATAGGTTACTGTTGAATTTAAAATAGTGATCAGAATCAATCAAAAATAAAAAATAACAATAGCAGAAGACTTTGGTTGCAATTCTTTATGCCCTACAAAAAAGATTGGTCAGTAATCCAATTTCTTTGTCGTGCAAACGCTGCAAAGGCAGAGAAAACGTGGCTAGATCAGGGACTTTTGTGCCTCTACCTCTACTTTCAAGAGTAGAGGCACAAAGCAATAAGGGTTCTTCTGCATTTAGTAGTTTTTTCAGATCTCTTCCTGAATACTGAAACAGAGAAAAAACTTATTAAATCACAAAAATACCGTTCCCTCTCCAGCAACGACGCCGAAAATTTGTTCGGCTTACACCGAGTACTTTCAAATGCACCACGGAGGTAAAGAAATGAAAACAAAGAATCATGTGTTTGGCTAGATTAAAGAGTACCGTATAGTTTAGGGCTAACGGGTCGTGTCCACAGGGAGGAATGCGATGCAAGCTTTTCAGTATTTTGTTAAAAAATCAAGTTGTGTTTTATGTTTTTTAAAGAAAAAAGAAAAGAATATGGTTTGGTTGGGAGTTTGGTTTAAAGAGAAAGAAAAACAAATAAAGTTTAAAATGATGAAGAATTAGGTTTTAAAAAAAGCTATGAGAATTGAGCGAAGAAAATGTGTATTAGAAATAAGAAGGAATCTGGGCTCACTAATCTACTTTTCCACTACATATTACGCTCTTGAAAGTTTCGTGCCTCAATTAGATCATCAACAAATATAGAATCAACTAGATATAGATTTTGAAAAATTTAACTTCTTTTAAATACCGTTCTTAAATTGAATGTTAAACTATCAAGATATTCAAGTATGGAATAAAAACAAGTTTAAAGATCGTTTTCTAAATGAGAGTTAAAAACCAACACCCATTCTTATGTGCCTTCAAGAACACTTGCAGAATGCAAGGCTTGAACTAAGCATGCAAATGATTCAATTGGGTTTTTTTTTCAAAAATCGATCAAGAATAGAAATGAGTAAATAAGAGAGACTAGTGAGCCCAGAAAATCGATTTGGTTATCCATGGAAGAATTAAAGCAATAAGTAAAATGAAAGTGTGTGCTTAACATACCAATTAAGAGAGATGATGAAAAAGCAAGGTTTACCATTGAAGATGGTTTGCAAGGTAGCATCGCTGGAGAGGTAGGCTTTAGCCTTAGCTCTTTTGTGAGCTACTTCAGATAGCATAACCTTGTAAACAAGAGATACTGAAATAGCTTCACTAGAAGCTAAGATAAGCTGGAGAGAACCTTTATTAGTCTCGAAAGAGACTGTTATAAGATCGCCAGACACCCTAATAGCTTTGCTGGTTGCTAATTTGACCTGGTTCACATCATTTTACCTCGCTAAAGGCTGTGGAGGGTATGACAGGCTGGCATAGAGAATTGTTAGCCTCATGGGGGCTGTAATAGGCTTACTAAGAGCCTTGTTAGCCCGTAAGAGGTGTGATTCCAAGAGTTAACCAAAGGGACTTTGTCTAAAGAGATTTTCATGTGCTTGCGCACGTAAAGAGGGCTTGTATTGCTCAAAATGAGAAATTATTCAAACTTATGTTGGTCAAATTTAATGACCAGCATTTCAATAGTAGACCCAAGGGACTTATTGTCACATTGCGACACTACTTTCTCATTGGTGGAGAAAGAAGTCTCCTGCGGAGTCACCATCTTGTTCTCCATTAAAAAGTTTGAGTTTTTAGAAAGCTTAAGAGAGAAGAGTTAGAAGAACTTTAAATAGAACATTACAAGAATCTTCTACAAAAAATGATTATGAGGAAGTTGTTGGCCCGGAGGCCTTCCTCTCTAGTTTTGATGATGATTAACTCATGTAGTTATGTTTACTAATAATCTTGTGATTTTAGTTTCAGATCATTTAGCAAGATATTAGTTGGTGATTGCTTCAAAAAGAGGAGTTTGGAAGCCTTCACTTGGTGATTCCCGAGCCCGAGCATCAAGATCATTCATAGCCATGCTCGTTGGATCACGGAGTTTGGACCGAGTCGACTTGAAGATGAAGATCGTCAAGAAGACTTAGGTATCCATAGTTTAGTGTGTTTAGATCCATTTGTAAAGCTTAGTATAGTTGATATGCTCAAGTGCACAACACACACAAGTTTTATGTTTTGAATTTTTGGTTTAACCAATATTTGTTTTCATGAATAGTTGATCAAAACAAGTTTAATTGGTGTATGTATAGTAGTTTCATTCTATACATGCATGCTTAAACTTCTTAGACAAACTTATTTTGACTAGCCTATTCATGTATTGAAAAATCAAAGTTTGATAAAATACAGTTTTGGTTTTTGGTAAAAATGTTAAAACACAAAAATAGTTTCATATGCTTGATATTTGAGTTGAAATTTTTATCACATGTTTATATATCAATGCAAAATGATAAAACTATTTTTGGAGATTTTTAGAAGAGATAAAAGAATTTTTAGAAATATTTTAACATGTTTTTCTGACCCAGTTCTGACCCAGAACTGTGGCTGACAGGCCAGGTCGGCCGACCGGACGGTCGACCGCACCAAGGGCCGGTCGACCGCACGGTCGACCGACGTGCACAGAGCTGTGCACGTCTGGCAGCACAGTGGGCCGGCCGACCGACGGTCGACCGGACCAGAGAGCTCTGCTCTCTGTATCTGGGCGGTCGACCGGGCAGTCGACCGGATTGCTCCAACGGTCATATTTTTTACCGTTGGCGGTCGACCGGCCGGTCGACCGCAAGCCTGTCAGGCTGCCAGATCAGCCTAACAGCTAGTTTTCTGTTTGGGCTATAAATACCCCATTTCTTGGGGGTTTTGGATAAGATTTTCAAGAGCAAAAATTCTTACTTTTCTGAAGTGTTTTTAAAGTTTTAAAAAGTGTTTTAGAGCTTCAAAGATTTCATCTTTATTGTTTTTCAAGGGTTTTGGAAAATCAAAGAAAACAAGGTTTTTGGGATATTGTTTGAATTTTCATTTCTATCATCTACAGGAGATTTCCCAAGTAGTTTTTCTTTGTTGTTCGCTTTCCAAAAACACCTTGATATCCACTTGAGCTATATCCTCTATCCTAATCTATTAGGATCTTTGTTTGTGGAAAAAGAGAAGTGTTTGAGGTTGATTGAGCCTCCAAGTTGTATACACCCTTGCTTTTGTTGTATCCCTCTTTGGTAGAGGTTGATCGGGTGATTGGTTTGCTCCCTCTTTGGTAAAGGTTGAGGATTGTGGTTTGCTCCCTCTTGTGAGAGGTGGAGTAGGTTTATAAACCCTCTTCGGTAGAGGTGTTGGTTGTTGTTTGGCTACGGGCCTACCCCTCAGTTGTGAGGCGGTGTTTAAGAGAGGAGTTCGGTACTCCCTTGTTGTAAAAATCCTTCTCGGTGGAGGTTCCCTCGGTGGGAGTCCTCGGTGGACAAGATAGTGGATTAGAAATCCTTCTCGGTGAAGGCGGGGACGTAGAGCTAGGGGCTCGAACCTCGAAACATATCTTTGTGTTTGCGTTTGATCCATTGTCTCTCTAACTCTCTCTCTTTATTTTGTGCAAAGCATCATTCATATCATTCATATCTATTTGCTTGTGTGTACCTTGCATTATTTCATATTGTCTATCCATTATATGCTTGGTTATGTTTGTGTGCCTCACTTGTACTTAACCACAAGAGCTTCATATAGCACCTCAACCCTTATCTAGGGGAATCAAGAGGAGTTAGTCCAGAGCCCTTCACGGGGAATTCGGCTACACTTGTGTGTTGTACTAAGTGTGTTGCAAAATAGTTTTTAGCTTTCGCATTTAGTTTCTAGATTAGCACTATCACCTATTCACCCCCCCTCTTAGTGATTTCAATTGGTATCAGAGCCTACGCTCCGATACTTTAGGTTTAACAACCTAGGAGTGAGATCCTTGTTTAGCTAATCTATCATTTGCATTTGCACATTTGTTTGCTTGCACACATATAGTTTGGACCCATGGACTTCATGACCCCACCTATGTTTGACCCTTCCAACATCATTGTTTGGAAGACTAGGATGTCCATCTATTTACAAGCCCTAGGATGTAAAGTTTACAAAGCCATTACTAAAGAATCCAACCCTCATGATAGAAAGCATATAAAAGCCAATGCAATAGCCCTAGAGGCACTTAGAGCATCACTTCATAAAGATTATTTACATGTGTTTGCTCACTATGATTCGGCTTATGCAGTTTGGAGCATTTTGACTTCTCCCGATCTACCAAAGATTATCGAAAGGAAGAGAAGATCTAGAAGAGATGAGTCCGAAAAACATTGCTTCATGATCCAAGGAAATGACTCCCTTGAGGTGCACTCGGACACTTAACTAGATGCTAGTTCTAATTCATATTGCAATGAATGTCTAGAAGCTCAAGCTATGAATGATGAACTTGCTAGAAATTGTGAAAATTTGATTTCTAAATAAAAAATATTGAAAAATGAGAATCTTGTTTTAAAAGAAGAAAAGAAAATTTTGTCATCTAAAATTGAGATTGTTTTGCAAGAGAAGGAAGAGGTTTCTAGTGAATGTGACTCACTTAGATCTCAACTTAATCTTGTTTTAAAAGAAAATGATTTGTTGAAATCTAAAAATAATTGTGATGATGTGTTAAAGAAAAATGAGTTTTTATCTTCCAAAGTAGATTTTATTTTAAAAGATAACGATTCTTTAAAAAGAGAAATTGATTTTATTAAAAAGAGTTAGAAATTTGTTTAAATAAAAATAAATCTTTGAAAAATGATATTGTTTCTCATGTTTGCCATGCTAGGGTAGTTTCACCTAGATCACCCATTGCATGTACCTCTTCTTCTGGGATTAATGATGATATTTGTTTGCTTAAGAAGAGTGTAGATTGTTTGGGCTCCACTTTGAGCCAATGTGTTGTGGGCCATACACGTTTGGAATCTTTGTTTCGAAAGAAACAAGTTCCATCTTTTCATGCACACCCCCCACGGCATACACATGCTCCTCACGGACACACCCATCACATGTATGATCATGTGTACACTTGTACACATTGTGGATGTAAGGGCCACCTTGCTAAATTTTGCTATGATCGTATACATGTTTCTAATTTAACAAATAAATTTGTTTGGGTTAGGAATGATACTAACCCCATGGACCCAAAAAGTTGTGGGTACCAAAGACCACCCCTCTGGTTTATGATGTAGGTGTGGGCTCTCACATGACGTGAGAGTAGCGGTACCTTGGAGTGGATGCGTTCCGTGCTTAAAGGAACTATTTGGATGCATCACTTTCAAGGGAGGTTTGGTGGGAAGACCACCATGTTTTGGAGACAAGGAAAGTTGCCTTCTAGGTTTTGGTAACGATCCCTAACTCCCATTTATTTGCATGCTTTTCATGTTTATTATATATAGCATGTTTTGTTGTTTTTAGATTATTATGAAAATGCCATGATTATTAGACTCTTGACATACATGTATAGTATTTGAGACACCCATGTTTAATATGGACTATTATTTTGTGTTCTCACCATTTGTTTAGCTATCATGTTTATCATAGGTTTAATAACATGTGGATTTTTTAATAATCATGTTTATGTTTATCATGTTGATTTTTGTCCCGTTTTATGCTTCATGCGTTGATTACATGTTTAGATGTTAGTTTTCATTAAGACTAGGTATATATTTGTGCATATAGTGGGCCACAAATAAATCTATATATGTTTGAGCTTGAATGCTTATTTGAACCCATTAGATGTGCTAGTATAGTCTTGTTTTGATGATCCATACATTTTAAACTTGTATTCCTATTTTTGGATTTGTTTTATGTTTATGTTTAACTTCATGTATATGTCCATTTTATCCAAATTATTGTTATACATATACATCCTTTTGAGCCACGTGCCTTCATGCATATATCTTTGTGGACTCATTGTGTTTGGATATGTATGTATACTTTAGTTTGTATAGGACATACATATATCTTGAAGTTTAAATAGTTTTTGATGATTTTCATATTTTCATGTTTCAAGGAATATTGAGCTTATTGTCCATCTTTCATGATTATGATCTTCACATTGTATTTGTACACTCACATTTATTGTTTACTCATGTGTTTGTTTTCATGAGTCATATTTATGCTTAATTGGCTTAGAGTGTTGATTATCATGTGAATTTCATGCTTCATGAAAAATAATTTTTTTTGTTCCTTGCTTGAAGGATTTCGTACTAGTTTACAAATTTTTCATATAACTAGTTATGGTATTCTTCATTATGGTAGAACTTTTCAAGCATACTATATTTTTCAAACCTATTTCTGAAAACCCTTACCATCTAAGTGCGGTTGGTTGGGAGACCATGCCATGTATACCCTTCTTGAATATCTTTTAAACTTGTGCATGAATGGGTGGTAGGTAATATGAGATATACATTTGATATTATTATTGTTTCAATTGGTATCATTGAATTCTTTTAATTGGTATCAATATTGACATTTTTGTATACTCATATATTTTTTGTATATGTATGCTTGCACTTCAAAGAGTATCAATTTCAATTGGTATCTATTTTTTCATACATATATATGTTTGTGTTTATACTAAGATTGAGTTTCAATTTTGTTTCAATTGATTAGTTTTCAATTGCTTTTCAATTGGTATCTCATTTCAAGTCTACGCATTGTTTTAGTTGGGGAGAAAAATTTGTTTTTATATTTCAATTGGTATTTGGTTTACCTTTTCCACTCCCTTGCTTTATGAATAGAAAAATAATAATTTCAATTTGGTATCATATGTTTAAAAAGCATAATATTTTTAATTGGTATCAAATTTGTTTTATTGAGAAAATTTAAAATTTTATTTAAAGAAAATACACAACTTTTGATTTGTATTGCATATATGTAAGGAGAGCTTAACATCTCTTCTACATATAGATTCATGATGAGTGTATCTTGTATTGAAGAGCTCGACATCTCTTCTTTATGTGGTACACGTGTGTAGGGGGAGTTTCACATCTCCTCTTATGCATTGCAAAGTGTATGTTATGTGAATTAGGGCTTGTCATGCCTCCTTCATGTAATGTATCTATGTAGGGAAGCTTCACATCTTCCTCTTCATGAATGTATATCGCATATACTATTTATTGATCTATGTTTACTTTCAATTGGTATCAAGATGCTACTTTGACACATTTTCAATTGATATCCTAATTGATTGTCACCCCTTATTGATATTTTTTTTGTTTTAGACAAAAAGGGGGAGAATATTGTTTTTATTATTTTTTACCCTTTGTTGATTCTTTGTTTCAAACAAAAAGGGGAGAAAAATTTATTGTTTTGATTTTTACCCCTTTTATTGATGATTGACAAAAAGGGGGAGAAAGATTTTGAGTTTGATTGTATTTTATATATGCATATTTATGTTTTGCATATATTAAGTTTAATTTAGTTTAATTTTAATTGGTATCTAGAGCATGTTATCTTTTTGAACATTTCATTGTGTATCTAGAGCCTTTTATTGTTTATGCATATCTATGCATGTTTCATGTTTCATATATATCATTTCATATTTATGTTTATTTGTTTATGCATGAGTTAAGGGGGAGCTTCTTTGAAACTTGACTTTAATCCATGCATATATAACTCCATGAGTTTTGTCATCATCAAAAAGGGGGAGATTGTTGGCCCGGAGGCCTTCCTCTCTAGTTTTGATGATGATTAATTCATGTAGTTATGTTTACTAATAATCTTGTGATTTTAGTTTTAGATCATTTAGCAAGATATTAGTTGGTGATTGCTTCAAAAAGAGGAGTTTGGAAGCCTTCACTTGGTGATTCCCGAGCCCGAGCATCAAGATCATTCATAGCCATGCTCGTTGGATCACGGAGTTTGGACCGAGTCGACTTGAAGATGAAAATCGTCAAGAAGACTTAGGTATCCATAGTTTAGTGTGTTTAGATCTATTTGTAAAGCTTAGTATAGTTGATATGCTCAAGTGCACAACACACACAAGTTTTATGTTTTGGATTTTTGGTTTAACCAATATTTGTTTTCATGAATAGTTGATCAAAACAAGTTTAATTGGTGTATGTATAGTAGTTTCATTCTATACATGCATGCTTAAACTTCTTAGACAAACTTATTTTGACTAGCCTATTCATGTATTGAAAAATCAAAGTTTGATAAAATACAGTTTTGGTTTTTGGTAAAAATGTTAAAACACAAAATATTTTCATATGCTTGATATTTGAGTTGAAATTTTTATCACATGTTTATATATCAATGCAAAATGATAAAACTATTTTTGGGGATTTTTAGAAGAGATAAAAGAATTTTTAGAAATATTTTAACATGTTTTTCTGACCCAGTTTCTGACCCAGAACTGTGGCTGACAGGCCAGGTCGGCCGACCGCACGGTCGACCGCACCAAGGGCTGGAGGACCGCACGGTCGACCGGCGTGCACAGAGCTGTGCACGTCTGGCAGCACAGTGGGTCGGCCGACCGACCGGTCGACCGGACCAGAGAGCTCTGCTCTCTGTATCTGGGCGGTCGACCGGGCGGTCGACTGGATTGCTCCAACGGTCATATTTTTGACCGTTGGCGGTCGACCGGCCGGTCGACCGCAAGCCTGTCAGGCTGCCAGATCAGCCTAACGGCTAGTTTTCTGTTTGGGCTATAAATACCCCATTTCTTGGGGGTTTGGATAAGATTTTCAAGAGCAAAAATTCTTACTTTTCTGAAGTGTTTTTAAAGTTTTAAAAAGTGTTTTAGAGCTTCAAAGATTTCATCTTTATTGTTTTTCAAGGGTTTTGAAAAATCAAAGAAAATTAGGTTTTTGGGATATTGTTTGAATTTTCATTTCTATCATCTACAAGAGATTTCCCAAGTAGTTTTTCTTTGTTGTTTGCTTTCCAAAAACACCTTGATATCCACTTGAGCTGTATCCTCTATCCTAATCTATTAGGATCTTTGTTTGTTGAAAAAGAGAAGTATTTGAGGTTGATTGAGCCTCCAAGTTGTATACACCCTTGCTTTTATTGTATCCCACTTTGGTAGAGGTTGATCGGGTGATTGGTTTGCTCCCTCTTTGGTAGAGGTTGAGGATTGTGGTTTGCTCCCTCTTGTGAGAGGTGGAGTTGGTTTGTAAACCCTCTTCGGTAGAGGTGTTGGTTGTTGTTTGGCTACGGGCCTACCCTCGGTTGTGAGGCGGTGTTTAAGAGAGGAGTTCGGTACTCCCTTGTTGTAAAAATCCTCCTCGGTGGAGGTCCCTCGGTGGGAGTCCTCAGTGGACAAGATAGTGGATTAGAAATCCTTCTCGGTGAAGGCGGGGACGTAGAGCTAGGGGCTCGAACCTCGAAACATATCTTTGTGTTTGCATTTGATCCATTGTCTCTCTAACTCTCTCTCTTTATTTTGTGCAAAGCATCATTCATATCTATTTGCTTGTGTGTACCTTGCATTATTTCATATTGCCTATCCATTATATGCTTGGTGTGTTTGTGTGCCTCGCTTGTACTTAACCACAAGAGCTTCATATAGCACCTCAACCCTTATCTAGGGGAATCAAGAGGAGTTAGTCCAGAGCCCTTCACGGGGAATTCGGCTACACTTGTGTATTGTACTAAGTGTGTTGCAAAATAGTTTTTAGTTTCCGCATTTAGTTTCTAGATTAGCACTATCACCTATTCACCCCCCTCTAGGTGATTTCAGAAGTATGCCGATAGGAGTCGGATTAGTGTGCGATCACTTTGTCCCATTGACGATGCGACCCATAAGCCTCGAATTTACTGCTAGGAATTCCTTCTCTCCTGGTTTGGAAATTTTCTTAATACTAATGCGAAGTTTAATAATTAGAGTGTCAAAACTCTGTATTAATCCTGAGGATGAGGGAAAGATTTTCTCTATTCTCTTGGAAAGCAAGAAATAGCCTCTCTTTTCCTATGTCTCTCCTTGTGTCCTTATCATTGTCCTTCTAATTCTTCTCCTACCTTAGCCTGTTGGTGGGATACTAATAGGCTCAATAGGGGTGATCATCCCTTGAAAATTAGCAAAAGCTGTTAAATGAGGCTGTAAATAGCTGTAACGCCTCTCCGGTGAGTCTAAAATAACCTTCAATGAGGCTAGCTAACAGCCGCTGGCATTAGGGCAATTATTATCCCCTTGATTATCTCCTCATAATGAGGGATATTAGTGGGGTGTAACTGCCCATTAAAAGAGGCAATTAACCTCACCAAGTTAGCGGGGGAGGGAGTTAGCATATAATCCTACTCATGAGATCTGAAAAGGTCAACAAACTTGAAGCTTCATTTGTTCGACGACGCTAAGTGTAGGTCACCTAGAGGGGGGGTGAATAGGTGACTAGCTAATCTAATGATGAATAATGCGGAATTAAAAACTATTTAAGGAAACTAAAAACTATTATGCAAAACACACCAAGTAAACACAAGAGTGTAGCCGAATTCTCGGTGAAGGGCTCTGGACATCTCCTCAAGATTCCTCTAGATAAGAGTTGAGGTGCCGCTATGGCTCTCTTGGTTGAATACAAGTGCGAGCAAACAATCCCAAGCATATAACAATTAAACACAAGATATATCAAGCATATAAAGATATAAGTAAAGTAAGCATGCAAGATATAAACACAAGTGAGAGAGAGAAAGCAATCGCAAACACGGGAGATTTATTTTGAGGTTCGAGCACCCTTGCTCTACGTCCCCACCTTCAACACTATGAAGGATTTCCACTAAAAACGATCCCACCGGATCACTCGGTGCTGCAACACCTATAAGGAGTTCACACTAGAACTCTTGGACTCACTAGTCCCTCTCTTGTTCCCGCAAGAATAAGACACGCAAGCATACTAGCTTGCCGAAGCCGCACCTCTACACCGAGCTCCCATAAGAACTCGAAACAACAAGAACCCGCAAGTTCGCCTCCTCAAATACAAGAATGAATACCTTGGTGATCTCAAAACTTTGATCACCTAAAAACACTCTCACAATAACTCTCCTATAGGATTGATATAGCAATAGAAAGCTCAAGTATTTGTGAGAAAACTAGGATTGATTTAGTGATGAAAAACTCAAGAAATCACTTTTGAAAACTACTCTTGAAAACTCTCCTTTTGATATAGAAGTATTAGCCCTAAAATAAGTAGAAAAAACCACTATAATAGATAGAAAAAACTGGCCTTGAAACTCTCCAAAAATCTTGTCTAAAACAGTCCAAGATAACCCCAGTTTATAGGCTCTCAAAATATGGCCGTTGGAGGCCAAATCAGCAGCTGACGCTGCTGTCGGTCGACCGCCCGGTCGACCGGCCATCGGTCAGATTTCTGACCGTCGTAGCCTACCGGTCGACCGCCAGGTCGACTGATTCAAGGCTTTGACCTATTGGTCGACCGCCCGATCGACCGTGGCTAGAATCAGAGAGCAGAGCTCTCTGGCTGGTCGACTGCCCGGTCGACCGGGGCCAGATCTAGAGAGCAAAGCTCTCTGGACGGTCGACGGCCCGGTTGATCGGCCGACTAGCCAAAGTGACCGTGCATATTTTGTGCACATCAGTTGACTGACTTCTGACTCGGTCGACCGTCGAGTCGACCGGCAGAAGGCCTGGTCAGACATATTATAGGGATTAAAACTTTTATATTTTCTTATAAAATCCCATAAAATCACTAAAAATCTAGAAAAATGAGTTCTTTGAAATATTTTGAAGTACAAATATAAGTGATCAAAAATCAACACATATTACCAACCTTTTGAACTATTTTTGTAATATAAAAATTTGGGCTTAAAAAAAAATCTGTATTTTTCAAAATTAAACTTCATTTGGAAAAGCGATTTTCCAAAACTTCTCCAAATACAAAAACAAGATATTCTAAACATTTTTGAAGCTTAGTATGTATGAATATGATCTACTACACATACAATATGAAATATCTATATTTTTGACATTAAGCTCTAAAATAAGTTTTGATAAATTCAAAACTTAAACACATGATATATATTTTGAAGCTCAAAACCGAAACGGTATTTCTAAAACAAAACCTCTTTTATGAAAACACATAAAAATTTTTGTGCGTGTGTGTGTATATAAACTTGAGCAATCCACCAACTAATTTATCCTTTACATTTTATCTAAAAATAAATCTTAACACTTACAAAACCCGACACAAGTCTTCTTGAAAATCTTCTCTTGAAAATCTTTTTCTCCTTCTTGACTTGGTCCAAAGCACGATCCAATGAGCTAGACTCCTCATGAGTGCTTGATGCAATCTTGATGCGCGAGCTCTTGAATCAATACGTGCTAGCTCCAAAACTTGGCTTCGAATCCTTTGTTGAAGCTAAACACCTACTAAGATCTTGATCAAATATCTGAGACTAAATAAGCACAAGATCATTAGTACTATAACTACACGAGTTAATCATCATCAAAACTAGAGTGATGGGCCTTTAGGCCAACACACTCTCCTTTTTTGGTGATGACAAAACTCATAGAGTTATATATACATGGATTAAAGTTAAGCTTCATAGAAGCTTCCCCTTAACTCAGCATAACAATAAACATAAAGATATTCAATAAAGGCTCATAACTAAACAACACATATATACATAAACTCACAAAATTCTTCTCCCATTTTAGCATAATCAAGAAAACAAAAATGTATATATAAACTTTCAAAATTCGTCTCCCCCCTTTTTGTCAATTCATCAACAAAGGGGCGAAAATAAATCAAACAATAAAGATATATATGTGATTGCTAAAATGAAAGAATTAAGAAATTACCGTGTAGCTTGTGGCTAACGGGTCGTGTTCACGAGGAGGAATGCGATGAAAGCTTTTCAGTATTTTGTTTAGTAATAAAGAATGGTGCTCGTTTTTTAATTGAAAAGAGAATGGAAAGAAGGAAGATGATTAAAAGAGAAATTGCAACTTTGGAGAAGGCTTTGAAAAAAGGTGATTTAGAAAGCTTTGAAAAGTGATTGATTGTTTTAATAAAGAAGAAAATCTGGGCTCACTATCTCACTATTCAACCATTTATTCTTCTATTGAAATCTTTAGTGTCTCAACTTAATCATAGGCAAAACTTAAGGTTGACTTTAGAAAGTTTGAAGTAAAGCATATAAGATGATTGAAAAAGTTAACTCTTTTCTTTAAGAAACCGTTTTGAATCGAATGTTAAATCATCAAGCACGAAGAAGCAAGTATGAGATAAAAACAAGTTCAAAAGACGTTCTTAAAAGAAGTATGAGTTTAAAAATCCAAACCCATTCTCATGTGCCTTCAGGAATACTTTCAAGAAGAAAGGCTTTAAGTTAGGCATGCATATGATTCATTGGGTCTTTTTCATGAAAATCAGAAAAGAAGAAGAATTGGAGAGAGGTACAATAGTGAGCCCAGAAAACCGATTTAGCTAATCATGGGAAACAAAGAATAATGTAAGTAATTAAAGTAAAACATACCGTAAAATTAGTAGAAGAGAATGTAGCTCGACTCTTGTATTGATGTCACTTCAATCTTCAAGTTACAAGCACTCAATTCCTCTCTCTCACAAGTATTTGTACTGAACTACAAATTGAAAAACAAAATACAACTTTTACACTATCTAACAAAGAGCCTAAACCTTAAAGTATAAACAAAAATTCTAATCCTAGTCTTCGCTCCATTTTCAGTACAAAACCGTATCTTTTATAGGCAAAACCTCAGAGGGAAGGGAGTGAGGAGATAAGGGGAGCAAACGCTCCCCTTATCTCCACCAAGCCGCAGATCTGCGGCTTGATGAGGCCAATTGGCCACATCCAGGTGGAGGATCAGATGGTGTGGCTTTGGGCTTCCTTTTGTCTTGTTGGATTTACTGTTTCAGCTCCCTGATTTGCTAAAACGATCTTTGATTTGTTGGCTTCAACTATTTGATTTGGGAGGATTCATTTCAACCGATTTTCAACCTCTCTGATATGCCAAGATTTGCCCTGATTTCCTGATTTCGAATTTACTCTGAATTAAATGGGCTTTTGGGCTCGTTTCTCTGGCCTATCATGTAACAATGGGCCTGCATTTTATAAAGAACAATAAAACATATAATATAATTTATTTAGATAGCAATCATGGAAATGTGATAATATGTATGCAATATATGTGACCGATCACACCCCCACGCTTATCTTTTGCTCACCATCGAGCAAAATATCAAAACTAATCTTAATCAATTATTAGACCACTTTCCCAGGTCACTCGATTGCACTGAGCATGTGCAACAAGCCGTTAAACCTCTAGGTTACCTCTAGAGGACGAGTTTTGTCTCGTGAGGGTTTTCAGTAGATTGTACCCACAAAATCCATAAAGAAAGAGAAAAAAGTTAGTGTTTTGAAAAGCATTTTGAAAACAGAAAATATTTGAAGTATATTTGTGAGAGTTTAAGTAATATATAAGTTATAGGAATATCAAATTTTTCATTCCTAAACTTAGTCTCTATTCAACAACATGTCATCAATCAAAGTAAGGAGTCAAATTGTTTTTCTCATCTAGTCTATTAATTTACCCTGAGTCGTATGCACCATCGTGACTGTGAAGTTTGACTAAGGGTTCTTTAACATTAACTCCTATACCTTATTTATATTTATTTGGTGGAATTTATTTCTCAATTTCATTAGGCTTTCTAATCTGCCCATGTAACGAGCCTTTAGTCGGTGACACCCAAACCGGACAGTTCTAGGGCACCAGGTGAGAAAGCACACCTAAGGATTTAAACACTCGAGCAGACAAGGCCACGAAACCAAGGTTTTTATTTATAAAATGTACCTCTTTTAGGTGTGAATACTTATGCTTCATGAAGCACAAATACCCAGCTTAATCAGAGGATTTATATATATATATATATATATATATATATATATATATATATATATATATATATATATATATATATATATTTTCAAACTTATCTAATTATCTTTTGCATAAATACTGAGACTTTCTTAGGCCAAAGCACCTAGCTAATCAATAATTAGATTTGTTTATTATATACTTTTTTTATAAGGCATAAGAGTCTTTGTTTTTAAACCCTAAGTGTGTAAGTGTATTTTGTGTGCATATTTCATCAAGGTAAATATTGAAAAGTCACCTAGAGGGGGGGTGAATAGGTGACAATGCTAATCTATGAACTAAATGCGGAATTTAATAACTTAATGCAAATTACACTCAAGTGTGATCAACAAATGATTCACACACAACCAAACCAAGCAAATATGAATGCACAATATGAATAAGGCAAGGCACAAAGTAAAGAGAGAGATAGAGAGAGCCAATGGATCAAGCGCAAACAACAAGATATGTTATCGAGGTTCGAGCACCCAGCTCTACATCCCCGCCTTCGACACACGAAGGATTTCCACTAGCTCGTCCACTTAGGACCCTTTACAAGGAGTACCCAACTCCTCTCTTTACAACCTCCTCCCTGAGGCACAAATCCAAGCCAACCAACACAACCTCCTCCTTGAGGCAAACTCCAACAATCACAACCTCCTCCTTGAGGCAAATTCCAAACCAATACAACAAACTCCCAATCACCAACCAATACAAGGATCACCTCTCAACTAGAGGGATACAACCCAAAGCACAAAGCTAAGAAAAGATTGGGTTACAACTTGGTGGTCACAACAACAACCACAAACAACTTCTTCTTCCACACAAATAACCTATAGATATAGATAGTAGATTTTTGCTCAAGTGTGGAGAAAACCAAAGGAATGGAAATCAGAAATCACAAAGAAAATCCTTGGGAAAAATCAAGAAATCAAGATAGAATAGTTCAATCAAAATTCTTTCCCAAAAACCCTTTCTTTGATTTTCCAAACCCTAATGAAAACACCAAATGGATTGTACAATTCAAGCTCAAAAACTTCTTTTGATTGCTTTGAAAACACCAGAGAATCAGCAAAAATTCGCATAGAAATTCTTAGAGAAAACCTCTCTCAAATGGGGTATTTATAGGCAATTACAGAAAATAGCCGTTTACAGAACTTTTGCCAGAAATAGCCTTCCGGTCGACCGGGACGGTCGACCGCCCAACGGTCAAATTTAGAACCGTTGTGGCTACCGGTCGACCGCCTCGGTCGACCGAAAATACCTGAGAGCAAACTGCTCTCTGTCGGTCGACCGCTTCGGTCGACCGGATGCAGTGTCAGCCTGCGTGCACGTATCCGTGCACGTCAGTCGACGGAAAGGTCGACTGGCTTCTTTGGTGCGGTCGACCGTACCAGTCGACCGGCCAAGCCTGGCAGACAAAAATCAGGTCTGAAATCTGGGGAAAAAATATTATAATAAATCTCACAAAATCTCTAAAATTCCACAAAAATAGTTTTATCATTTTATATTGAAATACAAACTTGTGTTAAAAATCCTCACACAAATTTCAAACATATTTGACTATTTTTGTGTCATAGAAATTTTGCCAAAAACCAAAAACCGTATTTTCTAAAACCTTGTATTTTGAATAGAAAATACACATTGTCTAAAACTTATCCATGATACAAAAATATGATATTTAAACACTTGAAGCATATTGTATATGAATAAAAATTCAATATACAAGAAACATATATATATATCATGATTTTTGTCATCAAGTCCAAAAATATGTTTTGTTGTAAATACCAAAACATAAAACACATGGAATAGATTATCAAACAAAGTTTGTCTAAACAATTGAAGCATGCATGTATATAGAACAAATCTAATATACATAAACCATGTAAACTTGTTTTGATAAAAAATCTATTCATGAAAACCAAGATCGGTTAAACCTAAAACCGAAAATCAAAACATGAAAGGTGTGTGTGTTGTGAACTTGAGCTTATCATACTATTCTAATCTTTACAATTAGGATCTAAACCCAAACTAAAACTATGGATACTTAAGTCTTCTTGTAGAGCGCAATCTCCAAGCTAGAGCGCAATCTCCAAGTCGGCTCGATCCAAAAACTCTTGATTCACCGAGCAAGTGCAATGTATGATCTTTGATGCGCGGGCTCTTGAATCAACATGTGCAAGCTTCCAATACATCTTGTTGAAGCTAAACACCAACTAATATCTTGATTAATAAACTGAAACTAAAATCACAAGATAATTAGTACACATAACTACATGAGTTAATCATCATCAAAACTAGAGTGAAAGGCCTTTGGGCCAACAAATATCAAGACTAAATTACTTTCACAAATTTTCTTCCTAACCTTAAAAATCAAACAAGTCATCTTATTTTGACTAAGTGTAAGAAATCATAATTATGATTTTCCTATTCCTTAAAATTGACTTAATTTCTTACAAAAATATATCAAAATATTGTTCTTACCTTTCAAAAAGTTTTATATATATACAATTTTTTTGAGTATATTAGTCATGTTAGAACCCTCCCCCACACTTATCTCATGCATTGTCCCCAATGTATGAAAGAAATGTAAACATGCATGAAATGAAATGTAAAAGAGGTGCATATATTATACAGAAATATGTACAACATCAAGTTTCTCCCACACCTAGATCTTTTTCGGTCTTATCCCTCTAGCTCTCTTTCCGTCATTCCAATGGGTCCTCTTTATAGGGCATAGTGGGGAGGCCAATTTTTCTGTCATTTTAGCTCTCTTCCTCCCCAGTCTCAACTTCTTTAGGTTTTCCTTCCTCATATTTTTACATTCATTATTCAAAAATTGATCACCACCATACTTCTCAGTTGGAACTTCCTCACTATGAATGCCTAAGAATTCTAACTCAGTTCCATATATCTCCTCAAAGCTTAAGTCAACACTTTCCTATAGAGATGTGTAATTAACCAAAAGATCCCTAGTTGGTTCATCCAAACACGTGAGTTCTTCTTCGAAGAGGTTTTCAAAGAATATGTCAATCGGAGGTTCTTGAATTATATTCTCATGCGATACATTATTGGTTGGCTCATCGAAAGTGAAGATATTCAAATCAAATTTCCCCTTTTTAAAGGGTACTCTAACATTAGGATCTTCGACATATGCTTTCTCATCAAGATAATCGCATTCATTCTTAAATAATTCATTAAGAAACAGCGCCTCATCTTCTATATCTTCACTCTCTTCATCACAATTATTTTCAACAAAGTTTACCTAAAATGTTGATTTCTTACCTTACGAGGTTGTTTTTCTAGGTTGAAGACATTGACTTCTCTAGTCATGTCCCTAAAAGTTAACCTCATGGACCCATTCCTACAATTGATGATGGCATTGGCAGTAGCAAGGAATGGTCGCTCTGGGATAACAGGAGTTTGAGCCCTATGATTGGAGTTAGACACAGGTTGTGTCTCTAGAACTATGAAATCAATAGGGTAAATAAACTCCCCAATCCAGATAAGGACATCATTAATCTCCCTTTTGGAACTTTCACTGAACGGTCAGCCAGTTGGATAGTGACTCGAGTTGGACTAAGATCGCCCAACCCGAGTTGTTAATAAACTGAGAATGGAAGCAAGTTGATACTTGCTCCCAAGTCAAGAAGTGCACGACTAATCTCGGCTTGTCCTATTGTGCAGGTAATGGTTGGACTACCTGGATCCTTGTACTTAACAGGAATCGGACCCCATAGTAGCTCACTAATGTTAGTGGCTAAGAAGACCTTTTTAGGTACATTAATCTTTCTCTTCTTGATGCACATGTCCTTAAGAAACTTAGCATAAAATGGGACTTGTTAGATGGCATCAAGAAGTGGTACATTTATCTTCACTTGATTAAAGATCTCAATTATCTTATCCATGTGTGAATTTTGCTTGTTTTTCAGCCTATTAGGAAATGGTGCTATAGGCTGGTGCACATGACTGGTTGACTTATCTTTTTCAGATTCATCAAACTTAGGAGGATTGGGATTAGATGAGGTAGATGTTGAAGTGTGATTGTACTGACTAGGATTAGGTGGTGTCGATACTTGGTTATCAACTTTCTTTCCCGACCTAAATGTATGAACATCATTACATTGATTCAGTGATTGATCTTCAACCAAATGAGCTTGTTGTGAATTCCTAGGATTCAAAATTAGTTGACTGGGCATGGTACCCTTTTGCCTCTCATGTTGTGGATTGGCTAACTGGCTCATTTGACTCTCTAGCCTCTGTATTGTTTGCATGAGAGAATCTTGGTTCTTCATGTACCTTTCCATGTTTCTCTCAAAATCAGTCATTCTCCTTTCGAGTTGAGGATTCTGGAAGGAAGATGGTGGAGCTTGGTTGGAAAAATTTTGTTGATAATTTGAAAAATGGTTGGGAGAATTGTGAGGGTGATTGAAAAGTTTGGTTGATGATTGGAAGAATTATTGGAATGATGGAAGTGGCTTGCATGGTTTGATCATGGGTGGTCATTATTTTGTTGGCTCCATGAGAAATTTGTAAAACACCTAGAGAGGGGGTGAATAGGTGTTAATGTTAATCTAATGATCTTATTAAACAAGTATGAATAAATGATGCAACGATCACCCAAAACAAGACTAAGAGCCGAATATCCGGTGAAGGGCTCTGAACTCCTTCCTCGTGATTCCTCTAGATAAGAGTTTGAGGTGCGTAATGCAATCTTGTTGTATGAGTAATGATCGACAATATGGCAAGGAATGGAATGAATGCAATGTAGAAGTGCACACAAAATATATCACAAGTTAGAAATAAAATGCTAAAACACAAGTAAGAAATGAAGAGCAATAAAGGATAGCAAAGAGAAGAAATCAATCGCAAACACAAGGTATTTATTTCGAGGTTCGAGCCACCGCTCTACTCCCTGCCTTCACCGCCGTGAAGGGTTTCCACTATATCCACCGAGGATTACAAGGTCTACCGAAGACCGGAGTACCAAACTCCACCAATTACAAGAGGTCTACCGAAGACCGGAGTACCGAACTCCACCAATCCAATCCTCTACCGAAGAGGACTCACAAAGCAAGAAGAACAAGTAACCAAGTGATCAAACAAGGGATCACAAACTTCTCTTTATAACTTCCTTATAAAGTGAGGAGGGTTTTTGGCTCAAGAAGTGTAGTGAGAAAAACAAACTCAGTTGTAAATGAAAGTAAAACACAACTGAAAACACTAGCCAAGAATGCTTAAAAGGAATTGAGAGCTTTTGAAACACTTTTCTTTCTTTTGAAACTTGAAAACAAAATGGGTATTTTTTTTTTATCTTTTGCAAATGACCAATCCCCTATATATATAGGGAATGGAGGAGGTCTAAACATGATTAAAACTAGGTAATAGGTTCAGAGAATAGCCCTCAAAATTTCAGAAAAAACTGACACTCAAATCCCAATCAAATCCCCAGAAAATCAGAAAATCAGAAACTAGCCGTTGGCGGCAGGAGACGGCTGTCGGTCGACCGGCCCGGTCGACCGGCAGTCCAATTGGCAACTAGCCATTGGACTCGGTCGACCGGTCGGTCGACCGGACGGCAAGGGGGAAAAATATTTTGAGCTATCGGTCGACCGACACGGTCGACCGGCAAAAAACAGAAAGCAAGCTGCTTTCAGTCGGCCAACCGGTTGGTCGACCGACAGACGTGCACAAAAACGTGCACGCCCTAGACACATGGCACGGTCGACCGGGTCGGTCGACCTGCCAGGCCTGGAATGGATCCGGTCGACTGTCCCGGTCGACCGCCGACCTGAAACAGATTAGAATAAGGAAATTTTCTGGACTTGGAAAAATTTTCAAAATAATTTTGTAAGGATATATGGCTAAGTATCATGCTGTAAAAATAGATATACATGATATAAACAAGATATAAAATTTGTAAAAATTTGAGTCATGTATAGAGATCAAAGCATGAACTTAAAACAAAAAAACCAAAAATAAAAACCGTATTTTTGAAAGTGTATGTGGTATGTTCTTGAACCAATTTACCACAACCTCAAACTTTAACAAACTAAGTCTTACAAATGTTATAGGTGACTACAAAGACTTCAAGTGGGCTTCTTCATGATCTTGAATAGCTTGGTATAATCTTGAGATAGCTTGATACTTTGAACCCGAAATGAACCGTCTTGAGTCAAAATGATCTTCCTTTAGGGAAGTGCACATCACAAATCCAAAGAACCCTGAAACTTACTTAAACACTAAAAATGATTAGTACAAATAACTATATATGTTTTGTAATCATCAAAACTTAAAAATCGATTGATTGTAACCTTGGGCCAACAATCTCCCCCTTTTGATGATGACAAAACATACTAGTTATTTTTCCATAATATGGGGAAAAAGCTTGGAAGCTCCCCCTCAAATCATGCTATGTATAAAAGAACGACTATATGTATAAATGAAAGACTATACATAATAGATATAAACAAAGAATTTAGAGAGATATGCAAAATACATTACAAGGAGTATAAAACAGTATAAAACACATTACTCAAAATTCTTTTGTTAACTCAAGGGCTAAAACTCAAAAGTTATAACTCCAAACTAACTTGTTATTACTCAAAAGACAAGATGCATAACTCCAAAATATAAAAACTCAAAAATGCATAATTCCAAAGTTAAAAATAACTAACTTTTTCTCCCCCTTTTTGTCATTCATAAAAAAAAGGGTAAACATAGTAAAAAAAATTTCTTCATAAATCCATAATACAAACATTCAACTCACCACAAATAAAGGAAAATCTAGCATAGTCTAGTGGTTTGTAAAAATATCGGCAAGTTGAAAATCGGTAGAAACATAATCAATATCAATATCACCTTTCTCATAATGATCTCTAAGAAAGTGATACCGAATGTCAATGTGCTTAGTCTTACTATGTTGATTTGCATTTTTGATCATATGAATAGTACTAGTATTATCACAAAATATTTTAATATGATCAAAATGCAAATCATAGTCAAGGAGAGCATGTTTCATCCAAAGAACTTTTGCACAACAAGCTCCGGCCACAACATACTCCGCCTCGGCGGTTGAAAGGGCTACCGAATTTTGCTTTTTGGAAGACCAAGAAACAAGACAATTACCAAGAAATTGACATGTTCCACTTGTACTCTTCCTATCTACCCTACAACCCGCATAGTCGGCATCCGAAAAACTCGTCATGGAGAATTGTCCGGTCTTCGGATACCACAACCCCATTTCAATTGTGCCCTTAAGGTATCTAATAATACGTTTTACCGCAACTAAATGGGACTCTTTAGGACACGATTGAAAACGAGCACAAAGACATACCGAAAACATAATATCCGGCCTACTAGCCGTCAAATACAACAAGATACCAATCATGCTACGGTAAAGCTTAATATCTACACATGTACCTTGTTCATCCTTGTCAAGCTTGGTAGTTGTTGCCATGGGAGTTTTGCTTATTTTAGCTCCTTCAAGACCAAAGCTCTTGATTAATTCCTTAGTGTACTTGGCTTGATTGATGAAGATCCCATCCTTTCTTTGCTTGATTTGGAGTCCAAGGAAGTAGTTAAGCTCACCCATCATAGACATTCGAATTCTTCCTTCATGCTGATTCAAAAGCTTGGCAAAGAGTTTCATTAGTAGAACCAAATAAGATATCATCCACATAAATTTGAACAATAAGAATATCATTTTCAACATGTTTTGTAAACAAAGTAGTATTTATTTTTCCTTTCTTAAAACCATTAGAAATTAGAAAAGAAGAAAGTCTTTCATACCAAGCCCTAGGGGCTTGTTTTAAACCATAAAGAGCTTTGTCAAGTTTGAAAACAAAATCCGGATGTGTAGGATGAACAAACCCGGGGGGTTGTTCAACATACACCTCCTCTTCAATAAATCCATTTAAGAAGGCACTTTTTACATCCATTTGAAAAAGCTTAAAATTTTTATAAGAAGCAAATGCAAGTGCCATCCGTATGGCTTCAAGCTGTGCTACGGGTGCAAAAGTTTCCTCAAAATCGATACCTTCGACTTGAGTGTAACCTTGGGCAACTAACCTAGCTTTATTCCTAATAACATTTCCCGACTCATCCAACTTGTTCTTAAAGATCCACTTAGTACCAATGGTTGGTCTATCGTGGGGTCTAGGAACAAGATGCCAAACTTGGTTGCGCTCGAATTGATTGAGCTCCTCTTGCATGGCTAGCAACCAATATGAGTCGGCCTCGGCTTCGAGGATGCTTTTGGGTTCAAAGTGAGAAATAAAAGCATAGTGTCCACATAAATAATAAAGTTTAGAACGAGTAGTTACCCCTTTAGATACTTCACCTATAATAAGATCCTTGGGATGATGAGGATTGAATCTCCAATCTTTGGATGTTGTTGAGTAGGCTCTACTTCAACTTCTTGATTTTCATTTCCTTGAACCTCATTTTCTTGAAATTCTTTTCCTTCATCATCCTTTGGCATGTCTTCAACAGAAGGTGAGTCCCTTAAAGTAGCTCTCTTCATATCTTCATTTAAAGCATCTATTTCTATAACATTCTTAACAAACACATTAGATTCCTCAAACTTTACATGAATAGATTCTTCAATAGTTAAAGATGACTTGTTGAAAACTCTATAAGCTTTACTAGTATTAGAATATCCAACAAAAATTGCTTCATAAGATTTTGCATCAAATTTTCCTTAATTGACTTTAGTATTCAAAACAAAGCATTTACAACCGAAAACCTTAAAGTAACAAACATTTGGCTTTCTAGAAAAATAAATCTCAAAAGATGTTTTTGAAGTATTTTTGCATAAGAAAACTCGATTTGATATATAGCAAGATGTGTTAACGGCCTCGGCCCATAGATAATGAGGGAGACCATATTCATTAATCATTGTCCTAGCCATCTCTTGTAATGTCCGATTTTTCCTCTCAACGCTCCATTTGTTGTGGAGTTCTAGGACAAGATAATTCATGCTTAATTCCATGTTCTTCACAAAAAATGGTAAAGGGTAGGTTATTGAATTCACCTCCTCTATCACTTCTTATTCTTAAAATAGAAAAATCTTTTTCCTTTTCAACTCTTTTCTTAAAGGCTTGAAAATATGAAAAGGCTTGATTTTTATGCTCTAAAAAGAAAACCCATGTAAAACGCGAGAAATCATCAACTAAAACAAATGCAAAACAATTCTCACTTAGACTTTTGGTTTGAGTAGGACCAAACAAATCCATATGGATCAAGTCCAAGGGACGTGATGTCATGATATCCTTGATTGACTTGAAAGAGGACTTGGTTTGTTTCCCAAGTTAGCACGCGTCACAAACGCGGTCTTTTTCAAAGTTCAAGCAAGGAATACCTTTCACCATTTCCTTGTTGTTTAATCTAGATAGATGGTCAAACGAAATGTGGCCTAATCTTCTATGCCACAACCAAGAGTCATCATTGAGGGCTTTCAAACAAGTAGCATTGCAAAACATATTAGACATATCAATCATGTATACATTGTTTTCATGAAAACCGGAAAATATACATGTGGTAGAATGTCTATCAATTACTCTACAAGCTAAATTATAAAAAACAACATCAAAACCTTTGTCACAAAGTTGACTAACACTCAAGAGGTTATGCTTGAGGCCATCAACTAAAACAACATTTTCTATTAAAGGGGATGTACCAAGTTTAACATTACCAATACTGATGATTTTTCCCTTGGCATCATCTCCGAAGGTGACATTGCCACCTTCATGGTATCTTGATAGGGTTGCAAAGTTGTTGATATCCCAAGTCATGTGCCTTGAGCAACCACTATCAAGATACCACAATCCTTTACGTCGTTAGGCCTTGGAAGGTACCTACATCATTTAAAAAATTCGTTGACTTTGGTACCCAAATTTTCTTGGGTCCTTGAAAGTTAGTATTCCGAACCGAAATATTATTATGTGAAGCATTAATTCTATCATAGCAAAATCTAGCTACATGACCCTTAATGCCACAATATGTGCATGAAAATATCTTACCATACATGTATGCATGATGTGTGTGTGGAGTGTGTACATGTTTAGGGTGTTTGTCATGATGTAAAGGTTGTGATTTATGAGCATGAACATGAATAGCATGTGAATGTTTCTTAGGGACTTGTTTCTTAGGAAACATAGCCTCTAGTCTTTTTTTATCAAATTCACATCTTTTCAAAACAACTCCTAATGAATCAATTTTCTCTTTTAGCATAGAAATTTCATTTTCATTAACTTGAGGAAATTTACCTTTGCAAGATATTTTATAGTTGTCAAAATCCTTTTGTGTGGAAACAAGAGTTGAAAGCAATTCATCTTTTTCTTTTGAAAGAGTAAAGACTTTATGATTTAAAGATTCATTTTCTTTCTTCATTTTTAAATACTTCTTTTTAAGAAAATCATAGTTATGTGAAAGTTCTTCAAAAGCTTGTCCTAGTTCATCCATGGAAAGCTCACAATCAATAAGAGTATTGGGTATTACCTTGCTTGTGCTTTCATTTGCCATGAAGCACATGTTGGCGGTGTCGACATCCTCCTTGGATTCACTCTCGAAATCCCAGGTAGCCCTTAATGCTTTCTTTTTGAATTACTTCTTGGATGTGGAGGGCTTGACTTTATCCGGGCATTCCGCAACAATATGACCCATCTTCTCGCAATTGAAACAAATGATTTTCTTGTCTTCTTTACCTTGCCATTTCTTTTTGTTTTGGAACTTTGCCTTGTTATACATTCTCCGAACGTTCTTGACAAGAAGTGAAAGCTCCTCATCTTCTTCTTCTTCATCGTCTTCGTCGGAGTATGTGGAATGACTCTTGAAGGCAATAGTTTTCTTCTTGGAGGGAGCCATTTCTTCTCTAGCTTTTCGTTCCATCTCATGGGTTTTGAGGTTCCCAATGAGACATATAAGCTCCATCTCTTCTTTGTCATTGAGTTCTTTCAAGGTAGTGGCTTTGACTTCCCAAGATGGAGGGAGAGCTGGATGATCTTCCTCACCTTTTGATCATTGTCAATAGCATCACCTAGAAAGGAAAGTCCATTAGTAATCTTAGTAAATTTTGTAACCATATCATCTATGGTTTCATTCTCTTGCATAGAAAAGTTTTCATATTGGGACCGAAGAAGGTCTATTTTAGCCCTCTTAACTTGTGAAGTCCCCTCATGAGTGACAAGCAAGTGAGTCCAAATCTCATGGGCGGATTTGCAATGAATAACTCTAGATATATCATCATCATTAAGTGCTTGAAGCAATGCATAATGTGCTCTAGCATTAGCATCAAATTCTTTTGTTTCTATATCAGACCAAGTGTCCTCATCACCGGTGGGTACACTAAATGGTTTGGTCACCGCCTTTGCAACCCGGCTTCCTAGGGATTGCAAAAATACGGTCATCTTAACTTTCCATATGGGAAAGTTAAGGCCATCAAATTTAGGTGGGGTCTTAATACCTTCGGCCATTTTTACTAAAAGTGAGGATGAAAAAGAATGAGATGATTAGCAATAGGATCTCTCTAAGGTTGTTAACCAAGAGCCTAGAGACCAAAGCTCTGATACCAATTGTAAAACACCTAGAGGGGGGTGAATAGGTGTTAATGCTAATCTAATGATCTTATTAAACAAGTATGAATAAATGATGCAACGATCACCCAAAACAAGACTAAGAGCCGAATACCCGGTGAAGGGCTCTGAACTCCTTCCTCGTGATTCCTCTAGATAAGAGTTTGAGGTGCGTATTGCAATCTTGTTGTATGAGTAATGATCGACAATATGGCAAGGAATGGAATGAATGCAATGTTGAAGTGCACACAAAATATATCACAAGTTAGAAATAAAATGCTAAAACACAAGTAAAAAATGAAGATCAATAAAGGATAGCAAAGAGAAGAAATCAATCGCAAACACAAAGTATTTGTTTCGAGGTTCGAGCCACCGCTCTACTCCCCGCCTTCACCGCCGTGAAGGGTTTCCACTATATCCACCGAGGATTACAAGGTCTACCGAAGACCGGAGTACCAAACTCCACCAATTACAAGAGGTCTACCGAAGACCGGAGTACCGAACTCCACCAATCCAATCCTCTACCGAAGAGGACTCACAAAGCAAGAAGAATAAGTAACCAAGTGATCAAACAAGGGATCACAAACTTCTCTTTACAACTTCCTTATAGAGTGAGGAGGGTTTTTGTCTCAAGAAGTGTAGTGAGAAAAAACAAACTCAGTTGTAAATGAAAGTAGTTGGAAAACATAACTGAAAACACTAGCCAATAATGCTTAAAAGGAATTAAGAGCTTTTGAAACACTTTTCTTTCTTTGAAACTTGAAAACAATGGGTATATATATATATTTTTAATCTTTTGCAAATGACCAATCCCCTATATATATAGGGTATGGAGGAGGTCTAAACATGATTAAAACTAGGTAATAGGTTTAGAGAATAGCCCTCAAAATTTCAGAAAGAACTGACACTCAAATCCCAATCAAATCCCCAGAAAATCAGAAAATCAGAAACTAGCCGTTGGCGGCTGGAGACGGCTGTCGGTCGACCGGCAATCCAATTTGAAAACACCTAGAGGGGGGTGAATAGGTGATGGCTATATGAAATATGGCAATAACGCGGAATTAAAAATTCTACTTAACAATTAGCTCAACTAAAAAGGACTTGCAATATAAAAGACAATAAATAGTGCAAGAATTAAAGAGAGTTTGAGTTTAGAGAGAATTGAGCAAACGCAAACACGAGTATATGTTTTTGAGGTTCGAGCCACGCTCTACGTCCCCGCCTTCACACTTGAAGGATTTTCACTATTGTTGATCCCACTGGATCTCCAATACAAGGACACACTTGTCCTATCTCTCGTGATGCCGCAACACCACTTGGAGCACACTAGCTCGCTTGAGGCCGATGCCTCTACAACTTCGCTCAAGAAGAAAGATGATCACACTTGATCACAAATAGCTCACTTAGCACAATCCTATAACCAAAATGTAGAAGTAGAACTGGGATTGTGAAGTGCAGAAGACTAGAGTGAAGTAGAGAGATTAGCTTCAAGTAGGTGCTTGGAAATTTTTGGCTTTGGAAATCTTTTCTAAAAAGGCTTTTGAAAACTTTGTAAATATCAAATGTAAATCTTGTCAAAATCTTGTATTAATCATGTTGAAATGACCCACTATTTATAGGGGATGAAAAACAGGGTAAAACAGCTAGAGAAATTCGTTGGGGTGAGATCCCAACAAAATCTGTCAGAAAATAGAGCTGTTGGAATCTGTCAGACTTTTCTGACAACTACCGGTCGACCCGGCGGTCGACCGTCAACGGTCATATTTCTGACCGTTGGGGGAAAACGGTCGGCCGCCCGGTCGACCGAAACAAACAGAAAGCACTGACAAGTGCCCGGTCGACCCGAGCGGTCGGCCGACGTGCACACATGCACAGTTGTGCACGTCAGTCGACCTGGGCGGTCGACCGGCCTCTGTCAGATCTGATAAAACAGATTCTGCAGAAAACTGGGAAAGGGTTTTAGGTTCTGATCTTTTTGGTTTAAGGACTTTGTAAATAATGTTTTAGTCCTAATACACTTAAGAGTATGATCATAGATCAATACTCAAACATGTTAGATCATTTTGAAAAAAAAACTTTTAATAAAACTTGTTTCCTTTTTCTAAAAGCTAGTTTTCCAAAACATGATGATTGATGCTAAACCTGCACACAAAATACGAAATTTCAGATTTAAGAATAAAAATGTGCAAGTGCTCAATTCTTACCGCTATAGCAAGTGGCTATGCGGGTCGTGATCCACAAGGAGGGTTTTGCGATGGAAGCGTTTACGTTTTTGTATTGAAATCTTTATAAAAACCAAACGAGAGTTCTTCATTGTTTTTAAGTTAAGAAAATGGAAATTATGTTAAAGTTAGAAGAAAATGAGAGATGAAGAAGGTGAAAAATCAGAAAACGATGAAAAGCGACTAAGTACAATGAAGTGGAGATGATAGAGTTGGAAGATGTAGTGATTTAATTTACAAAAATGAAAAAGAAAAGAAAACAAATATTTACCTTCTTTTCACCAAAAGCTTACCTTGAATTCTTAGCTTCAATGTTACCTTGAATTGGAGGCAGTTAGCGCATAGCCCATAAGAGTCGAGTGTTGGTCTCTTCCACATTACATCATCAAGATATGCAAGCATGAAATGATACAGAGAGACTCACAATTCCATCGTCATAAGCTATCGGTGGCACTCGCAAAGGCAAGGCTCTTTCGATGCTTTTAGACTCACTTGGAAGACAGTTGTACCAAAAAGAAAGGTAAAATAGAAAAGAAGAAGAGAACTAAAAAGAACATAAAAGGAAATAGCATTGATTTGATTTCATAACAATCGAAGAAAAGAAATAAAACCTTACACCAATTGTCACTTTTAGCTCAAGCTTCAGTCTTGTTCTTCGATGAAAGTTGATCTCCTCAGAATTACATAAATGAAAACTAAATTACATGAAAAAGAAAAGGAAAAACCTAAACTAAGAAATGAAAAACTAGGCTAAATCCTAATCTGCCTTTTTCCTTGCTCAGCTAAAACCAGTATTTATAGGCAAAAAACCTAAAGGAGAAGATCCCAGGAAGATTGGGAGAATCTCCTGGTCTGATGTATTTCCTGTATCTTCTTCTGATTTTCTTGTTTTTGCTTCAAAAGTTGACAAAATAGCCTTTGATTGTACTTGATTCAGGGAGGATTCTTCTCAACCTTCCTTATATGCCAAGATTTTGCCTTGATTCAGGGAGGATTCTTCTCAACCTTCCTTATATACCAAGATTTTGCCCATAGGGAGGATTCTTCTCAACCTTCCTTATATGCCAAGATTTTGCCCTGATTTCTTCATCTTGATTCAGGGAGGATTCTTCTCAACCTTCCTTACATGCCAAGATTTTGCCCTGATTTCTTCATTTCAAATTTATTCTGAATTAATCAGAATTTGGTGGGCTTTTGGGCTTTGTTTTTCTTTTCTTTCTTAAGGAATGGGCCTGCAAATAAATTAAACATTTAATTAGGACAATGCAGATTTTATTCTATAATAAGTATGAAAATATGATAACAAATGTGCAATATTAGTGACCAATCACACCCCCATACCTATCTTTGCTCGTCCTCGAGCAAAACAACTAAACTATACTAAGGATTATTAGACCACTTTCGCAGGTCACGCGATTGCACTGAGCATGTGCAACAAGCCGTTAAACCTTTAGGTTTCCCCTAGAGGACGAGTTTGTCTCGTGAGGGTTTTCAGCGGATTGCACCACAAAATCCATAAAGAAAGGGAAATAAAGAGTTAGTATTTTCGAAAAGCATTTTGAAAGAGAAAAATATTTGAAATATGATTGTAAGATCTAAGCAATCTATAAGTTATAGAAAAACCGAATTTTTCATTCCTAAACTTAGTCTCTATTCAAAAATTTGTTATCAATTAAAGTAAGGAGTCAATTTGTACTTCTCATCTAGTCTATTACTTTACCCTAAGTCATATGCACTTGTGACTGTGAAAATTTTGACTAAGGGTTCATTAACTCTAACTCTTATGCCTTATTTATTTATATATATATATATTTTTTGGTGGTATTATTCCTTAGTTTAGGCTTTCTAATCTGCCCATGTAACGAGCCTTTAATCGATGACTCCCAAACCAGACGGTCTTAGGGCACCAGGTGAGAAGACACCCCTAGGACTTAAGGACTCGAGCAAACAAGGCCACAAAACTAAGGATTTTATTATATGAACCTCCTTTAGGCGTGAATACTTATGCTTTATTAGGCACAAATACCCAGCTTAATCAGAGGAATTTTTATATTTTCTTTTCAAACTTATCTAATCATCTTTCGCGTAAATACTAAGGCTTGCTTAGCCAAAGCACCTAGCTAATCAATAATTAGACTTGTTTATCTTTTTCTTTTCTTTTTTTTTTTTTTTAAGGCATAAGAATCTTTGTTTTTGAACCCTAAGTGTGTAAGTGTATGAAGTGTGCATATTTCATCAAGGTAAAGATCAAGACTAAATTACTTTGGCAAATTATCTTCCTAACTCTAAAAATCAAACAAATAATCTTATTTTGACCAGGTATAAGAAATCCTAATTTGGATTTTCCTATTCCTTAAAATTAACTTAATTTCTTACAAAAATAAGTCAAAATATTGTTTCTATTTTTCAAAAAGTTTTTAAAAGTAAAGAAAAATGTTAAATTTTTTTTTTTTAAAGAAAAATAAAAGTTATGTTAGACCCTCCCCCACACCTATCTCATGCATTGTCCTCAATGTATGAATTAATGCATAGATGCATGAAAAAGAAGAAAGGGAAGGAGAATGTTACCTTAAGGTGGTGGTTCCGGTGGTGGTCTGATTGGTCCACAAAACGCGGCCCAATCAACTTTTCTTGGGTCTCGGAGGAACCCACCAGAAATATCTTTAATATAACCCACTAAAAAGATGTGTCCATAAAGGATTTTTATTAAGTATTGACCCCATCTAATTTCCAAATTCCATAACTAATTTTGGAGTCAAATTTGTCAACCACCTCGTCCAAGAAAGGAGTATGAAATGATAGAATGATTGACTTGGACTCAGGAAGGACAGAAACTAATACCGACTCAGGAAGGTGACTTAAGTCAAGTAAAGGTTCAGGAGTCGAAATGGGTTCAGGAATTGGGTCCAAGTCAAGAAGTTGAAACTCCAGTCCACAAGTATTTTCTAACAATGGAATGTGACCTAATATGGGTGATTCCAGTTCAGAAATGATAGGTGGAGGAATCAAAACTGACTCTAGAATATTATTCAAGTTTGGTAATAGAACTGGAGTCAATATTGATTCAGAAAGTTGAACTGGATCACAAATTTGAGAATCTAGGTCACATATCTCATTGAGTTCAATATCATAAAAATGAGAACTTGCCAATTTGTCAATAGGATCTTCAAAAGTGTATAATTGGTCAAGTTCAATATGATCCTCAAAGATGGGTGATTCAATTTCATTATGAATTGGTACAGGATCCAATGTTGACTCCGGGAAAAGGTCGAAATCAGGTGAAGATACCGGAGTCATAATCGAATCGGGAAGTAAAATAGAATCACTAAGTTGGGGTTCAGGATCATATTCATTTTCAAGTTCTATTTCAGGAAAAGGATAACTTGCTAAACTGTCAATATCTTTTTCAAAATTTGGAGTTTGGGCAAGTTCAAATGGTTGTTCTGAAATGGAATCTTGATTTTAAAAACTACATGATTCTTCGGCTCTAACAGAATAGTTAGTGACATCAGGACGGTGGGAACGTAGAGATTCGATCATCATATCTATGTCACGGTTACGAGTGTTTTGAGCCTGAGTCATGGCTTCAAGCATCTTTTCATAGTTGATAGGTTCATTGTTTTGATGAAAAGATGAAGAATTGTCTTGGAAGTGGTAGTGAAATTGTGAGTCCATCAGATTTTGGGATTTATGTTTGGACTCACGCATACTCATTTCCATAATTGATGGTTTCCTATTTTGGACGGGTGGAACTGAGTATGAATCTTGAACATAATGTGGACTGGGTGGAGAAGGAGGACAATTTGGTTGAAAATCTGACTTGGGGTAGGTGAATCCCCACTGACTCTGTGAAGAGTTGAAATCGTTATGGAAATTATAGTCATACGATGGGGGACATGGGTTATATTGATTCGGATAAGACCAATCCGGCACACTAGGTTGGTTAAAGTCATGATATGCCGGGTTGGTAATATCCGAAAAAGAGTTTGATGTGTAATATGGATTATTATTGAAATTGAAAAAATTGTTATTATAGGCCATATCACACAATGGAATACAAACAAAAAGAAAGAAAAACAAACAAATAAACAAAGAAAAGAAAAAAAATTCTAATCTAAGTTAGGGTAGACCTATGACCTAGACGACTCCTAACTGGTTAGACTGTCCACGGGAGGTCCAATGCAGACTTTGACCACAAGCTAATCAGCCAGGTCAGGGTAAGGTTGGTGGGAGGTTTTCCGTCAAAGACGTTCCTTAATTAAATAACCACCAACCTTCGGGCTTTCGGCCCTTAATCCCTTTCCTAGACACTGATTTTGCAAGAGTCAAATTCTAACACTTTTCCCCCTTAGGATGATCTCCTAATTGAGTCCGAGATGTCCCTAGGGCCAACGTCTACTCATTTTTAGTTAGGCTTGGGTTAGTGAGTACTTGGAATCTGATTTTTGGGCTAAGGAAGGGTGATTAAATCCCCACCTTATCTTGTTATGGGTTAGTGCCCTTAAGATAAGTTTGTGCAAGTGTACAAGATATGTAAATAAGATTCACTCAAAGCGATGTAAATCAACCAAGAGATAGTCCTATTCTAGATGCAATGCGTACGTACCTTGCTCCAGCACTCTTCAACAGTAAAAATAAATGAATTGAAAAGACACGTGCCTAAAATGCAAACGTCTAATCAATTTTTTATCTTTTCAACAAATGTTTTACTGTTGATTATTAGCAGGCTTATGTGATTGCATATAAGAAATAAAGTTGCAGAAAACTAGAATTTTGCAAAGCAATTCAGAGGGTACTTGGTCTCTGTTTTCTAGAACAGAGGCCCAAGACCACTTATATATTTCTGCAATCCTTTTTTCCTGCTTTGCTTGCCCTATAACCTGCAACAGAGAAGAAAATTCGTTTTAGTTCTAAAAATTCAATATAAATCAGATTTCAATAAAAACCATTACCCTCCCCGGCAACGGCGCCAAAATTTGATTGATGCTAAACCTGCACACAAAATACGAAATTTCAGATTTAAGAATAAAAATGTGCAAGTGCTCAATTCTTACCGCTATAGCAAGTGGCTATGCGGGTCGTGATCCACAAGGAGGGTTTTGCGATGGAAGCGTTTACGTTTTTGTATTGAAATCTTTATAAAAACCAAACGAGAGTTCTTCTTTGTTTTTAAGTTAAGAAAATGGAAATTATGTTAAAGTTAGAAGAAAATGAGAGATGAAGAAGGTGAAAAATCAGAAAACGATGAAAAGCGACTAAGTACAATGAAGTGGAGATGATAGAGTTGGAAGATGTAGTGATTTAATTTACAAAAATGAAAAAGAAAAGAAAACAAATATTTACCTTCTTTTCACCAAAAGCTTACCTTGAATTCTTAGCTTCAATGTTACCTTGAATTGGAGGCAGTTAGCGCATAGCCCATAAGAGTCGAGTGTTGGTCTCTTCCACATTACATCATCAAGATATGCAAGCATGAAATGATACAGAGAGACTCACAATTCCATCGTCATAAGCTATCGGTGGCACTCGCAAAGGCAAGGCTCTTTCGATGCTTTTAGACTCACTTGGAAGACAGTTGTACCAAAAAGAAAGGTAAAATAGAAAAGAAGAAGAGAACTAAAAAGAACATACAAGGAAATAGCATTGATTTGATTTCATAACAATCGAAGAAAAGAAATAAAACCTTACACCAATTGTCACTTTTAGCTCAAGCTTCAGTCTTGTTCTTCGATGAAAGTTGATCTCCTCAGAATTACATAAATGAAAACTAAATTACATGAAAAAGAAAAGGAAAAACCTAAACTAAGAAATGAAAAACTAGGCTAAATCCTAATCTGCCTTTTTCCTTGCTCAGCTAAAACCAGTATTTATAGGCAAAAAACCTAAAGGAGAAGATCCCAGGAAGATTGGGAGAATCTCCTGGTCTGATGTATTTCCTGTATCTTCTTCTGATTTTCTTGTTTTTGCTTCAAAAGTTGACAAAATAGCCTTTGATTGTACTTGATTCAGGGAGGATTCTTCTCAACCTTCCTTATATGCCAAGATTTTGCCTTGATTCAGGGAGGATTCTTCTCAACCTTCCTTATATACCAAGATTTTGCCCATAGGGAGGATTCTTCTCAACCTTCCTTATATGCCAAGATTTTGCCTGATTTCTTCATCTTGATTCAGGGAGGATTCTTCTCAACCTTCCATACATGCCAAGATTTTGCCCTGATTTCTTCATTTCAAATTTATTCTGAATTAATCAGAATTTGGTGGGTTTTTGGGCTTTGTTTTTCTTTCTTTCTTAAGGAATGGGCCTGCAAATAAATTAAACATTTATTAGGACAATGCAGATTTTATTCTATAATAAGTATGAAAATATGATAACAAATGTGCAATATTAGTGACCAATCACATGATATTTCTAAAAACTAATTTCCAACTTTGTTTTGACAAAACATTCTGAAATGAAGATTCCTTTTTTTTAAGCCATGAAGTAAACTAGGTGTGTGTGAGTGACAATCCCAAATAATCTACTTCTATCATCTAGGTTTTGACAAAATGTCTAAAGGAAAAGTAAAATACAAATCTTTGGTAATGTCTTGATCCCGAAGCTTTCTACCGTGCTTGGCTTGGGAATGCAAATCTTTAGCGGCGTCCAAACTTGTGAGTCTTGATTGTGGAGCCGTCAAATCAACTTGTTTTAACCTGAAATCCTTTTAAACAAGATTGTTAAACTCATAACTAAATATGGTTTGTTATCATCAAAATATTGGGCTAATGGCCTTTGGGCAAACAATCTCCCCCTTTTTGATGATGACAAAACATATATAGTTATTACAAATATTTTGGGTGGAGGCTTCAAGTGAAGCTCCCCCTCAACACATGCATATATAAAAATACATAAAAGGTACTCAGGCATAGATAAGTGACACAAATAATAAAGCAATCATATACAAGTTCGTGCCAAAAATAACTCATGCCATAAAGGATAACACATGTTCATACATAGATAAAAGAAAAAAAAACACATGTTCACAACACAAACATCAAATATCAGGTACATGTCCACAATACTAAAAATAACAAAAGATGTCCAACACAAAGATACAAAATACAAACACACAAAATATAAGCCCAGAAATGAAATGTCTCTCCAGAATGTCTCTCCCATCAATAACTCTCCCCCTTTTTGACATCATCAAATAAGGGGAAGTCACTCACCACCATCATCGTCCTCCTCATCATCGTCTTCCTCAGACGAGCTCTCCTCAGCATCACCCGCAGCCATCTGCTCATCACCATCATCATTGTCGCCGTCCTCCTATGAATCCTCCTCCACTGGATCGATAGCAGCAATAGCAGGCTCTGGAGCTGGAGGAGCAGAAGGGGCCCTAACAGGAAATGGAGGGCCGGAGGGAGGAAGCGGTCGGGCATACGGTGTGGGATCTGGGCCTCGCATGTCGTACTTCAAGTAGATTGCCCCAAATTGCAAATCCATGTATCTCATGGAATCAGCAACATAGGACAAATCGTTTCGAAGTCCTTGATAGCGAGAATCCATCTCCTCGCGATATGCTACGTGCTCCGCTGAAATCTGGCTCAGTCGCTGATCAACCCAAGTCTGATGATCCTGAAACTGAGCACGAAGCTTAGAGGAAATGAAAGTCTGGAAATCAAGGGGAAAGGAAGAACCTGGAGCTGAAGATGATGACCCTGGACCAGATGAAGGTCCTGGAACAGATGAAGTTCCTGGGACAGGAGGAACAGGCGGCTGTTGTGCAGCAGCACGACGAGTCGCAGCTTCCATCCTTTTTAGGAGGGTACTGTTCAGGTCAACAGATGGTTCAGAGGATCTCACGGAGGATAAATCAAAGCCAAGTTGTCTCAGGAGGTAAGATATAAGCATCCCATAGGGAAAATGCCTCCCAGGGACATGAACATGGTCAGAAGTCATGTGAGTGATGATGAAACGGGGAATATTTATCTTAATGCCTTTAAGAAGGAAATAGACAATTAAAGGTATTGGACCCCGAGCATGACTATATTCACCCGATTTGGGCATAATATTGTAGAACACAAATTTTACGAGGATTTGGGCGGTGAGAGTGAACTTGTTCACCTCCTCGTTCCTCACTAAACCGGGATTGTCATTCCCGTGGATCAAGGTGGACGCGGTGAGCGCAGACTCACCGGCCGGATAATCAAAATCATGAAGATCAAAAGAGTAAACATCAACTCCTCCACAGGAGAGATGAAGAAGTTCAGCAAATTGGTCTAGGGGATATCAATGTCTCTCCCTACAACTCTGGATCTAACATGATTACCCTCAAAAGAAAGATTTGTATAAAAAAAGGGTATTAGAGAGGTGTGGACTGGTTCTCTAATGGCCATAAATTGATCTAGTGAATTATTTCTCAATATTTGGGGAATATTGAGATGTTCAAAGTCTTTGAGGACTACACACCTCCCTGAAATGATAGATCTCCCGAAAGGAGATAAACCTATTTTCTGCAAGACTATTGACAAAAGGGGTTTGGTTTAGGGGTAGAAGATGATGGTACCACAGATTTCCCTTTATCACTTCTAGATCTTTTAGGCATGTTGAAATTTTGGTGAAAAATTGAGAGATCTAGGTTAAAATCAATTAGGGCTTGATCTAGACTAGTGAAACAAAAGATCTTGACAAAACTTAAGATGAACAAAGGAGAGAAAGCAAGATCTAGAGGAAAAATAGATTTTTACCTTGATTGAAGAGAAATCAAGAACCCAAAATCAAAAATTCCCTGAAACTGAACGTAGATCAGTCCTGAAGATGATGATCCAGCGAAAATCCGAGTGAAAGAGCCTTGGATTCGAAGTGGTTTAGAGAGAGATGAGTGAAATAGGGTTTTTGAGAGAGAGGGAGAAAGGGGATCGGTTGAGAGAAGTGTGAGAGAGAGAGAGAAACGGGCTTAAATAAATGGGTAGTTGGCAGATTCTCGACGCACGGTCGACCGGTCCGGTCGACCGAAAATCCCGAGAGCTCTGACAGCCTCAGTGGTCGACCGCACGGGTCGGCCGAGATTACCCGAGAGCTCTGACAGAGAAGCGGTCGACCGCACGGGTCGGCCGGCAATAGAGAAGAATGAAAATTTGTTCTTTCCAGGCAAAGTCGGTTGACCGAAACTCAGAGCCGGTCGGCCGGCTTTGCCCAAAGTCTGTCAGCAGCAAAAGACTAAAAAAAATTTATCAAATAATAAGCAGGTTATTTTAACATACCAAAATTTAACAACAAGTTTTAAATCTTCATAAGTTATAATATCAACAAAATTTACACAAGATATTTTAACTTTTAATTTTCATACTAAAAACAAAGATTTAGAGATGTTGAAGCCGAATACCCGGTGAAGGGTTCTGAACTCCATCCTCGAGATTCCTCTTGAATGAGTTGAGGTGCGCAATTGCCATCTCTAAGGTATTTGCTTTAAATATGAATTTTTAAAAATTTATTTTTAGTTTTGACAAAATGTGTATATAGGTATATGATCAAAACTAAACATGTGGACATTCAAAATATGTGACAAAAAAAAAAACAAGACATCAAAAATTAGAGCAAGGCATATACACAATCATGATAGAGATGTAGGTTTACATTAACACATGTCAATGAAGCACAATAGTAAACTAACCATCCTATACATTTGTATATATAAACAAAAATAAACACTTTTAAATGGAGATGTTACCAAACCGAAGGCAATCTCCAAATAGGTGCCTCTATGATAGCGATGCATACGCGATGTGATCTTTGAGCTTCGATGCATCCACCACCCGGGCACCGTCTCCCCCTAAGTCTTGGAGGATGAAGACTCACCTATATCATTTAAGTTTGGTGGGTCTTTTGGTACCCATATCTTCTTGGGTCCTTTAGAATTAGTACCGGGGCGAACCCAAACATGTTATTATTCATATTATGTTTAGCAAAACAAAATTTTTCTAAATGGCCTTTGCGGCCACAATGTGTGCAAACATAAATCCTACCACTACCATACATGTAAGCATGCTTGTGAGTGTGTGCATGTTTCCGTGCATGTGCATGGTGAGTGTGTTTCCTTGGGTTACTCCTTTGGGAAACCTAGATGCAAACTTGTTTAAATCAAAAGCACATTTTTTAAGAGTTGAATCTAAAGCATCAACCCGTTTTTGTATTTCAACAAAATCATTTTATTACATGAAGAAATAGAAGTTTTTCCTTTACAAGCTATTTTATAGTTTTCAAAGTCAATCTTTATTTTCTTAAAAGCCATAGACAAATCATTTTTCTCTTTTTCAATAGTGTTAATTTTATCTTTTAAAGAATCATTTTCTCTTTTTAATTTCTTATTATGAGATTGAGAAATCTCATACCTATGTTGAAGTTCTTCAAAGAATTGGGCTAACTCATCCATAGTTAATTCATCATCATCTATGGAGTTGTCGAGTGTTACCTTAGATGCATCGTCTCCATGTGCCATGAAACACATATGTGCGGCGTCGTTCTCCTCTTCGGATTTTGACTCCGTATCGTCCCACGTGGCTACCATAGCCTTCTTCTTCTTTGGGCCATTCTTGGAGGTGGTAGCTTGAAGAGCGGGGCAATCGGCAATGAGATGTCCGATCTTCTTGCAATGGAAGTAAGGACCGGGCACCTCTCTTTTCCTTTCGAATCTTCCTTGAGGTTTCCCTCTTTGGAAGTTGCTTTGTCTCCCCTTCTTGTAGAACATCTTGCCCACCTTCTGGATGAGCATGGCAAAGTCCTCATCGCAATCTTTCGATGAGCCTTCCTTGTCATGGATGGTTGGAGTGGCTTTGAAGGCGAGTGCTTTCTTCTTTGGCGCCTCCCTTTCTTCTCTTACTTTCATCTCCATCTCATGTGTCTTGAGATTTCCGATGAAGCCGGAGAAGTCCATCTCCTCCCTATCGTTGAGCTCTTTGAGGGTGGTTGCCTTTACTTCCCATGCTTTGGGAAGAGCTCTAATGACCTTCCTTATCTTTTGGTCATTATCAATTGCGTCACCTAAAGAAGACAAGGCATTAGTAATCTTGGTGAAACGCGTGAGCATGTCATCAATGCTCTTATTATCAAACATATAAAAATTCTCATATTGAGAACGCAACAAGTCAATCTTAGATCTTTTGACTTGTGACGTTCCCTCATGAGTCACAATTAAAATACTCCAAACTTTAAATGCGGATTTGCAATTTATGATGCGTGAGAGGTCATCTTCATTAAGGGCTTGTGTTAATGCATATTGTGCCCTAGCATTGGCCTCATAGTCCTTGGTGGTGTTCTCGGACCATGTTCTCTCATCGGTGAGAGGTTCTATAAATTCTTATGTTATGGCCCTAGCAACCCTAACTCCTAAGGACTTAAGGAAGAGGTTCATCTTGACCTTCCAAATAGGAAAGTTCAAGCCATCAAATTTTGGTGGGGACTTGATGCTAGAAAAATCAATTGAAGCCATGGATAATAAATATGATGCTCAACAAATGAAGAATGCAACAAATGATATAGCCAAATACAAGGATCTCCCTAAGGTGGTTAAACCAAATAGTAGGGTTAGGCTCTGATACCAATTGAAATCACCTAGGGGGGTGAATAGGTGATGGCTATATGAAATATGACAATAACGCGGAATTAAAAATTCTACTTAACAATTGGCTCAACTAAAAAGGACTTGCAATATAAAAGACAATAAATAGTGCAAGAATTAAAGAGAGTTTGAGTTTAGAGAGAATTGAGCAAACGCAAACACGAGTATATGTTTCCGAGATTCGAGCCACGCTCTACGTCCCCGCCTTCACACTTGAAGGATTTTCACTATTGTTGATCCCACTGGATCTCTAATACAAGGACACACTTGTCCTATCTCTCGTGATGCCGCAACACCACTTGGAGCACACTAGCTCGCTTGAGGCCGATGCCTCTACAACTTCGCTCAAGAAGAAAGATGATCACACTTGATCACAAATAGCTCACTTAGCACAATCCTATAACCAAAATGTAGAAGTAGAACTTTGGATTGTGAAGTGCAAAAGACTAGAGTGAAGTAGAGAGATTAGCTTCAAGTAGGTGCTTGGAAATTTTGGCTTTGGAAATCTTTTCTAAAAAGGCTTTTGAAAACTTTGTAAATATCAAATGTAAATCTTGTCAAAATCTTGTATTTAATCATGTTGAAATGACCCACTATTTATAGGGGATGAAAAACAGGGTAAGACAGCTAGAGAAATTCGTTGGGGTGAGATCCCAACAAAATCTGTCAGAAAATAGAGCTGTTGGAATCTGTCAGACTTTTCTGACAACTACCGGTCGACCCGGCGGTCGACCGTCAACGGTCATATTTCTGACCGTTGGGGAAAAAACGGTCGGCCGCCCGGTCGACCGAAACAAACAGAAAGCACTGATAAGTTCCCGGTCGACCCGAGCGGTCGGCCGACGTGCACACATGCATAGTTGTGCACGTTGGTCGACCCGGGCGGTCGACCGGCCTCTGTCAGATCTGATAAAACAGATTCTGCAGAAAACTGGGAAAGGGTTTTAGGTTATGATCTTTTTGGCTTAAGAACTTTTGTAAATAATGTTTTAGTCCTAATACACTTAAGAGTATGATCATAGATCAATACTCAAACATGTTAGATCATTTTGAAAAAAAAACTTTTAATAAAACTTGTTTCCTTTTTCTAAAAGCTGGTTTTCCAAAACATGATATTTCTAAAAACTAATTTCCAACTTTGTTTTGACAAAACATTCTGAAATGAAGATTCCTTTTTTTTAAGCCATGAAGCAAACTAAGTGTGTGTGAGTGACAATCCCAAATAATCTACTTCTATCATCTAGGTTTTGACAAAATGTCTAAAAGGAAAAGTAAAATACAAATCTTTGGTAATGTCTTGATCCCGAAGCTTTCTACCGTGCTTGGCTTGGGAATGCAAATCTTTAGCGGCGTCCAAACTTGTGAGTCTTGATTGTGGAGCCGTCAAATCAACTTGTTTTAACCTGAAATCCTTTTAAACAAGATTGTTAAACTCATAACTAAATATGGTTTGTTATCATCAAAATATTGGGCTAATGGCCTTTGGGCCAACACAATTGGCAACTAGCCGTTGGACTCGGTCGACCGGTCGGTCGACCGGGCGGCAAGGGGGAAAAAATATTTTGAGCTATCGATCGAACGACACGGTCGACCGGCAAAAAGCAGAGAGCAAGCTGCTTTCAGTCGGCCAACCGGTCGGTCGACCGACAGACGTGCACAAAAACGTGCACGCCCTAGACACAAGCACGGTCGACCGGGTCGGTCGACCGGCCAGGCCTGGAATGGATCCGGTCGACCGTCCTGGTCGACCGCCAGACCTGAAACAGATTAGAATAAGGAAATTTTCTGGACTTGGGAAAATTTTCAAAATAATTTTGTAAGGATATATGGCTAAGTATCATGCTGTAAAGATAGATATACATGATATAAACAAGATATAAAATTTGTAAAAATTTGAGTCATGTATAGAGATCAAAGCATGAACTTAAAACAAAAAAACCAAAAATAAAAATCGTATTTTTGAAAGTGTGTGTGTGTGTTCTTGAACCAATTTACCACAACCTCAAACTTTAACAAACTAAGTCTCACAAATGTTATAGGTGACTACAAAGACTTCAAGTGGGCTTCTTCGTGATCTTGAACAGCTTGGTATTATCTTGAGATAGCTTGATACTTTGAACCCGAAATGAACCGTCTTGAGTTAAAATGATCTTCCTTTAGGGAAATGCACATCACAAATCCAAAGAACCCTGAAACTTACTTAAACAATAAAAATGATTAGTACAAATAACTATATATGTTTTGTAATCATCAAAACTTAAAAACCGGTTGATTGTAACCTTGGGCCAACAAAATTTGGGTGATTTCTCCAGCCAGGATTGTACGTTAGAGCGTAAGGATCATTGTTCAATATTGAAAAGGCCGCATTCATCGGTTCAGGAAAGTGTTGATGAGCTTGAAATACAGGACACTCCTCAAACACATGATTCATGTCCTGACAGTAAGTACAACCCAGAGTTGAAAATTGGTTCGGGCTGACTTGATTGACTGGACTTGGTTCCTTAGTTTCTAAAGCTTCCAGTCTTCTCGCTAGGTTAGCTAACTTAGCCTCGTTAGGTATGGATGATTGAATTGAATGGAGACCTCCTTTTGAAGAGATAGAGTTTGGATTCCTAGAGCTTTCACTAGTAGGTTCCCATTGGATGGTCTTTTCAGCTAGATTCTCATATAAATCCCATCCTTCATGCTCATCCTTCTGCAAGAATCCCCCTTGGCACATGCTTTCTAAGAGGGTCTTGGTCGAGTAGTCTAAACCATCATAAAGAACTTGGCATTGTCGCCATTTCTCTATTCCATGATGAGGATATTGGACAAGGAGGTCTTTGAAGCGTTCAAAGTACCTCCAAAATGGTTCACTAGGTTCTTGCTTGAACTGCATGATGTTTTTCCTAATGAGAGCGGTCTTGTGAATTGGATAGAATTTCTTCAAGAAGACCTTGATGAAACCATCCCAAGATGTGATAGAGCTGGCTGCTAGGCTGTAGAGCCATTTCTTGGCTAAGTCCTTAAGAGAAAATGGGACAAATCTCAACCAAATAGCATCATCTGCAAGGTGAGGGATTTTCATCATTAAGCATACTTTCTCAAATTCTCTTCTGAAGAAATAAGCATCTTCGGACTCTAAGCTATGGAACTTAGGGAGTGTATTGATGAACTGTGGCTTAAGCTCAAAGTTGTATTCACCAACCGATGGAAGTTGGATACAGGATAGAAGTGATGTTCTAATGGGATAGAACCTATCCTGCAAAGATGTCGGTCGATCCATAACCGAATCTGGTCTTGTTTCGAACTTGGGTGGTGATGTGTCTCTAGTTAACCTAGATGAATTAGGGTCTCTTGACCACATTTGCATACACAAACACAATCACAAACAAGTTCACCAATAGTCAAGAAGAGAAACAACCAAGCCTAGTCTAAGGTAACCTTGACCTAGACAACTCCTAACTGGTTGATTGTCCACTGGAGGTATAATGTAGACTTTGACCACAAGCTAATCAGCCAGGTCAGGGTAAGATTGGTGGGAGGTTATCTGTCAAAGACGTTCCTTAATTCAGTATCCACCAACCTTCGGGCTTTCAACCCTTAATTTCTTTCCTAGACACTGATTTGGCAAGAGTCAAATTCTAACACCTTCCCCCTTAGGATAATCTCATAATGAGTTCGAGATGTCCCTAAGGCCAACGTCTATCAGATTTTACTTAGGCTTTGCTTGTGCGTACTTGGAGATGGTTTGTGGGCTAAGGAAGGGTAATGACTTCCCCACCTTATCTTGACTTGGGGTTTGCCCTTAGAATTGATTTGTGCAAAGTGTGCAAGATATAAAAAAGTAGCATTCAAAAGCAAATATCACCCAAGAATGTTTCCTAAACTATATGCTATGCATACATACCTTGTCTCCAGCTATCTTCAACAGTAATTGTAAAATAAACGTAATTAGACAAATGCCTAGAATGCAAGTCTAAACGTTTTTAAGCAATTAACAATCACTCAAATTACTGTTGGATTAAAACAGGGATGGTGGATAGCAGATATAGCAAGAACATAACGTACAAAAACTGAATTTTTTGCGAGCAATATGTCCTGCAAAAAAGAGTTTTAGTAGTCCAATGATTTTTTCAACTTTTGCAACGCAATTTCTTGAAATTCTGTTTCCTACTTTCGAGAGTAGGGGCACAAAATTTGCAAGTCTTCTCTTGCAAAGCTTGAATGCTAGATTTGAATCTTGAAGTCCCTGAAACAACACACCAAACTTGTTAAAAAAACAAATACACCATTCCCTCCCCGGCAACGACGCCAAAAATTGATTGCTAAAATGAAAGAATTAAGAAATTACCGTGTAGCTTGTGGCTAACGGGTCGTGTCCACGAGGAGGAATGCGATGAAAGCTTTTCGGTGTTTTGTTTAGTAACAAAGAATGGTGCTCGTTTTTTAATTGAAAAGAGAATGAAAAGAAGGGAGATGATTAAAAGAGAAATTGCAAATTTGGAGAAGGCTTTAGAAAAAGGTGATTTAGAAAGCTTTAAAAAGTGATTGGTTGTTTTTAATAAAGAAGAAAATCTGGGCTCACTATCTCACTACTCAACTGTTTATTCTTCTATTAAAATCCTTAGTGCCTCAACTTGATCATAGGCAAAACTTAAGATTGACTTTAGAAAGTTTGAAGTAAAGCATATAAGATGGTTGGCTCTTTTCTTTAAGAAACCGTTTTGAATCGAATGTTAAATCATCAAGCGTGAAGTGTTGGCCCAAAGGCTTTCCACTCTAGTTTTGATGATGACTAACTCATGTAGTTATGTGTACTAATAATCTTGTGTTTTAGTTTCAGATCATTAATCAAGATATTAGTTGGTGTTTAGCTTCAACAAGATGATTTGGAAGCTTGCACATGATGATTCAAGAGCCTAAGCATCAAAGATGATATATTGCATTGCTCGGTGATTCAAAGGAGTTTTGGATCAAGCCGACTTGGAGATTGCGCTCTACAAGAAGACTTGGAGATTGCGCTCTACAAGAAGACTTAGGTATCCATAGTTTAGTTTGGGTTAGATCTTAATTGTAAAGATTAGTATAGTATGATAAGCTCAAGTTCACAACACACATGTTTCACGTTTTGAATATTTTCGGTTTTTGGTTTAACCGATCTTGGTTTTCATGAATAGATTTTATATCAAAACAAGTTTACATGGTTTAGTGTATATATGATTTGTTCTATATACATGCATGCTTCTATTGCTTAAACAAACTTAGTTTGATATTCTATTTCATGTGTTTTATGTTTTGGTATTTTTATCAAAACATTATTTTGGACTTAATGACAAAAATTATGATATATATATATGTTTCTTGTATATTGAATTTCTATTCATATACAACATGCTTCAAAAGTGTTTAAATATCATAATTTTGTATTTGGAAGAGTTTTAGACAAAACGTATTTTCTATTTAAGATTCCAAGTTTTAGAAAATACGAGTTTTGTTTTTGGCAAAATTTCTTTGACACAAAAATAGTCAAATATGTTTGAAATTTGTGTTGGGATTTTTAACACAAGTTCATCTTTCAATATAATATGACAAAACTATTTTTGTGAAATTTTAGAGATTTTGTGGGATTTATTAAAATATTGTTTACTTGGTTTTCTGACCAGAACCGGTCGACCGGCTATCTACCGACAGTCGACCGTGTCTGTGTCAGGCTGGTCCGGTCGACCGGACCAGTCGACCGGAGTCCTGGCAGAATGCACATATCCGTGTGCATGTCTGTCGGTCGACCGGCTGTCTACCGACAGTCGACCGAAATATTATTTTGAGTCTCAGTCAGGCATCAGTCGACCGGAGCGGTCGACCGATAGCTTTGTTTTGCTCACTGTTTTTATCAGTCGACCGGATCGGTCGACCGATAGCTCATAACGGTCAGATTTTTTGAACTACCGGTCGACCGGCCGGTCGACCGATCGAGCCGTTTGAACAGTAACGGGCAGATTTTTTAATGCTGATTTATTTTGTCTTTTGTGTTTAAAATTTGAAATTGGGTTTTATTTCAAATCTAATATTACTTAATTAACCTTAAGTGTTTATTATCTCTTAACCTACTCCTCTCCTATAAATAGGAGTGATTGGGAAGAGATTCAATATAAGTTTTATTAAGAGAAAAATATTGTTTGTTTGAAAAATTCCAAAAGAGCTTTATTTCTCTTCAAGATTTTTGGGCTTAAATTCTATATCTCTCTGGAGTTTTTGTTGCAATCAAAATTAGTTTTTGGATTCAAAGTAAACTATTTCTTGTGTTTTTGATTAGGGTTTGAAAAACCAAAGAAAAGGGATTTTGGGAAAAGCTTTTGAATTGAATCTCTATATCTTGATTTCATCTATTTCCCAAAGATTTTTCTTTGTGTTGCTGGTTTCAAATCCCTTGGTTTTCTCCACACTTGAGCTACAATCTACTATATTGTCTATAGGCTTTGTGTGAGAAAAAGGAGATTGTTTGTGGTTGTTGCCTTAAACCACCAAGTAGCAAGAAATTGTTTTGTGGTTGTTGTTGTATACCACTAAGTTGTATTCCTTTACTTTGTGTGGCTTTGTGCTTTTGCCTCAAGAGGAGGTTGTGGTTCTTGTAACTTTCTTTGTGATAGTGAGAGTGTTAGAATCCATCTGGGGATGGCGGGGATGTAGAGCTGGGTGCTCGAACCTCGAGAACATACCTTGGTGTTTGCGTTTGATCGATTGGCTCTCTCTATCTCTATCTCTATTTACTTTGTGCCTTGCATTTATATTCCATATTGTTCATCATATTTGCTTGGCTTGGTTGTGTGTGCATCACTAGTGGATCACACTTGAGTGCTCATTGCATCTAGATTTTTAATTCCGCATTTAGTTCCATTGATTAGCATCATCACCTATTCACCCCCCCCTCTAGGTGATTTCAATTGGTATCAGAGCTAGTGCTCCTGATATTTTGGTTTAACAACCTAGGAGTAAAAGATCTTGGTTTGCTAGTCATTCTTTTGCATCTCATTTGCACTCATACTAGTTTGCACTCATGGCTAGCCCTCCTATGTTTGACCATTTTAGAGTTGATGCATGGAAGGTAGACATGACTAGACATCTAAAAGGATTAGGTCATTTAGTTTATCAAGCCATTACCATAGAAACCCTCCCTAATAGTAGTAAGCATAAGAAGGCCAATGCACTTGCACTTAGGACACTTCAAGCATCTTTAAATGAACATCTTTTTCCTATCTTTGCTAAATATGATTCGGCTTTTGCAGTTTGGAGTATTCTAACTTCTCCGGAGCTACCCGTGATCATCAACAAGATAAGGAGATCTAAGAGAGAAGCTTCCGAAGAACGAGGCTTTATGGCATACGGGAATGACTCTCATGAGGTACATTCGCATTCCCCTCTTGATGATAGCTCTAGTTCATATTGCCATGGTTGTTTTGAAGTTCAAAATTTGAATGTTGAACTTGCTTCTAAACTTGAAAATTTTATGGAAAAACATGAGATTTTGAAAAAGAAACATTTTGATTTAAAAGGTGAATTAAAGGATTTATGTTCAACTTTTGAATCGGTTTTGCAAGAGAAAGAAGAGATCACTAGTGAACGTGACTCACTACAATCTCAACTTGAACTTGCACTTAAAGAGATTGAAAACTTGAAAAATAAAAATGATTTTGATGATGTTGTAGAACACAATGAGGTTTTGTCTTCTAGATTAGATTGTGTTTTCAAAGAAAATCTTACTTTGAAGAATAAAATTGACACAATTTCAAAAGAATTGGATTTGGTTTTGTCTAAAAATAAATCTTTGCAAAATGAGATTGATTTGCATATTTGCCATGCTAGCATTGCTTCTACTTCTAGCACTTCTATTGCATGCTCCACTTTATCTTCTAGCATAGAAAATGATATAAATGTTTTGAAGAAAAGTGTTGATTGTTTAGGCTCCACTTTGAGCCATTGTGCCATGAATCACTCACGTTTGGAAACCTTGGTTCGCAAGAAACAAGTTCCAACCTTACATGCACACTCATCTATGCATACACATGTTTCTCATGATCACCATCATCATATGTATGCTCACGTGTACACATGTACACATTGTGGTCGAAAAGGCCATCTTGCTAGATTTTGTTATGATCGTATACATTTTGAAAATTTAGCAACTAATCTTGTTTGGGTTAGGAAAGATACTAACCCCCGTGGACCCACAAGAAAATGGGTACCAAGATCCACCACTTTGATGTTTGATGTAGGTGGAGGCTCTCGCATCACGTGAGAGTATTGGTGCCTTGAGGTGGATGCATTCTTAGCCTAAAAGAAAATCATTTGGATGCTTCACACTCAAGGGAATTTGGTGGAAAGGACCACCATGTTTTGGAGAACTTGAAATGCACCTTCATTGGTTTTGGTATCATTTCTAACTCCTAATTTTTTATTTGCATGCTTTTCATTTCATCTTTTATAGCATGCTTAGAGTTTCATGATTAGTAAGATAATGACCATGTTTATTAGAACTATGCTTTACATGATTAGTTCTTGAGACACCCATGTTTAATATGGACCTATATCTTGTGTTCTCCTTTGTTTTAGCCATCATGTTAATCATAAGATCTAATGCACATGTTCTTATCATATTGATCATGTGGATTTGTGTGATTGTTTTTGATATTCCATGTTTTGGATGATTATTTTTCATGTTGATTCTTGACTCGTTTTTGTGCTTCATATGTTGACTACATGCTTGAATAATTGTTTTCATTAAGACTAGAATTTAAACTTGTGCAACTAATGAGCTACAAATAAACCTTTATATATGTTTGTGCTTGAATGCTCATTTGTGTTTATTTGATGTACTAGTATAGTCTAGTTTTGATGATTCATGTATTCTAACTTGTATTGAATTATGTGAATGACCCATTTTGGATATGTTTTATGATCTTGAGTTTTGACTTCATGTATATGTCTATTTTGTCCAAACTATTAGCTATACATGTACATCCTTGAGCCACGTGCCTTCATGCATACTCTTTTGTGGACTCTTTAAGTTTGGGATATGTATGTATACTTTAGTTTGTACATGACATACATATGCCTTGAAGTTTAGATCATTTGTGATGATTTCCATGTTTGATGGTGATTTCAATTAATTGCATTTGACTTGTATTCACATATTTGGATGGATTTCATGTTTCTATGTGATTTCCCATTTAAGATAAAGTTCTTGTTTCAAATAAGTGATTTTTCAAATTTTCAATTGATGATTTTCATATTGAGCTTAACTGTCAATTTTCATGATAATATGATTTTCACAACACTTGTACACTCACCTTATTTGATGTTTTCTCATGATTTGATCTTCATGAGTCCCAATTGTGCCATATAGATTTTTGAGTGTTTGGTGATCTTGTGATTTCCATGTTTCATGAAAAATCCTTTTGTTTTATCTTGAAGGATTTCTACTAGTTTTCAAATTTTCATAAACTAGTTCATATTCTTCACTTTGGTAGTGATTTTCAAACATACTCTATTTTCAAATCTAATCTTGAAAACCCCTACCATTCATGGGCGGTTGGATGGGAGACCATGATCAAGTATGCTTCATCTTGAAAATCATTTAAAACTTATCTTGGATGGGTGGTAGTTGATATGAGCTATACACTTGACCTTATCTTTGTTATTTCAATTGGTATCATTGAGTTCTTTCAATTGGTATCAATATGACATTCTTTTGTATACTCATATATGTTTTGTTTTATGTATGTATGCTTACACTCCACATAGTATCAATTTCAATTGGTATCTATTTCCTACATACATATATAGATGATTTATTTGTGCCTATTATATTCTTATGTCTTAGAGCACAAATGTTGGCTATGATGAGCTTAAGTTTTTAAATTGGTATCCTTATACAAGCTTCTTCATAATTTTGAGTTTGCTAAAACTTGAATTTTTAATGAATATCATGTTTCAATTGATTTAATTTTCAATTAGTATCTTATCTCAAGCCTATGCATATCTTCTTTTGGTATTTCATAAAGGGGGAAAAAACTCGTATTTTACATTTCAATTGGTATTTGGTTTACCATTGTGTTTGTTTCCCACTCCCTAACTTTATGATGGAAAATGATTTAAACATTGTAGTGTAATTGGTATTAAGATGCAATTTTGTTTTTCAATTGGTTTCATGAGCTTTTAATGAAAAATTTCTTCTTTTGGTATCAAGAGGTCACTTATTTATTAAATTGGTATCAACTTTGGTTTATTGTTTATTGGTATCATGGTTACATTGCTTGTTTTCATGTTAACATAAAATGATTATTCTTGTTTCAATGCCTTGTATATTTTTGGTATTGATAATTTCAATTGGTATCTCAATGCACCTCATTGACCCATCTTTATTTGATATCATGCTTTGTTTTTGATTTTTACCCCTTGAAAGGGGAAGAGGAATTTGATTTCACTTTGTTTGGTTTACCCCTTTGTTAATGAGTGACAAAAAGGGGGAGAAGAATTTGTAGTTTATATGCATGGTAGTTTTATGCATGTATTTTGTGTTGTTACATTTTAATATGTGTTTCAATTTGGTATCTAGAGCATGTCTATATGTTTGGTATCTAGAGCATGTTTTTATGTGTTTTATGCATGTTGATGCATACATATTTATGAACATTCATTATATATCTTTATGTTTATTGTTATGCATGAGTTAAGGGGGAGCTTCTTTGAAGCTTTACTTTAATCCATGCATATATAACTCCATGAGTTTTGTCATCATCAAAAAGGGGGAGATTGTTGGCCCAAAGGCTTTCCACTCTAGTTTTGATGATGACTAACTCATGTAGTTATGTGTACTAATAATCTTGTGTTTTAGTTTCAGATCATTAATCAAGATATTAGTTGGTGTTTAGCTTCAACAAGATGATTTGGAAGCTTGCACATGATGATTCAAGAGCCTAAGCATCAAAGATGATATATTGCATTGCTCGGTGATTCAAAGGAGTTTTGGATCAAGCCGACTTGGAGATTGCGCTCTACAAGAAGACTTGGAGATTGCGCTCTACAAGAAGACTTAGGTATCCATAGTTTAGTTTGGGTTTAGATCTTAATTGTAAAGATTAGTATAGTATGATAAGCTCAAGTTCACAACACACATGTTTCACGTTTTGAATATTTTCGGTTTTTGGTTTAACCGATCTTGGTTTTCATGAATAGATTTTATATCAAAACAAGTTTACATGGTTTAGTGTATATATGATTTGTTCTATATACATGCATGCTTCTATTGCTTAAACAAACTTAGTTTGATATTCTATTTCATGTGTTTTATGTTTTGGTATTTTTATCAAAACATTATTTTGGACTTAATGACAAAAATTATGATATATATATATGTTTCTTGTATATTGAATTTCTATTCATATACAACATGCTTCAAAAGTGTTTAAATATCATAATTTTGTATTTGGAAGAGTTTTAGACAAAACGTATTTTCTATTTAAGATTCCAAGTTTTAGAAAATACGAGTTTTGTTTTTGGCAAAATTTCTTTGACACAAAAATAGTCAAATATGTTTGAAATTTGTGTTGGGATTTTTAACACAAGTTCATCTTTCAATATAATATGACAAAACTATTTTTGTGAAATTTTAGAGATTTTGTGGGATTTATTAAAATATTGTTTACTTGGTTTTCTGACCAGAACCGGTCGACCGGCTATCTACCGACAGTCGACCGTGTCTGTGTCAGGCTGGTCCGGTCGACCGGACCAGTCGACCGGAGTCCTGGCAGAATGCACGTATCCGTGTGCATGTCTGTCGGTCGACCGGCTGTCTACCGACAGTCGACCGAAATATTATTTTGAGTCTCAGTCAGGCATCAGTCGACCGGAGCGGTCGACCGATAGCTTTGTTTTGCTCACTGTTTTTATCAGTCGACCGGATCGGTCGACCGATAGCTCATAACGGTCAGATTTTTTGAACTACCGGTCGACCGGCCGGTCGACCGATCGAGCCGTTTGAACAGTAACGGGCAGATTTTTTAATGCTGATTTATTTTGTCTTTTGTGTTTAAAATTTGAAATTGGGTTTTATTTCAAATCTAATATTACTTAATTAACCTTAAGTGTTTATTATCTCTTAACCTACTCCTCTCCTATAAATAGGAGTGATTGGGAAGAGATTCAATATAAGTTTTATTAAGAGAAAAATATTGTTTGTTTGAAAAATTCCAAAAGAGCTTTATTTCTCTTCAAGATTTTTGGGCTTAAATTCTATATCTCTCTGGAGTTTTTGTTGCAATCAAAATTGGTTTTTGGATTCAAAGTAAACTATTTCTTGTGTTTTTGATTAGGGTTTGAAAAACCAAAGAAAAGGGATTTTGGGAAAAGCTTTTGAATTGAATCTCTATATCTTGATTTCATCTATTTCCCAAAGATTTTTCTTTGTGTTGCTGGTTTCAAATCCCTTGGTTTTCTCCACACTTGAGCTACAATCTACTATATTGTCTATAGGCTTTGTGTGAGAAAAAGGAGATTGTTTGTGGTTGTTGCCTTAAACCACCAAGTAGCAAGAAATTGTTTTGTGGTTGTTGTTGTATACCACTAAGTTGTATTCCTTTACTTTGTGTGGCTTTGTGCTTTTGCCTCAAGAGGAGGTTGTGGTTCTTGTAACTTTCTTTGTGATAGTGAGAGTGTTAGAATCCATCTGGGGATGGCGGGGATGTAGAGCTGGGTGCTCGAACCTCGAGAACATACCTTGGTGTTTGCGTTTGATCGATTGGCTCTCTCTATCTCTATCTCTATTTACTTTGTGCCTTGCATTTACATTCCATATTGTTCATCATATTTGCTTGGCTTGGTTGTGTGTGCATCACTAGTGGATCACACTTGAGTGCTCATTGCATCTAGATTTTTAATTCCGCATTTAGTTCCATTGATTAGCATCATCACCTATTCACCCCCCCCCTCTAGGTGATTTCATGAAGAAGCAAGTATAAGATAAAAACAAGTTCAGGAGACGTTCTTAAAAGAAGTATGAGTTTAAAAATCTAAACCCATCCTCATGTGCCTTCAAGAACACTTTCAAGAAGAAAGGCTTTAAGTTAGGCATGCGTATGATTCATTAGGTCTTTTTCATGAAAATCAGAAAAGAAGAAGAATTGGAGAGAGGTACAATAGTGAGCCCAGAAAACTGATTTAGCTACTCATGGGAAACAAAGAACAATGCAAGTAATTAAAGTAAAACATACCGTAAAATGAGTAGAAGAGAATGTAAGCTTGACTCTTGTATTGATGTCACTTCAATCTTCAAGTTACAAGCACTCAATTCCTCTCTCTCACAAGTATTTGTACTGAACTACAAATTGTAAAGCAAAATATAACTTTTATACTATCTAACAAAGAGCCTAAACCTTAAAGTATAAACAAAAATTCTAATCCTAGTCTTCGCTCCATTTTCAGTACGAAACCCTAGCTTTTATAGGCAAAACCTCAGAGGGAAGGGAGTGAGGAGATAAGGGGAGTAAACGCTCCCCTTATCTCCACCAACAAGCCGCGGATCCGTGGCTTGGGCCGCGGATCCGCGGCCTGGATGTGGCTTGGCCACATCCAGGTGGAGGATCAGATGGCGTGGGTTTGGGCATCCTTTTATCTTGTTGGATTTACTGTTTCAGCTCCCTGATTTGACGAAACAATCTTTGGTTTGTTGGCTTCAACCGTTTGATTTGGGAGGATTCATTTCAACCGGTTTTCAACCTCTCTGATATGCCAAGATTTACCCTGATTCCCTAATTTTGAATTTATTCTGAATTAAATAGGCTTTTGGGCTCGTTTCCCTGGCCTATCCTGTAGCAATGGGCCTGCATTTTATAAAGAACAATAGGACTTATTAATATAATTTATTTAGATAACAAGCATGAAAATGTGACAATATGTATGCAATATATGTGACCAATCAATATACGATATACATTCATGAAGAAGAGAGACGTAAAGTTAGCTCCCCCCTGCATACATGTATTACATGAAGAAGGAATGACAAGATCCTAACCCACATAAAGCAATATATAATGTATAAGCGGAGAAGTAAACCCCCTACATATGTGTACCACATAAAGAAGAAATGTCAAGCTCCTCAAAGTGAGATACACTCAACATGAATCTATATATAGAGAGGAGATGTTAAGCTCCCCTTGCATATAGGAAATACATATCAACAAATTTTGAAATAAAATTTCAATAATACTTAAAGCAAAACTTTGAAATTTCTTTAAAACAAATTTTGGAATTTCTTAAGTCAACAAAACAAAATTTGATACGAATGAAATCAAATTGTAGTTGACAAAACAAAAGTTGGTACCATTTGTAAATAAACAAAATTTTAAGATACCAATTGTAGGTTTTTGACCACTAGAATTATCTTGTAAATTACCATTTGTAGGTAAACAAAAATTTGAAATACCAAAAGAGAACAATGCATAAGCTTATTAAGATACCAATTGATATTTAGATTTAAGTCAAGCTTACCATAAACATAATTTGTGCTTTAAACATGTAAAGATATTATGAGCACAATCAATTCATATATATGTTTGAAAATGAATAGACCAGTTGAAATTGATACTAATTGATATTTTGAAACATACATATATAAGAAAACATATATGAGTATACAAAGATGAAATAACATGATGATCATGTGTGTATCTCATAACTACCACCTTATTCATGCGCATGTTTAAATAGATTTTTACTAAAGCACACAAGGCATGGTCGCCCATCCAACCGCCCTTCAAGGGTAGTAGTTTTCAAAAATAAAATTTTAAAATAGTTGTAAATTGAAAACACTACCAAATGAAGAATACATAATTAGTTTAAAGTAGTTTTTGAAATAACTAGTTAAAGATCCTTCAAAATATGAAACCAAATCAAATATTCTATGAATCATTGCTAAGTACACACAAATTGTCACTCATGATCTATAAAGTTCAAAAATGTGTTCATGAAACAAAGTCATGAATAAATAAAAAAAATAATGTGACTGTACAAGAATCTTGTGAATAGCATATTCATGAAAATAATCAATAAAGCTCAAATATCAAAACATATGAAAAATCATAGAAATTCATTTTTCATTAAAACTAAACAAACTTCAAGGTATATGTATGTTCTATCAAAACTAAAAATATACATACATATCCCAAACACAAAAGAGTCCATAATAGAATTTGTAGAAAGGCAAGTGATTCAAGGGTATACATGTATACATGAAGCAAAACATGTACAAAGATAGGGAAACAAGTATAAATGAAATAATCATCAAAACTAGGTTACACACGTACATGTAATGAGTACAAATGAGCAATGAAGCATAACATATAAAAATCAAGTGTTGCTCACTACTTATACAAGTATATACACAAGTTTTAATGAAAACTATATCTAGACAAGTAATCACCACATGAAGCATGAAAACATATTCAATTAAAATAATGAGCGTTGAAATCAAAGCATGCTAAAAATATTTCTACAGAAACAAGTTAACTAAATTGGGAGTTTAGAGATAGTTACCAAACCATACGCACTATTCCTAAGTCTCCAAAACATGGTGGTCCTCCCACCAAACTTCCTTGATAACGATGCATCAATAGGGTATGTCCATCTAGCTCTTGCATCTACCACCGAGGCATCATATCTCTCACATCATGTGAGAGCCCACACCTACATCAAATATTAGTGGTGAAAAATTTTGATACCTAATTTCTTTCGGGTCTACGGGGGTTAGCATCATAAGGAACTCAAACATTTTTATTTGTAAAATTTGTAGAATTTAATCTATCAAAATAAAATCTTACAAGATGGTTTTTGCGGCTACAATGTGTACATTTGTACACTCTAGCACGCATATGAGAATGAGTGTGATCATGATGTGCAAAGTGTGCATATGATGCCGTGGGTTATGTGTATGAACATATGGAGCTTGTTTCTTTTGAAACAAGGTTTCCAATTTAGAATTATTATATGCATAATTGCTCAAAGTAGAGCTCAAAAAATTTATTCTAATTTTCAAAACTTAAATCTCTTTTTTATTAATTGTAGTATGAAGAGCATGACAGAATGAGAATCAACAATCTTTTTCTTTTTAGAAATGTTTTCTTTTTCTTTTGAAATAAATTTTCTTTTCATAGAGTTGTTTTCATCCAAGACAATTTCCTTTTCTTTTTCCACCAAAATAATTTTATTTTTCAAAGAATTATTTCCTTCACAAATATTATTTAATTTAGAAAACAAGGAAATATTCTCCTTTTTCAAAGATTCATTTTCTTTTGAAATGCATTCAAATTTATTTTGAAAAGAATCTTTTTCTTTTAAAATGGAATCATATTTTTTTAATCTTTTATTATCCTTTTTGAGCAAATCATATTTTTCAAGAAGTTGTTGAAAAAATAAAGCAAGCTCGTCACATGGCATGTCAACATCCTCATCAAGCTCGGATTCAGAATTTACCTCAAGGGGGTTATCCCCTTAAACCATGTAGCATATGTTGGAAGCCTCGCTTCCATCATCCGAGTCACCCCCGCATAGTATTGCTTTTGTTCACCAAGGGAGATAAAATTATTTCATACTACAAAACCTGAGTCAAAATTAGCAACCCTAGATAAATAGTCATCATTTAGGGTAGATCTTAAAGCATGGAGTGCTTTTGTATTAGCCTCAAGGTTTTTGCCATTTAAACAATATGAATCTTTAATAGTGGCAACTTAAACATGAATACCTAGGGCTTTGAGGTATATTGACATCTTAACCTTCCAAATTTGGATGTTAAGAATATCAAACATGAGAGGTGTCATGAAATCCATGTGTGTGTAAAAACAAATATTGTGATTAGCTAAAAATGAGGATCTTTAACTCAAGGTTGTTACACCCAAATCAAGAGCACCAAGCTCTGATACCACTTGTAGGTCACCTAGAGGGGGGGTGAATAGGTGACTAGCTAATCTAATGATGAAAAATGCGGAATTAAAAGCTATTTAAGCAAACTAAAAACTATTATGCAAAGCACACCAAATATAATACAAGAGTGTAGCCGAATTCTCAGTGAAGGGCTCTAGACTATCTCCTCAAGTTCCTCTAGATAAGAGTTGAGGTGCCACTATGGCTCTCTTGGTTGAATACAAGTGCGAGTAAACAATCCCAAGCATATAACAATTAAGCACAAGATATATCAAGCATATAAATATATAAGCAAAGTAAGCATGCAAGATATAAACACAAGTGAGAGATAGAGAGAGCAATCACAAACATGGGAGATTTATTTTAAGGTTCGAGCACCATTGCTCTACGTCCCCACCTTCAACACTATGAATGATTTTCACTAAAAATGATCCCACCGGATCACTCGGTGCTGTAACAGCTACAAGGAGTTCACACTAAACTCTTGGACTCACTAGTCCCTCTCTTATTGCGCAAGAACAGCACACGCAAGCACACTAGCTTGCTGAGGCCGCACCTCTACACTGAGCTTCCACAAGAACTCGAAACAACACGAACCTGCAAGTTCGCCGCCTCAAATACAAGAATGAACACCTTGGTGATCTCAACACTTTGATCACCTAAAAGCACTCTCACAACAACTCTCCTATAGGATTGATATAGCAATGGAAAGCTCAAGAATGTGTGAAAAAACTAGGATTGATTTGGTGGTGAAAAACTCAAGAAATCACTTTTGAAAACCACTGTTAAAAACTCTCCTTTTGATATGGAAGTATTAGCCCTAAAACAAGTGGAGAAAACCTCTACAATAGATAGGAAAAACTGGCTTTAGAACTCTCCAAAAATCTTGTCTAAAACAGTCCAAGGGAATCCCAATTTATAGGCTCCCAAAATATGGTCGTTGGAGGCCAAATCAGCAGCTGACGCTGCTGTCGGTTGACCGCCCAGTCGACCGGCCAACGGTCAGATTTCTGACCGTTGTAGCCTGCTGGTCGACCGCCCGGTCGATCGATCCAAGGCTTTGACTTATCGATCGATCGCCCGGTCGACCGAGGCCAGAACCAGATAGCAGAGCTCTCTGGCCGGTCGACTGCCCGGTCGACCAGGGCCAGATCCAAAAAGCAAAGCTCTCTGGACGGTCGATCGCCCGGTCGACCGGCCCACTAGCCAAAGTGGTCGTGCATATTTTGTGCACATCGGTCGACCTACCGGTCGACCGACTTCTGACTCGGTCGACCATCCGGTCAACCGGCAGAAGGCCTGGTCAAACATATTATAGGGATTAAAACTTGGTTTTATATTTTCTTATAAAATCCCATAAAATAACTAAAAATCTATAAAAATGAGTTCTTTGAAATACTTTGAAGTACAAATATGTGTGATCAAAAATGAACACATATTACAAACCTTTTGAACTATTTTTGTAATATACAAATTTTGGCTTAAACAAAATCTGTATTTTTCAAAGTTAAACTTCATTTTGAAAAGCGATTTTTTCAAAACTTCTCCAAATATAAAAACAAGATATTTTAAACACTTTTGAAGTTTAGTATATATGGATATGATTTACTATGCATACAATATGAAATATCTATGTTTTTGAGATTAAGCTCTAAAATAAGTTTTGATAAATTCAAAACTTAAACATATGATATATATTTTGAAGCTCAAAACCAAAACGATATTTCTAAAACAAAACCTCTTTTCTGAAAACATGTATAAATTTTGTGTGTATATGTATATGAACTTGAGCAATCCATCAACTAATCTATCATTTACATTTTATCTAAAAATTAATCTTAACACTTACAAAACCCGACACAAGTCTTCTTGAAAATTTTCTCTTAAAAATCTTCTTCTCCTTCTTGACTTGATCCAAATCATGATCTAATGAGATAGACTCCTCTTGAGTACTTGATGCAATTTTGATGCGCGAGCTCTTGAATCAATATGTGCTAGCTCCAAAACTTAACTTCGAATCTTTTGTTGAAGCTAAACACCTACTAAGACCTTGATCAAATATCTTAGACTAAATAAGAACAAGATCATTAGTACTATAAGTACATAAGTTAATCATTATCAAAACTAGAGCGATGGGCCTTTAGACTAAACTTGCAGCGAAGCTAGCCTATCCGGCGAAATTAACTCTTTGGGCTGAAATGATGACCTTTTAAGCTTGTTTAAGCCTGTGTAAAGGTGTGTTTGACCCTCTTTACACTTAGTTGGATTCGTAGGGTCTAGATAACTGATTTATTTATCATGGATTGATGCGAGCCTGACAAAATGTGAACTGATTGTCAAACTATCTGCGACTTGTCTTTTAGAACTGTCAACAAATTAGACATTGTACAAACCAGCTGAAGAGCTAACTGAGATTTTGTCTTTTAGAAGTGTCAACGCCAGGCTGGCTCCACTAGTCGGCTAGTTCAATATCAGTAGTCGACTAATTCTCTCCAACATAAAGTTGGCTTGCTTCATTAGTGGAATAGGTCAAAACAATAGTCTACTAATCACCTAACAGAAAGTTCAGTGATCACAATAGTTGACTTATCCACATGCTAGTCAACTTGGTTGTGCACTTGTGCATGTTTTGTTACTCCAGCTCATGCTTACTAATGTTCCCTAATGTTTCTCTCTCCGGCCATCACCAATGAGTTAAAAAACTCTGGGCTCTCTCTCCCACAGTTGAGAATAATTCTCTTTAACCAGTCAAAAATAAACCACCATGGCATAATGGTTTTTATTTTATTTTCTTAAATGATACTATTATGTTTGTTGATGGTTTTGATTAGTCTACGATATTGCATCATTACATCATATTTTTCTACCGATTTATGAATAAAATAACACTTCTCACCCGTGTTTAGGTCTATTTTCAGATAATCAATAGTCTAGGGGCAAAGGAGTAATAAGAGCCTAATTAAACGCAATTTCAGGTAATTAATCTCATTTCTTGAAGAGCAAGCTAGAGAGCTTCTAGAAGACATATTGGATCCTAAAATTAGGGACGAGGCTTAAGAAACCTAGGTCTAATTCACCTAAAACCAGAGATAATTAGAAGTTTCTCCCAACTGGACGAAACCACGGACCAAAACTAGGGACCTAAGTCCCTGGTATTGCCACGAAAATGCGATAATTTCTAAGCAAACACGGCATTTTAGAGGGCCCACGGGTCGATCTTCGACGCGTGGCCTCGTCTCGCCTTCCAGACTCTTCTTCTGCTTATAAATACTATAAATTTGGCCAGAAACAAGATTCAGAGAGCAATAGCTAGGTTCTCTCCTTTATTAGTATAGTGTAGTGTAGGTGTTCTTTTTTCTTTCTATTGTATTTTGTTTTCTCTGTTAGATTCCTGTGTTAGGGCAGAGAAATTCAGAGACAGAAAGAGAGAGATTGTTGTAATAGATGGTGACAATCTATGTAAAGGTATCTCCTTTTCTTCTCTATTATAATCTTCTTCATCTTTTACATGATGTTTAGCAAGTTTTTGTTCTCATGACAATCTAACTACTAGCCACTAACTAGCTAACCACTTACTTGAATCTAATAGCCTCTACAAGGTCTTGCTCTTGTAAGAGCCAGGATGGCTTATGATGATGGATTCTAACGTTCTAACATTCTAACATCTAGCCACTAACAAGCTGACTTGCAATATCTTCTTTATTTCATGCTCATCTCTAATTGGTTTTGATGATCTAATAGTAGCTTGCATATTAATTGTGTGGAATGGATGTATTTAAATGTGGAAAAACAATCTTATGAGCCATGCTTTGTATCGTCACTTGAAGCCAAAGACTAGTGATGGCCAAGGATCCATGTGAGACAACTATCACTAAGAGATTAGCATGATTAGTGGAGCAATTAGTAGTTAGTAGTCATGAGTTTTTTTCATAGTTTCATCATTCTTTTTATCTTGTTTTTAAAATCAATCTCAAAACCCTTTTATCAATTTTCTTATTGTTGTTTTCACCACCTTCTTTGTTCACCTTTGTTTTCATCTTCTTCACCACAAAGTTTATCTTCTTTTCTATTTTGTTTTCCAAATCACTTTTCAAATCATTTCACTTTCTTCTTCATTTTTACTTCTTGGTTTTATTTTACTAACTCCACAAACCACTTCTCTTTTGTTTTTATATCGCTGTTTTCATCGCCTTCTCACCTATCACTTCTGGATTTTTTCTTTTCTTTTTCTTATGCTTTAAACAAAGAAGAACTTGTTAACAACTGACGTGAATAAGAACCATTAATGCTTCTATCGCCTCCTGTCCCTGTGGATTCAACCCATTGAGCCAATGCTACAACGGAAATATATAGGAAACATTAGCACACACGTTTTTCATTAAATTTACAAGAACACACATCTTCAGGTGATGGTTCTACCCAGTTCAAATTTGGCACCGTTGTCGGGGACAGAAGTGGTTTTAATTTCACATTTTTGTTAACATTTTCTTCTCTATTTTGGTGTGCAGGTCAATTTTTACAGGAACTTAATATTGTAAAACACCCATTAGCATTGTAACTCCCTGCTCTTGAAAGCAGGAACCAAGCTTCTACAAAAAAGTCATGCAAACGCGACTTTAGCCTCAGTTTCATGGCAACTTTGTGGCAAATTTGTATCTTGTTTTACCGGATGTGTATGTTGTAATAACTAGTGAACTTGTACTATTACTTTCCTACTTTGATTGCCTGAACATTGTAATAATCTAAAGAACTAAAATATGGTATTTGAACGCTTTAAAATGGTTTAGACATTTGCATTTAGGTACGTGTTTCATTCCAATATACTATTTTGTTCTGTTGTTGTGATCTGGACTGAGGTGTACATATGGCATTACTTATAGCATAGGACAAACACGTGGGTGATTTACTTGCTTTGTGTGTTATTCTTGTCTATATTGCACACTTGCACGAATTAGACTTAAGGGTATAACCCAATACAAGATAAGGTGGGGGAAGTCATTAACCTTTCTTAACCCAAAAATCACCTCCCCACTCACACAACCCAAGCCTAAATAAAAATTAATAGATGTTGGCTCCTAGGGACATCTCAGACTTATTAAGAGATTGACTGAGGATAGAACTTGTTTGAATACTACTCTTGTAAAATCGGTGTCTAAGGTTGGAGATTAAGAGATAAGCCTCGAAGATACCGTGATTTGGTGTAATTAAGGCTCGTTGCTTACGGACGGATACCTCCCACCGTATTTTATGCCTATCTGGCCGCAGTCAGGTTTATACAACAATCTCTCCTTGGTAATTGACTAGTTAGGTGTCGTCTAGGTCTAGGTCAACCTTAGTATAGGGTTGGTTTTGATTTTTTCTCTCTTTTTATTTGTTTGTTTTTTCCTTTTTTGTTTGTGATTGTTTATGAAATGAAATTCAACAACAATAATTCTTTCAATCCTTATATGATTCCATACTTCACACCGACCTTATTTGACTCGAATAAATCAAACCCGGGTTTACACAATAAGGACAAACCAGATAAGCTGGATTGGATGTATTCGACTCAATATAACCCATACCGCTTATCCGACGACCAACATTTCAAAAATAATTTCAACTCTTTACAGAGTCGATGGGGATTCACCTCCCCCGAGTCTAATTTTCAACCATCTTGTCCACAATTTTCACAATTTCCATAATATTCATTCTATAATTCTGCTTCCTATACTCCTTTTGTAGAATAACTCATTGAAGAAAAATCCGAGCTAAGAAAGAGTATGGAAGCTGTACAAGCCATGATTGAGTTTCAACAAAACAAGCTTGAATCACAATATTCACAAACTTTTCCATATCACGCTTCATATATTCCTTTTCTAGAATAACCCATGGAAGAAAAATCTGAGTTAGAAAAGAGTATAGAAGCCATGCAAGAGGCCGAGCGATAATTTCAGAAAATGTTGAACTCCCCAATTTCACAATATTTCCAAAACCAAGATTCTTACTCCCTTTCTAGAACAACCATTTGAATAAAAATCTAAGCTAGAGAAGAGTATAGAAATCTTGCATGAGATCTCACAACAATTTCAAAAATTTTCTACCCAATCTATCGTTAGGTTAGAAGCACAACTGAGTCAATTAGTGAACATTTATAGGAATGAGAAAACTTGCTCTTCTCAATCTTTGGCTAATTCAAATATCTCTAACTGTATCGATTTAGACCAGGAATCATGTTGTTTTGAAAACCAAAATTCAATTTCATCCTACCCGTTTGAACTTGACCAAAATAAAAATTTTGAGAACCACATTGACATTTTGGCAAGTTATCCCTTTCTTGAGATTGAACTTGAGAATGAATGTGATCTTGAATCTCAAATTGACAATTCAGTTTCACTTCTTGATTCAATGTTGACTCCAGTATCTTTACCTCATTTCAAATGCTTTCCCAAGTTAACTTCGAATTTTGTGCCCATACATCAAGAAATTGAATTACCCATCTTTCAAGATTCACATCTGGAACTTGACCAATATATAACTTCTGAGAGTCACATTGACAAATTGGCAAGTTTTTCTTTCAAAGAAATTAAACTCAGACAAGAATGTGACTTTGATCCTCAGATTTGTGATCCAGTTCGAATTTCTGAATCAATATTGACTCCTTTTTTGTTACCCGAACTGAGCAACATTTTAGAGTCAGTTTTGATTTTCATACCTATCATTCTTGAACTTGAATCACCAATCTTAGAAAGTCACATTCTGTTGTGAGAAAATAAATGTGGAATAGGATTTTAACTTCTTGATTTGGACCCACTTCCTGAACAAATTTTGACTCATGAACCTTACTTCAATCAATTTTCTGAGACAATTATAGTTCATGTACTTTGAGTGCAAATCTATCATTCCATCTTTTCATACTGTATTTTGGGACGAAGGTGTTGAAAATAATGACTCTAAAATTATTTTGAAAATTTAGAAATTCGATGGGGTAAAATTCCTAATAAAAATCATTCATGTGCACATCATAATAATGGTGTTATATTAAAGAGGTCACTGGTGGGTTCCTCCGGATACCACATTCGTTTGATTGGGCCGCATTTCGTGAACCAATTAGACGCCACCGGAACCACCTTGAGGTGATTTTTTTCTTCCCTCTTTATTTGTTTCATGCATACATACATTCACGATGCATTGAGGACAATGCATAAGATAAGTGTGAGGGAGAGTCTACTAATGTAGAGTTTTTAAATTTTTTTTCTTTTTCACTTCTTTAAGGATATTCTTAGAATTTTCCCTTTTTATAAAATTTTGCCTTTCTTTAAAAAATTTTTGAAACAAGAGACAAAATTTTGATCTATTTTTAAGAAAATTAAGATGATTTTAGAAACTAAAAAAGCCTTAAATTATGACATTTTAAACCTAGTCGAATTCATGGATCTTGTTAAAGATTTTAGCTTAAGTAAGAGAGATTGGAGAGATAATTTTATCTTGAATTTTTTACCTTAGATAGTACGCACTTCACACTTACACATTTTTGGGATGAAAATAAAGACCTAATAGGCCATAAAATAAATAAAAAATATGATATATATGAATAAAAAAATTACTTATTAAAGCTGGATAACTATGCCTCAAGAAGCATGATTATTCACGCTTAACGGTTGTCAAAAAAATAAATAATCCCTCTAAGTTTTGTGGCCTTGTTTACTCTAGTCCTTAAACCCGAGAGATGTTTTCTCATTCTGGTGCCCTAAGACCGTCTGGCCTAGAAGTCATCAATTAAAGGCTCACTACCCAGGTAACTAACCTGGAAAGCCTAAGAAAACTAAGGAAAGCAAAAGAAAGAAATATATAAAAATAAATGGCTTGATGATTAGCGTTGAAATCCCAAAAATCTTCACTATCACAAAGTACATATTATCTAAGTTTTATGAAAGATTAAATTATTCAATTCAACTTTGAATTCTTGTCTTAATTGATGACAAGATCTTGCTTCTAGACTAAATTTAAAGAAAAATAATTTTTGGTGAACTTATGATCTTAGATCGTTTAAATTTTTACAAACATATTTTAAAAACCTGTCTCTCTTTCAAAATGCGTTTTCAAAACACTAACTTTTATTTTCTTTCTTTATGGATTTTGTGGGTGCAATCTACTGAAAACCCTCAGGAGACAAATCTCCTCTTCTAGGGAAAACCTAGAGGTTTAACGGCTTGTTGCACGTGCTCAGTACAATCGCGTCACCTGCAAAAATGGTGTAATAACATTTGTAGTTTAGTTTTTCTTTTTCTTGTTTTGCTCGAGATGAGCAAAAAGATAAGTGTGGTGGTATGATTAGTCTACGATATTGCATCATTAATCGCATTTTCTTACCGATTTATGAATAAAATGACGCTTCTCCCCCGTGCTTTGGTCTATTTTACAGATAATCAAGAGTATAAGGGAAAAGAGTAATAAGAACCTAATTGAACCCGATTTCGGGCAATTAAATCTCATTTCTTGAAAAGCAAGCTAGAGAGTTTTTAGAAGACACATTGGATCCAAAAATTGGGGATGAATTTGAAGAAACCTGGACCCAATTCACTTAAAATCGGAGATAATTAGAAGTTTCTAACAGCTGGACGAAACTATGGACCAAAACTAGGGACCTAAGTCCCTGGTATTGCTATAGAAATTTGGCATTTTGGTGGGCCCACATGTCGATCTTCGACATGTGGCCTCGTCTCGCCTTCCAAACTCTTCTTCTGCCTATAAATACTGTAAGTTTGGGCCAGAAAGGAGATTCGGAGAGCAATAGCTAGGTTTTCTCCTTCATTAGTGTAGTGTAGTGTAGATGTTCTTCTTTCTATTGTATTGTGTATTCTCTTTTAGATTCATGTATTAGAGCAAAGAGAGAAAGTGATATATTGATGTAATAGATGGTGACAATCAATGTAAAGGCGTCTCCTTTCTTCTCTATCGTAATCTTCTCCATCTTCTACATGATGTTTAGCTAATTTTTCTTCTCATGAAAATCGAACCACTTACTTGATAATCCACATGAATCTAATAGCCTCTACAAGGTCGTGCTCTTGCAAAAGTTATTGATGGCTCATGATGATGGATTCTAACATTCTAATGTTCTAACATCTAACCACTAACAAGCTAACTTACAATGTCTTCTTTATTTCATGCTCACCTCAAATTAGTTTTGATGATCTAATAGTAACTTGCATTTTGATTATGTGGAATGGATGCGTTTGAATGTGAAAAAAATAATCTTATGAGCCATGCTTTGTATTGTTTCTTGAAGCCAAGGACTAGTGATGGCCAAGGATCTATGTGAGCCAACTATCTCTAAGAGGTTAGCATGGTTAGTGGAGCAATTAATAGTTAGTAGCCATGAGTTTTCTTTTATAGTTTTCTCATTCTTTTTATCTTGTTTTAAAAATCAATCTTAAAACCTTTTTATCAATTTTTTTATCGTTGTTTTCACCACCTTCTTTATTCACCTTTGTTTTCATCTTCTTCACCACAAAGTTTATCTTCTTTTTTATTTTATTTTCCAAATCATTTTTCAAATCACTTCACTTTTTTCTTCATTTTACTTCTTGCTTTTATTTTACCGACTCCACAAACCACTCTCTTTTCTTTTTACATTGTCATTTTCATCGCCTTCTCACCTATAACTTTTAGATTTCTTTTTTTTCCTCATTCCTTAAACAAAGAAGAACTTGTTAACTACTGACGTGAATAAGAACCGTTAATGCTTTTATCGCCTCTTATCCCTGTGGATTCGACTCGTTGAGCCAATGATATAACGGAAGTATCGAGGGAACAATAACACACATACTTTTCATTGAATTTACAAGAACACACGTTTTCAAGTGTTGGTTTTACCCCAATCAGGTTCAAAAGTTTTTTTTATTTTCTTAAATGATACTATTTTGATATTTGTTCTCTATTACAGTAGTTGTGGATGTAGGTAGTGAAGGTAAACTCTCACTCTTTTGTTTGTTGGTATTAGTACACTTTTTATTTATACTTGTTGCTTTGATCAACATTGCTATAGTATTTGAACTTGTTGACCCAAAGGCCTTTACCTCTAGTTTTGATGATGATGGAACTCATGAGGTTATTTTGTACTAAAAAAATCTTTGCTAAATAAGTTTCAGGAAAATTAAAAAATAATTAGCTTCACTCAAGACTCACAAGTTTGAAAGCTATTATCTAAGAGATCCAAAGAGTCTAAAGCATCATGAGCAACTTATAGCACTCAAGATTACTGGTAGCTCGAAGATTAAGGAAGGATCAAGAAAGAAGAAGTTATTTTTTCTTTTATCCATGTAAGATTTAAATTGTAAAACAAATTTAGATGATCTAAAATCTCATCAGTCGCACACACATGCACACACATCTATACTCTCTGTGTTTTGATTATAAAATTCTTAAAAAGAATTTTTTTTTGAATTGCATTTCAAAATGTTTTTGAAAAAATAGATTTTACAAAATAAAATTTCCTATCTTACATAAACAAGTTCAACATGTTGGTTTTGTGTCGATCTAGTATCACACATGTTTTCCAAATATTTATGAACTCTATTTTGTAAATGGAATTCAAAGTATTTTGTGGAAAAATCAAAACTTGTTTAGAACATTTCTATTTTGTGATTTTGACCTTGAGTCAGTTAACTGCACAGTCGACCGCTGGTAGAGCCGAATTGCTCTATCGGTCGACCGCACGGTCACTGTATATTCACGACATGCACTGGTTTTAACCTGTGCACGTCGGTCAACCGCCCGATGATCATGTGTCGTGTCAAAATTTTAACCTTAGGATGGTCGATCGACTGGTTGACCGCCATCCCCAACGGTCAGAAATCTGACTATTGGTGGTCGACCGCTCGGTCGATCGACAAGCTGATTAAGCCTGGATTATACCCCAAATGGCTATATTTAGTCATGTCTTTTCTGGGCTAATCCCTAACAGCTGTTTTGACTTTAATCTCTCTCTTGGACCTCTATAAATAGGGGTACATTATTCTAAACCCCAAAATTCTTTTACAATATTTTGAAAAATATTTGAGATAAATTTTTGAAGAAAATTTTAAGAAATTTCACATTGAGCTACAATTCTACATCCTACACTGTCAAAGCTTTGCTATCACTTTCAAAATCTTCTAAGCTTCAGTACTCTCAACTCAGAGCTTCTACTTCGTCAAATTGGTTTTAGAAATTTTGTTATGAGCCATTTTTTGGTGATCGAGAAGTAGATTATCCTTTCATTATATTCGAGTTGTAGAGGTTGCGGCCTCAATGAGCTTGCGGGCTTGTCATCATTGTAAGATGTTGCGGCACCAAGTGAAAAGTGTTGCCCCAAAAGCCTATCACTCTAGTTTTGATGATGACTAACTCATATAGTTATACTACTAATGATCTTGTGGTATTTAAATTTCAGATATTGATCAAGATCTTAATTGGTGTTTAGCCTCTTTGAAGCTAACACATGACGATTCAAGAGCTCAAACTTATAGAATATATCTAGTACTCAAAGAGGAGTCTAGCTCGGAGAATCAAGTTTATATCAAGTCTATTTGGAGAAGAAGATCTACAAGAAGACTTGAGTATAGAGGTTGTGAGTTTATATCTCTTATAAAGAATAGATTAGTTTTGATTATTCAAGCTCACATACACAGAAAAATTTGGTTTTGGTTTAACCGGTTTACGTTTCGTATTTTGCTTCTCATATAAAACATGTTCATATCTTTTTGTTTGTGTATCTATATGCTATTGAGCTTCAAATATGTTTGAAAAACTTATATTTGTATTTATGGAGTTTTGAAAAACTAGTATTCATTTAACAAGTTTTCATGCCTAGTTTCCCGGTTTTGGTATTTTATAAGGATTGATTTTTGATACATGTCCAATACTTTCTAAATTTTTGTATCATGTTTCACACATGTATCTCATAGCTTATGTATTGCCAAAACAATTTTTCAAACAATACAAAATATTTAAAAATGAGTTTGATTTTAAAAATTATCTGAAAACAGTGTTTTTGGCAAGGTCGGTTGACCAGCAAGTCGACCAGAACTTAGGGCTGACTTTGGATGACTATTTGTGCACATTGTGTATGTTTGTTGGGCGACCAATTGGTCGACCGGCAAACCTAGTGGTCGACTGGGTGGTCAACCGACTATATCACACCCAAGTCTCGGTTTGACTTGGTCGACCGTTTTGCTGATTTGCTCAAACACCCTTTCAGTATTTTAGCCATAACTAATTATTTTGATATTCAATCAATATCATTTAAATTGCATTACAAATATAATTTCCGTGGCTACATTTCTTATTCAATGATCATTTTTTGATTCAAATTATAAAGATATCAAATATTGGTTTGAAGTCAATCATATTCTGAAAACAGTATACAGTTTTTTGATTCGACACATTTTAGTTTTTTTTTTAATATCTTTTAACTCTGATATCATATTGATTAGATTTAAGTTTCATTAGAAAGAAAACTTAAAGATCTACAAATTTTTTATAAATGTTTATTTTTAATTTTAAATATTTTAGACCTCAAAACTGTGTTGAAAGTTAACCTATTGCACAGACTGGTCTCAGGTCGGTCGACCGACTGGCTCCAACTATCAGAAATTTGACCATTGGATGGTCGATTGGTCAGTCAATCAAAAGGCCATTTCTGGCACCTTTCTGACCTTCACAGCTAGGCATTCTTTGGCCTATATATGAGATTTTTGGGTGAGTTTTTAAGACGATTTTTAAGAGCTATTTTTCCTACATTCAACTGAGTTTTCAGATAAGTTTTGGGCCTCAAAATCTACATCTTCTCATTTGTTTCAAAATTTTTAAAAAATCAAAGAAAACATGTTTTGAGAATTCAAGTTTTAATTCTTCAATTTCTACATTATTCAAGAAGTTTTCACAAGTGTTTTCTTTTGGCTTCTTTTTCAAAATCTTTGTTTTCTCACAAGCTTGAGCTATTCATTGTAAAATATATATCCACTAGGATCTTGTATTATGAGAGGTGTTATTTGTGATCTTTGCGGTCACCAAGTGTTGTAAAACCTTTTTCATTACTTTGTACTTTGGCTTTTTGCCTTCCCTCTTGTGTAGAGGTGACTTGCTTTATGTATTGGTTATGTGCCTTGGCTTCGTGCTCACCTCTTGTGTAGGAATTGTATCCTTTGTGAAGTCTGATCGGGTTTAAACCTGCACAGAGAAAATATAGAATTTCAAAACTTTATAATAGAAGTGTGCAAGTTCTCAATACTACCGTGACAGTAAGTGGCTATGCAGGTCATGATCCACAAGGAGGGCCTAGCGATGGAAACTTTTTAGTAGGATCTCTTTAGTTCACTTGAAATGGTTAAAGTTCTTCTTTTAGTTCTTTAAAAGAAAAGAAAAATAGGTTACAGTTAAGTTATGAAGAAAGTGGTAGATTGAGAAGGTGGAGAAAATAGAAAATGGATTTATATAAACAAATTAAAAAGAGTGATAAAAGAATTGGGAGATTGCGGTGCCGGTGATCTAAACTAAAAGTTAAAAGAAAAGAAAGAAAACCTAAAAGAAATACTTACCTCCTCCAGCCAAATACTTACCTTGAATCTGTGGCGACGTTGTTACCTTGAAGTTGAGGCAATCAGCGCGTAGCCCATAAGAATTGATTCCCGTCTCTTTCATATTATATCATCAAGACAGTATAAGTATGAAATGAGACAGACTGAGACTAAAATCCATCGTCATGAGCTATATCGGTGGCACTCGCAAAAGCAAGGCTATTTCGATGCTATAAGACTCACGTGGATTGCACTTGGTACCAAAAGGAGAGAAGTAGAAAAGAAGAAGAAGAACACAAAAACAAAGAAGAACATAAAAAATGTAACTATATATTCAATATTGTAACAATAAGAGAAGAAAAGAACAACTTACACTATTCTTGCTCTCAGCACAAGCTTCACTCTCATTCTCCTATGAAACTCTGATCTTCTCTGAATTACATAAATAAAAAATGAAAATTACATGAAAAGAAAAATAAAAATCTACACTAAAAAAAAATGAAAAACTAGCCTAAGAATCCTTCTCTGCTTGATCATTTTCTATAGTCTCTGAAAACCCCATATTTATAGGCAAAAACTAAATAGGGGAGAGCGTACGAAGATAGGGGGAGCAAACTCTCCCCCAACAGTTTTAACAAAGCCGCGAAAACCCAGGTTTGGCTACATTTCTGCGGCCTGGGTGTGGCCAGGTGGCCACACCCGGGGGATGTTGCTTCCTGGCATCGCGATATGGCTTTATCTCTCACTGGATTTGCAGTTTGGGGTTCTGGATTTGACGAAATCTCCTTTGATCTTTGGCTTTAACCAACTGATTTGTAAAGATCTTACTTTAACCACTTGTTCAACTGATTTTATCTTCTCTGAATTGCCCTGATTTGCCCTAATCTTTGATATGAATTAATTCTGAATTAAATCAGAATTTTGATGGGTTTTTAGGCTCGTTTCTCTTCCCTCTCCCTTAGTAATGGGCCTGCATATAAATTAGATAATCAATAGGATTATAAACAGAGTTTGTTACATAATAAATATGAGAATGTGATAATAAATATATAGTATCAGCGATCGATCACACCCCAATACCTATCTTTTGCTCGTCCTTGAGCAAAACAACAAAACTAAACCAAAGATTGTTAGACCACTTTCACAGGTCACGCGATTGCACTGAGCATGTGCAAGAAGCCGTTAAACCTCTAGGTTCTCCCTAAAGGATGAATTTTTCTCGTGAGGGTTTTCAGTGGACTGCACCCACAAAAACCATAAAGAAAGAGAAACAAAGTGTTAGTATTTTGAAAACACATTTTGAAAGAGAAAAATATTTGAAATATTATTGTAAGAATTAAGTAATCTATAAGTTATAGGAAAACTGAACTTTTCATTCTTAAGTTTAGTCTTTATTCAAAAACTTGTTATCAGTCAAGGCATGAAGTCAAACTATAGTTCTCATCTAGTCTATTATTTTACCCTAAGTTATATGCACCTTTGTGACTGTGAACTTTTGACTCGGGGTTCTTTAACTCTAACTCTTATGTCTTATTATATATTTTGTCTTTTTTTATTTTTTTAATTTTAGGTGATATTATTTCTTAGTTCTATTAGGCTTTCTAATCTACCCATGTAACGAGCCTTTAATTGGTGACTCCTAAACAAAACAGTCTTAGGGCACCCGGTGAGAAAACACCCCAAGGACATAAGAATTCGATCAAACAAGGCCACAAAACTAAGGATTTTATTATATGAACTGCTTTTAGGCGTGAATACTTATACTTTATGAGACACAAATACCCAGCTAAATCAGAGAATTTTTGATATATTATATATATTTTCTTTTTTCTTTTTTTAATAAGACATAAGAATCTTTATTTTGAACCCTAAGTGTGAAAGTGGATAAAGCATGCATATATCATCAAGGTAAAAATCAAGACTAAATTACTTTTCTAAATTTTCTTCCTAACCTTGGAAATCAAACAAATAATCTTATTTTGGCCAAGTATAAGAAATCCTAATTATGATTCTCCTATACCTTAAAATTGACTTAATTTTTTATAAAACATATGTCAAAATATTGTTTCTATTTTAAAAATATTTTAAAAGTAAAGAAAATGTTAATAATAAATTTTTTAATAATAAAAGGAAAGCCTAAGTTATGTTAGAACCGCCCCACACATATCTCATGCATTTTCCTCAATGTATGAATTAATGCATAGATGCATGAAAAAGAAGAAATGGAAGGAAAATATTACCTTATGGTGGTTGTTCTAGTGGTGGTCTGATTGGGTCAAGTGTTGCTTTCCGATTAAGATAATGTGATGGTTCACAGAATCCACCTTTATTGACCTCTTTTCTATTTACATATTTACAGTCCCAAATATGAATAGGATCATGAAAGATCCTATCAAGAAACTTATTCCCTTTACATGACCAGTCTTGAAAAAGCATCACGGAGTCATCATGGTTTATACCTATGTCCAACAAAAGAATGTGACTTGGTGGAATTGTTGACGGGCTCAAGAATGATAGGTTCAGGAACCAATACCAACTCGGAAAAATTAACTTTGGGTTCGAGAGTTAGTTTTGGTTTAAGAGTTGAGTCCAGGTCCAAGAATTAAAATTCACATTCTTTTCCCATCAATGAAATGTGACTATCCAAAATTGATGATTCCATTTCTATATCTATGGGTACGGGAATAAATATTGGCTCAGAAAATTGGTCTAAATTGGGTAAGAATACTGGGTCAACATAGATTCGAAGACGAAAATTGAGTCACAAAGTTGGAGATCGGGTTCACATTCATAATCAAGTTCAATCTCATTAAAATGAAAACTTGCCAATTCGTCAATGGGTTGATATTGGTCAAGTTCAAGGTTTTGTGGTGAAATTGAATCTTGGTCAAAGTACCATGATTCTTGGTTTTCATCAATATGGCTAGAAGTGTTGAGAATAGTCAAAGATTGGGTAGAGAGAATTTCCTTATTCTTACGCATGTTTTCCAATCTACTAAGTCTTGCTTCTATCATATCAAGTTGATCATTTTGAAATTGAATCATGAATTTCATACTCTTTTCTAAGTCGGCATGTTCTTCTTGAAAAATAGAGTAAGGATCTTCGATTTGAAAATTTTAACGGGATTTTGAGTCTTCTAAAATTTGAATTCATCGCTCAAGCTCTTCTAAGGCTTCCATCTTCTTTTCTCAGTCAATTGATTCTTCTAATGGTTGCTCAGGAGAAGGAGTATATGAAGTTAGATATTGGTAAAGTGGTTGACAATATGACTGGGGGTTGTATCCCCATTGATTCTGTGAAGAGTAGTGACGATTATTCCAGTCTTGTTCATAGTATTAGAACTGGGGCATGTATTGATTCGGATAAGACCAATCCGGGATACTAGGTTGGATAAAATTAGGATATGCGGGGTTGGTAATATCCGAAAAAGAGGTCAGGGTGTAACATGGATTACCATTAAAATTTAAAAAATTTTGTTATAAGTGACAATTCAAACAAAGAAAAACAAACAAATAAACAAATAAAAAGAAAAAATCTAATCTAAGTTAGGGTAAACCTTAGACCTAGACCTCCTGACTGGTTAGATTGTCTATGGGGGGTATATTGCCGAATCTGACCACAAGTTAATCAGCCCGGTGGGGGCAAGATTGGTGGGAGGTATCCGTGCTTAAAAGCAATGGGCCTAATTAAGCCAAACCACCAGCCTTTGGGGTTTCGCCCCTTAATCCCGAACTTTAGAAACCGATTTGACAAGAGTCAAATTCTAATCAACTTTCCCCTTAGGTCGGTCACCTATATGAGTCTGAGATGTCCCTAGGGCCACCCTCTACTCAGTTTTAGTTAGGCTTTTATTAGTGAGTGAGGAGATTATTTGTGGCCTAAGGGAGGGTTATGACTTTCCCACCTTATCTTGTTTATAGGACAAGCCCTTAAATCAATTTAGTGCAATGTGTACATGAAAAGCAACACTTAAGTAATGTAACAATTCAAAAGTGTTCCTATACTACATGCTATGCACACGTACTTTTGCTCCAACACTCTTTAACAGTAATATAAAATGTAAACGAATTAGACATGTGCCTAAATGTAAAGTCTAAACCATTTTTAGCATTTAACAAACATCAATTTACTATTGAGGTTAGATAGTATGTACAGTGAGTTAATCAAGAAAATAAGTAGCTGCAAAAATTTAGGTTTGCAATTTAGCCGACCTGCAAAAATACACGTCAGTAGTTCACTCAGATCGCCACTAGAATTTAGCAAATTTGAAGGCTTCTGGGCTCTGCTTCCTTGAGCAAAGTCCGGCCACTTATATATCCACCTGCAACAAAGATTTTCTTGATATTTATCACTGCACACCAAGAACAAAGAAGAGAGTTAACCAAAAATATAAACTTAAAAAGAGAATTACTTACCATCCCTCCCCGTCAACAGCGCCAAAATTTGATTGAGATTTTACCTGCATACAAAAATGCAGAATTTCAGAACTTTATAATAGAAGTGTGCAGATTCTCAATACTACCGCGATAGCAAGTGGCTATGCAGGGTCGTGATCCATAAGGAGGGACTAGCGATGGAAGCTTTTTAGCAAGATCTCTTTAGTTCACTTGAAATGGTTAAAGTTCTTCTTTTAGTTCTTTAAAAGAAAAGGAAAATAGATTATAGTTAAGTTAAGAAGAAAGTGGTAGATTGAGAAGGTGAAGAAAATGGAAAATAGATTTATATAAAGAAATTAAAAAAGTGATAAAAGAGTTAGGAGATTGTGGTGTTGGTGGTCTAAACTAAAAGTTAAAAGAAAAGAAAGAAAACCTAAAAGAAATACTTACCTCCTCCGGCCAAATACTTACCTTGAATCTGTGGCGACGATGTTACCTCAAAGTGGAGGCAATCAACGCATAGCCGATAAGAGTTGATTCCCGTCTCTTCCACATTATATCATCAAGATAATACAAGTATGAAATGATATAGACTGAGACTAAAATCCATCATCATGAGCTCTCGGTGGCACTCACAAAAGCAATGCTCTTTCTATGCTATAAGACTCAGGTGGATTGTACTTGGTACCAAAAGGAGAAAAGTAGAAAAGAAGAAGAAGACCACAAAAATAAAGAAGAACATAAAAAATGTAACTATAGATTCAATATTGTAATAATAAGAGAAGAAAAGAACAACTTACACTAGTGTCACTCTCAGCACAAGCATCGCTCTCATTTTCCTAGGAAACTCTGATCTCTTCTGAATTACATAAATGAAAACTAAAAATTACATGAAAAAAAATAAAAACCTACACTAAAAAGAATGAAAAACTAACCTAAGTATCCTTCTATGCTTGATCGTTTTTTGTAGTTTCTGAAAACCCATTATTTACAAGCAAAAACCAAACAGGGGAGAGCGTACGAAAATAGGAGGAGCAAATGCTCACCCAACAGCTTTAACAAAGTCGTGAAATGCAGCCAAAGTCACGTTTCCGTAGCCTGGGTGTGGCTAGGTGGCCACACCCGGGGGGTGCTGCTCCCTGGTTTCGCGATATTGTTTTATCTCTTGCTGGATTTGTAGTTTTGGGTCCTGGATTTGACGAAACTTCCTTTGATCTTCGGCTTTAACCAATTGATTTGTAAAGATCTTGTTTTAACCACTTGTTCAACTGGTTTATCTTCTTTGATTTGTCCTGATTTACCCTGATCTTTGATTTGAATTAATTCTGAATTAAATCAGAATTTTGATAGGCTTTTAGGCTCGTTTCTCTTCCCTCTCCCTTAGTAATGGGCCTGCATATAAATTAGATAATAAATAGGATTAAAAATAGAATTTATTATATAATAAATATGAGAATATGATAATAAATATGCAGTATCAGCAACCGATCAGAGTCACAAGTGGATATAGTGGAAATCCTTCACGCGGTGAAGGCGGGGACGTAAAGCTTGGTGCTCGAACCTCAAAACATATCCTTTTGTTTGTGTTTGGTATCTCTCTCTAAACTCTACTCTCTTTATATCTTACATTGCTATTATTGTTCATCTATACATACTTGGTATTGTTCTTGTGTTCACACTTATATTGATCCAAGAAAGCTATTGAAGCATCTCAACTCTTATAAAAGAGGAATATTGAGGAGAAGTTTTAGAGTCCTTTACCGGAAATTCGGCGTCACTCTTTGGATATCTATTGTGGTAGTGTAAAAGTTTTTAATTTTGCGTTATTAATTATTAGATTATCACTACACCTATTCACCCTTCCTCTGGGTGTATTTTTAATTGATATCAGAGCTAGTGCTCTTGATATTCAGTTTAACAACCTAGAACTGATCTTATATTCGCTAATCATATATTTGCTTTACACATTCATATATGCTTCACACATCATGAATTATCTTGCTCCACCTATGTTTGATGTTTTTAATATTTACATGTAAAAATTTAAAATAAGTTCATATTTTAAAACCTTAGGATTACTTGTTTATCTTGTCACCACTAAGAAATCATATATTGAAAATGATAAGTACGTAGAGTCTAATGCACAAGCCATGATTTCTAAAGCAAACACTTAGCAATACTTATCTTTTTATGGTTTCTCATTGTGATTCTGTTTTTGTAGTGTGAAAAACATTGATCTTTATTAAGGACAAGGTTCAAAAAATTTGGAGAGAGAATCTAGTGAAGATCATTCCAACTGAGCTTGCTTTATGGTCCAAGGAAATAACTCCATTGAGATAAATTTAGAATCTAATTGATTGCTAAAATGAAAGAACAATCAAAGAGTTAAGAAATTACCTTGTAGCTTGTGGCTAACGGGTTGTGTCCACGAGGAGGAATGCGATGAAAGCTTTTTGGTGTTTCGTTTAATAACAAAGAATTGTGCTCGTTTTTTAATTGAAAAGAGAATGGAAAGAAGGAGATGATTAAAAGAGAAATTGCAACTTTAGAGGAGGCTTTGGAGAAGGTGATTTAAAAAGCTCCAAAATTGTTTGGTTGATTTTAATAAAGAAGAAAATCTGGGCTCACTATCTCACTACTCAACCGTTTATTCTTCTATTGAAATCCTTAGTGCCTCAACTTGATCATTGGCAAAACTTAAGATTGACTTTAGACAGTTTGAAGTAAAGCATATAAGATGGTTGAAAAAGTTAACCCTTTTCTTTAAGAAACCGTTTTGAATCGAATGTTAAATCATCAAGCACGAAGAAGCAAGTATGAGATAAAAACAAGTTCAAGAGACGTTTTTAAAAGAAGTATGAGTTTAAAAATCCAAATTTAAAAATCTAAACCCATTCTCATGTGCCTTCAAGAACACATTCAAGAAGAAATGCTTTAAGTTCGGCATGCAAATGATTCAATGACTCTTTTTCATTAAAATCAGAAAAGAAGAAGAATTGGAGAGAGGTACAATAGTGAGCCCAGAAAACCGATTTAGCTACTCATGGAAGTTAAAGAAAAATGCAAGTAAATAACGCAAAACATACGTAAAATGAGTAAAAGAAAAAGTAGCTCGATTCTTGTATTGATGTCACTTCAATCTTCAAGTACAAGCACTCAATTCCTCTCTCTCACAAATATTTGTACTGAACTACAAATTGCAAAACAAAAATACAACTTTTGTACTATCTAACAAATAGCCTAAATCTTAAAGTATAAACAAAATTCTAATCCTAGTCTTCGCTCCCTTTTTCAGTACAAAACCCTAGCTTTTATAGGCAAAACCTCAGAGGGAAGGGAGTGAGGAGATAAGGGGAGCAAACGCTCCCCTTATCTCCACCAACAAGCCGCGGATCCACGGCTTGGGCCATCCGCGGCCTGGATGTGGCCAATTGGCCACATCCAGGTGGAGGATCAGTTTGCAAGGATTTGGCTTCCCTTTTGTCTTGCTGGATTCACTGTTGCAACTCCCAGATTTGACGAAATCATCTTTGATTTGTTGGCTTCAACCACTTGATTCAGGGAGATTCATTTCAACCAGTTTTCAACCTCTCTGATATGCCAAGATTTGCCCTGATTCCTTGATTTGAATTTATTCTAAATTAAATCAGAATTTGATGGGCTTTTGGGCTTGTTTCTCCTTTCTTTCTTTTAGCAATTGGGCCTACATTAAACAAAGAAGAAGAAGACTTATTAATAGGATTTATTAGCTAAAAAATATGGTAAGGTGACACTGTATATGCAAAATATGTGACTGATCACACCCCCACACTTATCTTTGCTCGCCCTCGATTAAAATATCAGACTAATTCTAATCAATTATTAGACCACTTTCACAGGTCACTCGATTGCACTGAGCTTGTGCAACAAGCCGTTAAACCTCTAGGTTACCCCTAGAGGACGAGTTTTGTCTCGTGAGGGTTTTCAGTGGATTGCACCCATAAAATTCATAAAAAATGTTAGTATTTTTGAAAAGCATTTTGAAAGGAGAAAACATTTGAAGTATATTTGTAAGGCTTTAAGTAATCTATATGTTATAGGAATATCAAATTGTTCATTCTGAAACTCAGTCTCTATTCAAAAACATGTCATCAATCAAAGTAAGGAGTCAATTTGTACCTCTCAGCTAGTCTATTAATTTACCCTGATTCGTATGCACCATCGTGACTGTGAAGTTGACTAAGGGTTCTTTAACATTAACTCCTATGCCATATTTATATTTATTTTTGGTGGAATTTATTCCTCAATTTCATTAGGCTTTCTAATCTGCCCATGTAACGAGCCTTTAGTTGGTGAGACCCAAACCGGACAGTTTTAGGGCACCAGGTGAGAAAACACCCATAAGGACTTAAACACTCGAGCAGACAAGGCCACAAAACTAAGGTTTTATTTATAAAATGGACCCATTTTAGGCGTGAATACTTATACTTCATGAGACACAAATACCCAGCTTAATCAGAGGATTTATATATATATATTTCAAACTTATCTAATTATCTTTTGTATAAATACCAAGGCTTGCTTAGGCCAAAGCACCTAGCTAATCAATAATTAGATTTGTTTATTTTTTTTACATATATTTTTTTATAAGGCATAAGAGTCTTTGTTTTTAAACCCTAAGTGTGTAAGTGTATTTAGTGTGCATATTTCATCAAGGTAAATATCAAGACTAAATTACTTTCACAAATTTTCTTCCTAACCCTAAAAATCAAACAAGTTATCTGACTTTGACCAAGAATAAGAAATCCTAATTATGATTTTCCTATTCCTTAAAATTGACTTAATTTCTTACAAAAAATATATCAAAATATTGTTCTAACCTTTCAAAAAGTTTTTTTTTGTTATATATATATATATTGTTGTTATATTAGTCATGTTAACCCTCCCCCACACTTATCTCATGCATTGTCTCCAATGTATGAAAGAAAAGTATAGATGCATGAAATAAAATGGAAAAGAGGGAAGTTAACCGATACACGGGGTCAAAAAGACCCATAGCCGTTTCATTTACCGGCACCGATTCCAAGAAAGGTTTAAGGCGTTGACCATTTACCTTAAAGTCATTTCCATTCTTGGTGTCACTGATGTCAACTGCACCGTGTGGAAACACAGTTTTTACAACGAATGGCTCAGTCCATCTTGATTTCAATTTTCCTGGAAAAAGATGAAGCCTAGAATTATAGAGTAAGACTTTTTGTTCAGGGACAAAGGTTTTTCTTATGATGTGTTTATCATGAAAAATCTTAACTCTATCTTTAGTGATCCTAGCATTTTCATAGGCCTCATTTCTTAACTCCTCTAATTCGGAAATTTGTAACTTCCGAAGGTCACCGACCTTAGTCAAGTCGAAATTCAACTACTTGATTGCCCATAAGGCCCGGTGCTCTAACTCAACGGGCAGGTGACAAGCTTTACCATAGACTAACCTATAAGGAGACATTCCTAGAATCGTCTTGAAAGCGGTCCTGTAGGTCCATAGGGTATCTATAAGTTTGATTGACCAATCTTTCCGGTTTTGGTTCACAGTTTTCTCAAAGATAAGCTTGACTTGTCTATTGGAAACCTCAACCTGCCCACTGGTTTGAGGATGATAAGGTGTGGACAACTTGTGAGCTATGGCATACTTTCCCATAAGAGCTTCAAAGGATCATTGCAAAAGTGAGTGCCACTATCACTGATGATAGCACGAGGGGTTCCGAAGCGTGGAAAAATGTTCACTTTCAAAAACTTTATGACAACTTTGTTATCATTAGTTTTACAAGGAATGGCTTCTACCCACTTGGAAACATAATCCACAGCAACCAATATGTATTGGTTTCCAAATGAATTAGGAAATGGACCCGTAAAGTCGATGCCCTAAACATCAACAGTTCTATTTCTAGAATTGGGTTGAGGGGCATCATATTTCGTTTTAAGATTCTTCCTACCATTTGGCATCTATGACACGTCTTGCAAAATTCATAAGCATCCTTGAACAAAGTGGGCCAATAGAACCCGCTTTGTAGCACTTTTTCAGCAGTCTTGCGGGGACCAAGGTGTCCACCGCATGCAAGTTCGTGACAAAAGGATAGAACACTCTTAACCTCCTCATCGGGAATGCATCTCCTAATAATTTGGTCAGAATAGTACTTAAAAAGATACGGTTCCTCCCAAAAGAAATACCGGACTTGGGATAAGAACCGGTATATATCGTTTTTGGACCAATGAGACCGAGTTTGGTTTGTGACTAAGTAATTCACTATATCAGCAAACCAAGGTTCCCTAGAGATAGCTAAGAGATTTTCATCAGGAAAATCCTCATTTATGGGTAATTCTTTGCATGGAGAATTAGGGATTCATAAGAGATGGTCAGCAACGACATTTCTACGCCTTTCTTGTCTCGAATCTCAAGATCGAATTCTTGAAGAAGGAGGATCCAACGAATGAGTCAGGCCTTGGCATCCTTCTTCATCATGAGGTACCTAAGCGCAGAATGATCGGTGAAAATGGTGGTTTTGGACCCTAGTAGGTAGGGACGAAATTTCTCTAAGGCAAACACTACTGCCAAGACTTCCTTCTCAGTCGTAGTATAGTTCAATTGAGCATCATTGAGAGTCCTACTAGAGTAGTAAATCACATGCTGCTTGTTTTCAATGCGTTGCCCTAGGACAGTGCTTATGGCAAAATTGGAAGCATCGCACATGATTTCGAATGGCTTAGACTAATCCGGTGTAGATATGATTGGTGCAGAAATAAGCTCTCTCTCAAGCTTCTCCCAAGAATTCATGCATTCAGTATCGAAAGTGAAGGATGCATCCTTAGCTAACAGATTAGTCAAGGGCCTAGCAATTTTGCTAAAATCCTTGATAAATCATCGGTAGAAACCAGCGCGTTATAAGAAGGATCTAATGTCCTTAACGCATTTGGGCATGGGAAGCTTAGCAATAACCTCAATTTTAGCTCTATCCACTTCAATTCCTTTCTTGGAGATTTCATGACCCAAGACAATTCCATGTTTTACCATGAAGTGGCATTTCTCCCAATTCAGTGTCAGATTTTTCTCAGCACAACGTTGGAGGACAAGTTCTAAATGGTGGAGACATTGAATGAATGAATCTCCGTAGATGGAGAAATCATCCATAAAGATCTCTAAGAATCGTTCTACCATATCAGAGAAAAGACTCAACATGCAAGGTTAAAATGTTGCTAGGGCATTGCATAAACCAAAAGGCATTCGAAGATAAGCAAATGTCCCAAATGGACATGTGAACGTAGTCTTTTCTTAGTCCTCAGGAGCAATAGAGATCTGGTTATACCCCGAGTAACCGTCCAAGAAACAGTAATACTCGTGACCCGCCAAACGTTCAAGCATTTAATTGATTAGTCTACAATTCTGCATTATTATGTCGCATTTTCCCACTGATTTATGAATAAACTGTCGGTCTAATTCGTGTTTTGGTTTCTATTGCAGGTACAACCAAAGTTCAAGGGCAAAGGTGTAATAAGAGCTTAATTAGACCCAATTAAGGGTAATTAAATCCGCATTACTTGGAGGCCAAGCAAGGGATTATCTAGAAGATTCATTGAACCTAGCCTCTCGCGCACATCAGACGGATCTGCGGACGAAATTACCCGAAACGGTATATACCAAGAAGCGTCTCGAAGCCAGACGGAGCCACGGACCAAAACCAGGGACCAGAGTCCCTGGTATTACCGCGGCTCCACGGCAATCCTTGCGGATCCGCGGCAAAGTTAGGGAGCCACGCGTCGATTTTCGACGCGTGGCCTCGTCTCGTCTTCTGGAGCCTTCTTCTGCCTATAAATAGACCTGCAGAGAGCCAAAACGAAGGCAGTCTTCGTTTTTAGGAGTAGGTCTAGATTTTAGTGTAGTGTAGGTGAGTGTTCTTCATTTCTTGTATTTTTCATTTCTTTTTCTTAGATCATTGTAGTAGGGCTGAGTGATTTCTAGAGAGAGAAAGCAAGGGATTGATGTAATAGAGAGTGACACTCTATGTAAAGATGCCTCCTTTCTCTTCCAATGTAATCTCCTTCACCTTCTACATGATTTCTTGCTAGTTTTTCTTCTCATGGCAATCTAACTACTAACCACTAACCATCTAACCACTTACTTGATAATCCACATGAATCGGGTTGCCTCTACAAGGCCTTGTTCTTGCAAGAGCCATTGATGGCCAAAGATGATGGGTTCTAACATCTAACTTGCTAACTTGCTAACTTGCTAACCAAGCTAACTCTCTTTTATTTCATGCTCTCTTATTTCATGCTAGTAGTGTAATGAGTGATGCTTGTATTAGCTTGTTCTTGATGCAATGTTTTGAATGTGATGAACCATCCATGAGCCATGCTTTGTACCGTCTCTTGGAGCCAAGGATTGTGATGGCCAAGGATCAAAATGTGAGGCAACTATCTCGAAGAGGCTAGCATGGTTAGTGGAGCATTTAGTAGTTAGTAGCCATGAGTTTTCTTTTAGCTTGATTTAGAAATCGTTTTCCAAACTCTTTTCTCATTTTTCTATCGGTGTTTTTACCATCCTTCTTAGTTCAACCTTGTTCCATCTCTTTTTCTATTTTTATTTCCAAAGCACTTCACTTTTGTTTTTACATCACCGTTTTCATCGCTCTCCTCACCTACCACATTCTGGATTTCATTTTCTTTTCTTTTCATTCTTTTTCATTCTTTCAACAAAGAAGAAGTGTCAACAACTGACGTGAATAGAGACTGTTAATGCTTCTATCGCCTCCCTTCCCTGTGGATTCGACCCGTTAAGCCAATGCTATAACGGAAGTATCGAGGGTACATTAGCACATTCGAGCTTTTTCATTGATTTCATATAATACGCAATTTTGAGTGCTAGTTTCCCCATCGATCAAAATTTTTGGCGCCGTTGCCGGGGAAGGGAATGGTTTTGTTTTCACGTTTTTGTTAACATTGTCTTCTCTGTTTTGGTGTGCAGGGCAATATTTACAGGTGCTTAACATTGCAGAATAAACCTTAGCTTTGCATCTCCCTGCTCTAGAAAGCAGGGCCCCAAATTCTGAAACAAAGCCGCGCAACCGCGACATTTGCCGTGCAAACGCGGCAGTTTTGTGAAAATTGGATATCGTGTTGTTCTGGGATGTGTGAATTGTAATAGCTAGTGGATTTGTACTACTATATTTCTTGCTTTGATTGCCTACACACCATAATAAATAAAAGAACTAAAATACGGTATTTGGACGCTTTTAAAACGATTTAGACATTTGCATTTAGGCACGTGTCAATTCAATTCTAATATACTGTATTTTGTTCTGTTGTTGTGATCTGGATGAAGATGTACATATGGCATTGCATATAGAATAGGACAAACACGTGGGTGATTTATCGCTTTGTGTTATATTCTTGTCCATATTGCACACTTGCACAAATTGAATTTAAGGGCAAAACCCATACAAGATAAGGTGAGATTTCATCACTCTTCCTTTGCCCAAAAATCATCTCCCCACTCACACAACCCAAGCCCTAATAAAATTTGAATAGACGTTGGCCACTAGGGACATCTCGCCTAGGTTTAGGTCAACCCTCCTATTGGCTTGGTTTTGCTTTTTCTTTTCTATTTGTTTGTTGTTTGATTTTTCTTTTTGTTTGTGATTGTTTGTGAAATGGCATTCAATAATAACAATTCTTTCAATCCGAACATGAATCCATATTTCACACCAACTCCATTCTATTCGGATAATTCCAACCCGGCGTTTTATAATATGCACCAACCACATACACCGGGTTGGCCTTATCCGAATCAATACAACCCATACCCACATTCTTATGACTATAATTTCCAAAATAATTTCAACTCGTCACAGAGTCAATGGGGATTCAAGTCCCCCGAGTCAAATTTTCAACCTCCTTGTCCACCATATTCACCTTGTCCACAATATTCATTTCCCGAGTTCACTTCCTATATTCCTTTTTCTGGACCTCCCATTGAAGAAAAATCTGAGTTCCAAAAGAGGGTAGAAGCCAATATACAAGAGAATGAGCAACAATTTCAAGAAATATTGGCTTCTCTAAAACATATTCAAGAGTCTTACTCAGTTCCATCTCCTCATAATGAACAACCATCTGTCCTGGAAACGAGTAAAGAATTCTTGTGTGAGTCCAAGTTTCAATCTCAATATATTTTTGACTCACATTCTTCACAAAATTTCCAAAACCAAGATTCTTATACTCCCATTCTAGAGCAACCACTTGGAGATACATCAAGTCTAGAAAAGAGTATAGAAATCTTGCAGGAGTCTCTGTTACAATATCAAAAATCACATGCTGAGTCTGTCAATAGGGTGGAAGAACAATTGAGTCAATTGATTAATATTTATAGGAATGAGGAAACTCTATCTTATCAACTTTTGACCAATTCAGCTATGCCAAACTCTATTGATATGACTCAAGACTCTTGTCATTTTGGAAATCAAGATTCAATTTCAGCACACCCACCTGAACTTGTCCAAACTTCAGATCCCATTGACATTTTGGCAAGTTATCCTTTTCCTGAAATTGAACTTGAGCATGAATATGATCATGAACCTCAAATTAGTGATTCAATTCTACTTCCTGATTCAATTATGACTCCGGTATCTTCACTTGATTTCAATCCTTTTTCGAGTCAATATTGGATCCTGTGCCAGTCCATTGTGAAATTGAATCACCAATCATTCATGATGATCATATTGAACTTGACCAATTTCATACTTTTGAAAGTCCCATTGATAAATTGGCAAGTTCTCATTTTTGTGGAATTAAACTGAATGAGGAATGTGACTTTGATCCTCCAATTTGTGATCTTGTTCAAATTCCTGAATCATTATTGACTCCTATTATATTACCCAATTTGAGTAACATTTTAGAGTCAGTTTTGATTCCCATACCTGTCATTCGTGAACTTGAATCACCAATCTTTGATAGTCACATTCCATCATGGGGAAATGAATGTGGACCTGAGCTTCATCTTTTTGATTTGGACCCACTTCCTGAACCAATCTCGACTCTCGAACCTCTACTTGACTTAAGTCTTTTTCCTGATCGATATTAGTTCCTGTGCTTCCTGAGTCCAAATCAATCATTCCATTCTGGGACAAAGGTGTTGATAAATTCGACTCTGAAATTATTTTGAAAATTTGGAAATTAGATGGGGTAAAACTCCTAATAAAAATCATGCATATATACATCTTTCTAGTGGGTTGTATCATGGAGGTTTCTGGTGGGTTCCTACGGACTCCACGCAAGAATGATTGGTCGCATTTTGTGGACCAATCAGACCGCCACCGGAACCACCACCTTGAGGTATATTTTTCCTTCCCTCTCTATTTGTTTCATTCATACATATATCACGATGCATTGAGGACAATGCATGAGATAAGTGTGGGGGAGGGTTTACTAACTTAGAGTTTTTAGATTTTCTTTCTTTTACACTTCTTTTAGGACACTTCTAGAAATCTTCCCTTTTGTATAGGAATTTTCTCTTTCTTTAAAAACTTTTTGAAATAAGAGACAAAGTTTTAATCTATTTTTAAGAAAATTAAGATGATCTTAGAAATTAAGAAAGCCTTAATTATGACATCTTAAACCTAGTTGAAATAATGGATCTTATTTAAAATTATAGGCTAAGTAAGATAAATTGGAGAGATAATTTTATCTTGAATTTTTTGCCTTAGATAGTATGCACATCGCACTTACACAATTTTTGGGATGGAAACAAAGACCTAAAATGCCATAAAAAAAATAATAAATAAAAAGAAATATATATATATATAAATAAAACATCACTTATTAAGCTGGATAATTGTGCCTCAAGATGCATGATTATTCACGCCTAATGGTGGTCAAAAGAAGAAAATAATCCCCTTTAGTTTTGTGGCCTTATTTACTCGAGTCCTTAACCCGAGGGATGTTTTCTCATCTGGTGCCCTAGGACCGTCTGGTTTGGGAGTCATCGGTTATAGGCTCGCTACATGGGTAAACTAGAAAGCCTAAACTAAGGGAAGAAAAAAAAAAGAAAAAGAAAATAAATATATATAAATAAATGGCTTGATGGTTAGAGTTGAAATCCCAGAAATCTTCACTATCACAAAGTTCATATTATCTAGGTATTATAAAAGATAAAATATTCAATCCAATTTTGAATTCTTACCTTAATTGAAGACAAGATCTTGCATAGAGACTAAGTTTAAGGAAGAATGATTTGTGGTGGACTTATGATCTTAGATCGCTTATATTTTTGCAAAAATATTTCATAAACTTGTCTCTCTTTAAAAATGTGTTTTCAAAATACTAACATTTGTCTTCTTTCTTTATGGATTTTGTAGGTGCAATCCGCTGAAAACCCTCAGGAGACAACACTCCTCCTCTAGGGTAACCTAAAGGTTTAACGGCTTGTTGCACACGCTCAGTGCAATCGCATCACCTGCGAAAGTGGTGTAATAACATTGGTAGTATAGTTTTTCTTTTCTTATTTTGCTCAGGACGAGCAAAAAAATAAGTGTGGGGGTGTGATTAGTCTACAATTCTGCATTATTATGTCGCATTTTCCCACTGATTTATGAATAAACTGTCGGTCTAATTCGTGTTTTGGTCTCTATTGCAGGTACAACCAAAGTTCAAGGGCAAAGGTGTAATAAGAGCTTAATTAGACCCAATTAAGGGTAATTAAATCCGCATTACTTGGAGGCCAAGTAAGGGATTATCTAGAAGATTCATTGAACCTAGCCTCTCGCGCACATCAGACGGATCTGCGGACGAAATTACCCGAAACGGTATATACCAAGAAGCGTCTCGAAGCCAGACGGAGCCACGGACCAAAACCAGGGACCAGAGTCCCTGGTATTGCCGCGGCCCCACGGCAATCCTTGCGGATCCGCGGCAAAGTTAGGGAGCCACGCGTCGATTTTCGACGCGTGGCCTCGTCTCGTCTTCTGGAGCCTTCTTCTGCTTATAAATAGACCTGCAGAGAGCCAAAACGAAGGCAGTCTTCGTTTTTAGGAGTAGGTCTAGATTTTAGTGTAGTGTAGGTGAGTGTTCTTCATTTCTTGTATTTTTCATTTCTTTTTCTTAGATCATTGTAGTAGGGCTGAGTGATTTCTAGAGAGAGAAAGCAAGGGATTGATGTAATAGAGAGTGACACTCTATGTAAAGATGCCTCCTTTCTCTTCCAATGTAATCTCCTTCACCTTCTACATGATTTCTTGCTAGTTTTTCTTCTCATGACAACCTAACTACTAACCACTAACCATCTAACCACTTGCTTGATAATCCACATGAATCGGGTTGCCTCTACAAGGCCTTGTTCTTGCAAGAGCCATTGATGGCCAAAGATGATGGGTTCTAACATCTAACTTGCTAACTTGCTAACCAAGCTAACTCTCTTTTATTTCATGCTCTTTTATTTCATGCTAGTAGTGTAATGAGTGATGCTTGTATTAGCTTGTTCTTGATGCAATGTTTTGAATGTGATGAACCATCCATGAGCTATGCTTTGTACCGTCTCTTGGAGCCAAGGATTGTGATGGCCAAGGATCAAAATGTGAGGCAACTATCTCGAAGAGGTTAGCATGGTTAGTGGAGCATTTAGTAGTTAGTAGCCATGAGTTTTCTTTTAGCTTGATTTAGAAATCATTTTCCAAACTCTTTTCTCATTTTTCTATCGGTGTTTTTACCATCCTTCTTAGTTCAACCTTGTTCCATCTCTTTTTCTATTTTTATTTCCAAAGCACTTCACTTTTGTTTTTACATCGCCGTTTTCATCGCTCTCCTCACCTACCACATTCTGGATTTCATTTTCCTTTCTTTTTCATTCTTTTTCATTCTTTCAACAAAGAAGAAGTGTTAACAACTGACGTGAATAGAGACTGTTAATGCTTCTATCGCCTCCCTTCCCTGTGGATTCGACCCGTTAAGCCAATGCTATAACGGAAGTATCGAGGGTACATTAGCACATTCGAGCTTTTTCATTGATTTCATATAATACGCAATTTTGAGTGCTAGTTTCCCCGTCGATCATTAATCAATGAAGGAAAGTGAAAAATGGTCCTTACGAGTTGCAGCATTAAGCTTCCTATAGTCAATACAAACTCGGATCTTCGTGGGAAGTCGAGTTTGGACCAACTCTTTGTTCTCGTTTTCCACTACGGTGAATCTGGATTTCTTTGGAACCGCGTGAACAGGACTGACCCATTGGCTATCTGAAATGGGATAAATTATCCCATTGTCTAAGAGTTTTACAATTTCAGCATGAACAGCCTCTTACATTATAGGGTTTAACCTACGCTGCGGGTCTCTTTTAGGTGTGGTATCTTCATTGAGATGAATGGATGTTGAACGATGGTCGGACTTAATCCCTTTATGTCAGTCATAGTCCAACCAATGGCTTTCCTATGTTTTCTTATAATTGCTTTAAGATCTTCTTCTTCCCCGTCATTTAAATGGGAGGCAATGGTGACAGGAAAGGTCTCTTGTTCGCCTAGATAGACGTACTTGAGATGCGCAGGTAAGGCTTTCAATTCTAAGGAAGAGGAAGGCTGGTTGGAAGGACTAGTAAAATTTCTTGGCTCCATTATTGGTGAAATAGGGTTCGAGGCCCAATTCACATTAGAATCTACAACCTGATCAAGATTAAAGTCGTCAGACTCTAACCGAAGTCACACTCAGTTCCTAGTTCCAATTCTTCTCTATGTTCACTTGTTAAGTTCTCAATTAGGTTGACTTCAAATGTTTGGTCCTCAAGATCGCGGGGTTGTTTTCCTAGATTTAAGACAATGACTTCTCTAGTCATGTCCCCAAAGGTTAACCTCATGGACCCATTCCTATAATTGATGATGACATTGGCAGTAGTAAGGAATGGTCGCCCTAGGATAACAGGAGTTTCAGCCCTATAATTGGAGTTGGACACAGGTTGTGTCTCCAGAACTACGAAATCGACAGGGTAAATAAACTCCCCTACCCGGATCAGGACATCATTAATCTCCCCTTTTGGAACTTTTACTGAACGGTCAACCAGTTGGATAGTGACTCGAGTTGAACTAAGATTGCCCAACCCGAGTTGTTGATAAACTGAGAATGGAAGTAAGTTGATACTTGCCCCCAAGTCAAGAAGTGCACGACTAATCTCGGCTTGTCCTATTGTGTAGGCAATGGTGGGACTACCTAGATCCTTGTACTTGACAGGGATCGGACCCGATAGTAGCTCACTAATGTTAGTGGCTAAGAAGACTTTTTTTGGTACATTAGTCTTTCTCTTCTAGGTGCACATGTCCTTAAGAAACTTAGCATAGGAAGGGACTTGTTGGATGGCATCAAGAAGTGGCACATTTATCTTCACTTGACTAAATATCTCAATTATCTTGTCCATGTGTGGATTTTGCTTGTTGTTTTTCAGCCTATTAGGAAATGGTACTATAGGTTGGTGCACCTGACTGGTTGACTTATCTTTTTCAGATTCGTCAGATTTGAAAGGATTTGGATTAGATGAGATGGATGCTTGATTGTGGTTGTGCTTAATGGGATTGGTTGGCGTTGACACTTGATTATCAACTCTCTTTCCTGACCTCAATGTATGAACATCATTACATTGATTTAATGAATGATCCTCAGCCAAATGAGCTTGTTGAGAATTCCTAAGATTGGTTATTGGCTGACTAGGCGGGGTACCCTTCTGTCTCTCATTCTATGGAGTGGCTAGTTGGCTCATTTGAACCTCTAACCTTTGTATAGTTTACATGAGAGAATCTTGGTTTTTCATGTATCTTTCCATGTTTCTTTCAAAGTCAGTCATTCTCCTTTCTAGTTGAGGATTCTGGAAGGAGGACTGTGGAGCTTGGTTGGGAAAGTTTTGTTGATAGTTTGAAAAGTTAGGTGGATGGTTGGGAGAATTATTATGAAAATTGGAAAAGTTGGGTTAATGATTGGAAGAATTATTAGCATGATGGAAGTGGCTAGCATGATTTGATCGTGAATGGTCATTGTTATTTTGGCTCCATGAGAAATTAGGGTGATTTCTCCAGCCAGGGTTGTACGTTGGTGCGTAAGGATTATTGTTCGGCCTTGAAAAGGCTGCATTCATCGGTTCATGGTATTGTTGCTGACTCTGAAACACAGGGCACTCCTCGAACACATGATTCATGGCTTGACAGTAAGTGCAGCCCGGAGTTGGAAATTGGTTTGGGCTGACTTGATTAACTGGACTTGGTTCCTTCATTTCTAGAGCTTCCAGTCTTCTTGCTAGGTTAGCTAACTTAGCTTCATTAGCGATGGATGATTCGATAGAATGGAGACCTCCTTTTGAAGAGATAGAGTTTGGATTCCTAGAGGTCTCACTAGTAGGTTCCTATTGGATAGTCTTTTCAACTTGGTTTTCATACAAGTCCCATCCTTCATTTTCATCCTTCTGCATGAATCCCCTTGGCACATACTTTCTAAGAGGGTTTTGGTAGAATAGTCTAAACCGTCATAAAGAATTTGGCATTGTCGCCATTTCTCTATTCTATGATGTGGACATTGGACAAGGAGGTCTTTAAAGCGTTCAAAGTACTCCAGAACGGTTCACTCGGTTCTTACTTGAATTGCATGATTGTCTTCCTAATGAGAGTGGTGTTATGAATTGGATAGAATTTCTTAAAGAAGACCTTGATGAAACTATCCCAAGATGTGATAGAACCGGCCGCTAAGCTGTAAAGCAATTTCTTTGCTAGGTCCTTAAGAGCGAAAGGGACAAATCTCAACCTAATAGCATCGTCTACAAGGTGTGAGATTTTCATCATTAGACATACTTTCTCAAATTCTCTTATGAAGAAGTAAGTATCTTCAGACTCTAAGCCATGAAACTTAGGGAGTGTGTTGGTGAATTGGGGCTTGAGCTCAAAATTGTATTCACCAACCGATGGAAGTAGAATGCAAGATGGAAGTGAGGTTCTAATGGGATAGAGCCTATCCTGCAATGATCTTGATTGAGCCATTACCGGATCTGGTCTTGGTTCAAACTTGGGTGGTGATGTGTTTCTAGTCAACCTAGATGAATTAGGGTCTCTTGACCACACTTGCATACACAAACACAATCACAATCACAAACAAGTTTACGAACAGTCAACAAGAGTAATCAACCAAGCCTAATGTAAGGTAACCTCGACCTAGACAACTCCTAACTGGTTGATTGTCCACAGGAGATAATATGTAGACTTTGATCACAAGCTAAGCAGCTAGGTCAGGGCAAGATTGGTGGGAGGTTATCCGTCAAAGATGTTCCTTAATTAAGTAACCACCAACCTTTGGGCTTTCGGCCCTCAATCCCCTTCCTAGATACTGATTTAGCAGGAGTCAAATTCTAACGCCTTCCCCCTTAGGATAATCTCCTAGTGAGTTCGAGATGTCCCTAAGGCCAACGTCTATCAAATTTTACTTAGGCTTAGGTTGTGCGTGCTTGAAGATGGTTTGTGGGTTAAGGAAGGGTAATGACTTCCCCACCTTATCTTGAATTGGGTTTTACCCTTAGAGTTAATTGTGCAAAGTGCGCAAGATATAGAAAAGTAGCATTCAAAAGCAAATATCACCTAAGAATGTTTCCTAAACTATATGCTTTGCATACTTCCCTAGTCTCTAGCTCTCTTCAATAGTAATTGTAAAATAAACGTAATTAGACAAATGCCTAGAATGCAAGTCTAAATGTTTTTTAAGCAATTAACAATCACTCAAATTACTGTTAGATTAAAACAGGGATGGTGGATAGCAGAAATAGAAAGAATATAACGTACAAAAACTTAATTTTTTTGCGAGCAATATGTCCTGCAAAAAAGAGTTTTAGTAGTCCAATGAAATTTTTTAACTTTTGCAATGCAATTTCTTAAAATTCTGTTTCCTACTTTCGAGAGTCGGGGCACAGAATTTGCAAGTCTCCTCTTGCAAATCTTAAATGCTAGATCTGAATCTTCAAGTCCCTGGAAACAACACACTAAACTTGTTAAAAAATAACTACACCGTTCCCTTCCCAGTAACAGCGCCAAAATTGATTGCTAAAATGAAAGAACAATCAAAGAGTTAAGAAATTACCGTGTAGCTTGTGGCTAACGGGTCGTGTCCACGAGGAGGAATTTTCAGTGTTTCATTTAATAACAAAGAATTGTGCTCGTGTTTTAATTGAAAAGAGAATGGAAAGAAGGAGATGATTAAAAGAGAAATTGCAACTTTATAGAAGGCTTTGGAGAAGGTGATTTAAAAAGCTCAAAAATTGTTTGGTTGATTTTAATAAAGAAGAAAATCTGGGCTCACTATCTCACTACTCAACCGTTTATTCTTCTATTAAAATCCTTAGTGCCTCAACTTGATCATAGGCAAAACTTAAGGTTGACTTTATAAAGTTTGAAGTAAAGCATATAAGATGGTTGGAAAAGTTAACTCTTTTCTTTAAGAAACCTTTCTGAATCGAATGTTAAATCATCAAGCGCGAAGAAGCAAGTATGAGATAAAAACAAGTTCAAGAAACGTTCTTAAAAGAAGTATGAGTTTAAAAATTCAAATCCATCCTCATGTGCCTTCAAGAACACTTTCAAGAAAAAAGGCTTTAAGTTAGGCATGCAAGTGATTCATTGGGTCTTTTTCATTAAAATCAGAAAAAAAGAAGAATTGGAGAGAGGTACAATAGTGAGCCCAGAAAACCGATTTAACTACTCTTGAAAGTTAAAGAAAAATGCAAGTAAATAACGCAAGACATACCATAAAATGAGTGGAAGAAAAAGTAGCTCGATTCTTATCTTCAAGTACAAGCACTCAATTCCCCTCTCTCACAAGTATTTGTACTGAACTACAAATTGTAAAATAAAAATACAACTTTTACACTATCTAACAAAGAGCCTAAACCTAAAGTATAAACAAAATTCTAATCCTAGTCTTCGCTCCCTTTTTCAGTACAAAACCCTAACTTTTATAGGCAAAACCTCAGAGGGAAGGGAGTGAGGAGATAAGGGGAGCAAACACTCCCCTTATCTCCACCAACAAGTCGCGGATCCACAGCTTGGGCCACGGATCCGCGGCCTGGATGTGGCCAATTGGCCACATCCAGGTGGAGGATCAGTTGGCAAGGATTTGGCTTCCCTTTTGTCTTGCTGGATTCACTATTGCAACTCTCAGATTTGACGAAATGATCTTTGATTTGTTGGCTTCAACCGCTTGATTTAGGGAGATCCATTTCAACCGATTTTCAACCTCTCTGATATGCCAAGATTTGCCCTGATTCCTTAATTTCTAATTTATTCTGAATTAAATCAGAATTTGATGGGTTTTTGGGCTTGTTTCTCCTTTCTTTCTTTTAGCAATTCGACCTACATTAAACAAAGAAGAAGAAGTTTTATTAATAGGATTTATTAGATAAAAAATATGGTAAGGTGACATTGTATATGGAAAATATGTGACTGATCACTAATCTTGATGGTTGTGCTAGTATATCTTATGTCTAGTGAGGATGCACACATGTTAAATGAAGAGCTTTTCATGTTTTGTGAAAATTTATTGAGAAAATATAAATTATTAAAAAATAGGAGTTTGGATTTAAAGAAAGAAAATAAATTTTGTCTTCAAAATTAGATTGTGTTTCATATGAAAAAGATTTCTTGAAGATTCAACTTCATTTTGTTTTAAATGAAAATGAGATTTTGAAAAAAAAATAATTTGGTTTCTAAAGAAAAGAGTGTTACTTTAAAAGAAAATGATGCCTTATCTTCAAAACTTGATTTTGTTTTGAAAGAAAATGATTCTTTGAAGAACCAAATTATTTTAATTTCAAAAGAGAAGGATTCTTTGAAAAATATTTTGTTGGAAAAGTAAAATATTTGTATTCCTACTTTCAAAGAAAAAGATTGTGCTTCTCATACTAATTCTATTTTTTCTTTCATTATTGAAATGATATTTGTGCTTTAAAGAAGAATATTGATTGTTTGGGCTCCACTTTGAGCCAATATGCTTTTAATCATACTGAATTGGAGTCTATATTAAAAATAAACTCCACATGTTCATGCACACCCTCCATGGTATAAACGTGCACACCATGTTCACACACATGCCACTATGTATGTTAGAGTGTACACATATACGCATTGTGGTCACAAAGGCCACCTTACAAAATTTTGTTATAATAGATTAAATGTTTCTAATTTAGCAAGTAAAATTGTTTGGGTTAGAAAGGTACTAACTCCCGAGGACCCCAGAAACTTTTGGTACCAAAATTTACTCTTATTATATTTGATGTAGGTGTGAGCTCTCACAAGATGTGAGAGAATTTGTGCCTTTGTGGTGAATGCAATCGGAAGTAGATGGGTGATTAGTCTCTAAATTTGCATAATTTGTATCACATCTTCATATTGATTTCATATTAAATTCTAATAATAAAACTTTGCTTGCTTGATTCTAGGTCCATGGTGTGCAATGAAGAAGAAGACCCTAAATCACCATTTAATTGGTGATTAAAGGCCTATTAAAGATAACCATTGACCTAGAAAGCTGATTCTGTCAAAACCAGCGGCTGCAAACCAGAAACCGGGCATAGGGCCTGACAGGGGACAGACGGGACCGCGTGCGGCTCGCAGCGTCGCGCGCGCGGCCCCAGTATGACCGCGGTCGCGTTTTTGGCCAGGGCTTGTCCTGTGGCCCCCCTCTTCCCTGATGGCTATAAAAAGCCCCCTGGGGTTCCAGAGTTGGGGATATACTGAGTTTTAGGAGTAGTTTTCATTCCATATTGTAGTTTAGGGTAGTTTAGTTTAGGTTATTTCCTCTTCCTCCGTTGTATTTTTCATTTTGTTTAGATCTTGTATAGGGAGAGAGAGTGGTACATGCTTGGAATACAAGAGTGCTTGTAGTAGAAAGTGACACTCTATAAAAGGTGCTCTCTTTACCTCTCTATGCTTTCTTCTCTCTAACTCCTTTTACATGTATAGATAACATTTCTCTCATGGTAACTAACTACTAACCATCAACTAGTCTAACTTCTTTTATGATAATCCACATGAATCTAAAAGCCTCGATTTTGCCTTGGTCTTGCAATAGCCATTGATGGCTCATGATGATGGATCTAACACTCTAACTTCCTAACCACTAACAAGCTAACAATACTTTATTTCATGCTTGCTCTTATCGGGTTTTGATAATTTAAGTGTAGCTTGCTCTTGTTTTGTTGAGTTGGGTTGTGATGAGTTACATATGGGTTATACTTAGAATCGCTCTTGAACCAAGGACTAGTGATGGCCAATGATACATGTGAGGCAACTATCACTAAGAGGTTAGCGTGTTGGTGGAGTCATTAGCAATTAGTAGCCATGAGTTTTCTTTCTCTTTCACTTTGTTTTAGATATACAAAAATCACAAAAATCATTCTTTTTATGTTTCCCACTTCTTCGTATTTCACCGTGCTCTTCTCTTTTTCATTCTTTCTTTTTCTTTCTTTTCATTCTTTAAAACTTTGAAGAACTTTTTAACAAACACGTGAATCAATCGGTAAAGCTTCTATCGCCTCCCATCCTTGTGGATTCGACTCGTTTTAGCCTCTATGCTACAACGGAAGTATCGAGGAAGCCAAAGCACACACACTTTAAATCTTAACTTCAAAACATACACTTTTTGTGCGCGGTTTTCTCCCGATCAATGGACATATCAATGGATGCATCACTATCAAGGTATTTTAGGTGGGAGGAGCACCTATTTTTGGTGAAATAGAGACTAGCCCAGCCGGTGTTAGTAATTATCTCTATCCTTCTTTTAAATGATTTCAATATGCTTCCTACTAATGATTTTTTTAGCATATCATGTTTTGCGTATTTTATTTATATGTTTAGATGTAATTTTTGTTAAAACTTGAAAATGCACATGTATAGTTTTTGAGATATACAATTGTTCTTAACATGATTCATACACTTTGTGTACTCATTTGTGGCTTTGCTATATGTGTACATACTAGTTTTGATGATTCTCATTTGCACATATATTCAATTTATAATGCATTTTTTGTTAAAAGCATGATTTTCTTGCAAATTGTTTTATTGACTTTGCTTCATGTATGTGTGAATTTTATTAAAACTTGAAATATACATATAGAATTCTTGAGTCACTTGCTTTATATGTTTTACAGTCTATTGTAGACTCAATTTGTGTTTGGATATATATGTATGCATCAGTTTTGATAAAGTTTACATATATCTTGAAGATTATCATATGTGTTTCTTGAATATCTTGTTAGTGGATATGTTTTATGATTTGAGATTATTATCTCCACTACTCTTGATATCATTTGATAAAAAAGGAATTTTCTTGACATATGATTTTATGTTTAAACAAATTTAGTTTGAAATGTGTTTAGATTTTAAAAAGAATTTCATATGTATTTTAATGAGATATGAACGTTGTTGATGTGTTATTTATATGATTTTTGTATACTCACCTTTATATTTACTCATGATTTTATGTTCATGAGCTTACATGTGCTATATTGATTTTGAGTGACAATTCTTGTGTAATTGTCATGTTTCATGAGATATACATGAATGGTGTATGTTTGAAGAATCTTAAACTAATTTTTAAAACTATTTTAAATTAAGTCTTTTATTCTTCACCTGATAGTGTTTTCAATTTACTCAAGTATTTTAAAAATTATTTGAAAACTTCTACCCTTTGTGGGTGGTGGTTGGGTAATCATACCTTATTTTGATTAAATGAGCATTTCTTGACATGTGCATATAGATTGGTGATTTCTTTGAATTATACACATGATTCTCATGATATACTCATTCTTCTTTATCTATATATGTATGCTATTATTATGAATGGTATTTTAATTGACAAACATACATACATACATACATACATATATATATGTATATATGTATGTATGATTTGATTGATTGTGCATGTTTCGTGCATATTCCGTGCATGTTTTAGCATAATCTTCTTTTTGCATTGCTTGAATATGCTTTAATGTATAAATTGGTATCAACTTCAATTGATATCATCACTATTCAAAGCTTATCCATTAGTTTTGTGATTGTTTCAAAAGGGGGGAGAATATTCTTAATTTAGATTTTAATTGGTATCTTATTCCTTACTTTTTGAGAAAAATACTCTAATAGCCCATATTTCAATTAGTATCAATTATCACAGTCGGTATCTAGTTTTCTAAATTGTTTAGAATTCAAAATTAGTATCATGGGCTTTCGCTTTCTATTCATTGGTATCTATGTTGGTTTCAAAACTGTTTTCAATTTTAAATTGGTATTTTTAGTTTTTTAATTGGTATCCATGTTTGTTTTATAATTAGTATTTATAAGTATTATCCTTTCAATTGGCATTCTTGTTCTTACAAATGGTATCTTAGAAAATCAAATTTTCATTTTGTTTTCAAATTTATTATGATATTTATTGCCTATATGCAAGGGGGTTAACTTAACGTCTCCTCTATAATATAAACTTATGATGAGTGTATTGTATGAGGAATAGTTTGACCTCTCTTTTCTAAATCATACACCTGTATACGGGGACTGATCTGGGGGAAACCGTGCACGAAAAGTGTATGTTTTAAAATCAAAGTTAAAAGTGCATGCTTTGACCTCCTCGATACTTCCTTTATAGTATGGTGGCTAAACGGGTCGAATCCACTAGGATGAGAAGCGATAGAAACTTTACTGATCAATTCACATGTGTGTTAAGTGTTCCTCAGTGTTTTAAAGAATGAAAAGAAAAAAAAATAAAGAATGAAAATAGAAGGTTACAGTGAAAATAAAGATAGAAACATTGAAAAGAATGTATGTGTGATTTTGATATTATTTCTAAAACAAAGTAAAAGGAAAGAAAATCCATGGCTACTAATTGCTAATGGCTCCATCGATATGCAAACTTCTTAATGATAGTTGTCTCACATGTATCATTGGCCATCAACTAGTCCTTGGCTTCTGGAGCTTTACAAAGCATAACCCATAAGATCACTTTCACATCCAAACTCAACAAACAAGAGCTAGCTACACTTAAACCATCCAAACTAACTAGAGTAAGTATGAAATAAAGTAATGGTAACTTATTAGAGAGTTAGATGTTAGAGTGTTAAAATCCATCATCATGAGCCAGAAATGGCTCTTGCAAGAGCAAGGCCAAGTAGAGGCTATTAGATTCATGTGGATTATTAAGTAAAGAGTTAGCAAATTAGTGGTTAGTGGTTGTTGACGTGAGAGAAAAAGCTAAACATGTAAAGAATTAGAGAGAAGAAAACCAATAGAGATAAGAAGAGAACCTTATATATAATGTCACCTTCCATTACAAGAACCCTAACTTTCATCTGATGCATCTCTCTCTTCCCTATGACAAGATCTACAAAAGAAATGAAAAACAAAAGAAAGAAGAAGAATAACTAAACTACCCTAAAGAGAAGAAATCTATCCTAAAAATGCTCCTCCCTTCTATTCTAAAAAACCTAGGGTATTTATAGGCAAAAGGGGGCACCAGGGAGGCATCACGGGACCACGCGTCGAAGCTCGACACGTGGCCCCACCGCGGTTCTCGCCGCGTTTCCGCGGTCCTTCTGGGGCCGCGCGCCGCGCCAGGGTGTGCAACTTTCTGCTACACACCCCCTTTGTACTTGCTGTGAGTTTGTCAAAATTTGCTCCAAGATTTGGTAGATCTAGCTTCCAAAAGTCAATGGTTATATTTATAAGATTTAAATATCACCGAATGAATGGGATTATGAGCTTCTTCATTTCATGTCATGGACCTAGAAACATATAAGAGAGATATTATGAACAGAATGTAATATTGAATAAATGTGAAGATGTGGTATGAAATATGTAATTTTAGAGACTAATCACACCCCACACTTATAAAAAACTAAGAAAATTATTACACCACTTTCGCAAGTGACGCAATCGCACTGAGCATGTGCAACAAGCCATTAAACCTCTAGGTTACCTCTAGAGGAAGAGTTTTGTCTGTTGAGGGTTTTCAGGAGATTACACCCACAAAATCCATAAAGAAAGAAATCAAAAGTTAGTATTTTGAAAACTCATTTTGAAATAGAGAAAAGTGTTAAAATATTTTGCGAAAATTTAAGTAATCTAAGGTTATAAGTTAACCAGAAATTATTCTTCCTTAAACTAAGTCTATATGCAAAATCTTATTATAAATTAAATATAAGAATTTAAAATTGAATCGATTCTTTAATTTTTTATAAAAGCCCTTTGAAAATACGCATTTTGTGAACTGGGAAGATTTTTGGAATATCGACTCTAACTTTCATGCCATTCATTTATATCAATTTTTTTCTTTCTTTTTTTTTCCTTTTTTCTTTTTTTTTCTTTCCTTAGTTTTCTTAGGCTTTCTAACTTACCCGGGTAGTGAGTATTTTGCCGGTTACTCCCAAATAAGATGGTTTTAGAGAACCAGATGCGAAAACATTCCTCAGGCTTAAGGCCTCGAGTAAACAAGGTCACAAAATTAAAGGAGATTATTTTATTTTTGTCTACATTTTAGGCGTGAATATTCATGCTTCCTGAGGCATAACTATTTAGCTTCAATAAGTGGTTTTTATTATCATTATTTTTTATATATATTTTTATGATATTTTCAGTCTTTGTTTCAATCCCAAAAAATTGTGTAAGTGTGAAGTGAATATATTTAAAGCAAAAAATTCGAGATCTAATTATCTTTTCAATTTTACTTTCTTATCCTAAAATTTAAATAAGATCTATTATTTTGTCTCGGTTTAAGAATTCATAATTTTAGGTTTTCTTAATTCTTAAGATCATCATAACTTTCTTAAAAATAAATCAAAATTGTTTCTCTTATTTCAAAAAATTTTGTAAAAAGAAAAGAAAAGAATTTAAATACAAAAGAAAAAAATCTAAATTTTTCCTAAAAATAAGGGTAAAGAAAGAAAGTTTAGAACAACCTACGTTAGTAAACCCTCCCTTACACTTATCTCATGCATTGTCCTCAATGCATCGTGAATTTGTATATGCATGAAACAAATGGAGAGGGAAGAAAAATTACCTCATAGTGGTGCTTTCGGTGGTGGTCTGATTGGTCCACGAAATGTGCCTCAATTCAGAGATTGTGGATCTTACAGAAATCCACCAGTGACCTCTCTAATATGACTCAATTAAAGAATGATGAAGTGTATGGTCTTATTTAAAAGATTATCCCCATTCAATTCTTAATTTCCAAAAATAATTACTGAGTCATTTGGTTCAACATCATTGTCCAATAATGAAGTGTGATTGTGGAAGATGATTGATTTGGGCTCAAACGAAACAGGGATAAATATCGACTCGGGAATATGACTTAGGTCAAGACGAGATTCAAAAGTAAGAGTCAAAATTGGTTCAAAAATGGAGTCCAAACCAAAAAATTGATGTTCACACACTGTTTCCATTAGCGGAATGTGATCATAAAATATTGATGATTCAACTTCACAGTGTACTGGTACAGGATTCAATGTTGACTCTGGAATATGAAAAAAATTTGGTAAAGATATCAGAGTCATTATTAAATCAAAAAGCGAAATTGAATTACCAATTTGTGGAGCAGGATCACATTCTTGCTCAAGTTCAATTTCGAGAAAATGATAACTTGCCAAAATGTCAAGATGGTTATCGAAATTTTGGACGAGTTCAAAGGATGTAATGAAATTGAATTTTGATTTTCATCCACAGAAGGAATGTGAATGGGTGAAATGATTGATTCAAGTTCAAGAATTATAGGAATCAAAACTGGCTTAAGAATGTTACCTAGTTTAGGTAAACTACAGGAGTTGATATTGATTTAAAAATTGGACTCGAATCGCTAAATTGAAGGTTAGGTTCACATTCATCTTCAAGTTCAATTCCAGGAAATGGATAACTTTCCAAAATATCAACGATTTGATTTTGGTCAAGTTCAGGTTGGTATGATAAAATTGAAGCTTGATTTTCAAAATGACATGATTCTTGTGTCATATGAAAATTTGATGGCATTAGAAGTCAACCATATTTTGAAATAGTCGCTCAGACTCTTGCACGAATTTCAAAATTTTTTCCAACAATGATTATTCTTTTAGTGGTTCTGGAAAAGAACTATATGAATTTTGAAAATTATATGGATATGATGAGGCCACCATGTTTTTAAATTATTTTTGGGCCTCTAACATGGCTTCCATACTCTTTTGTAACTCTGATTTTTCGTCAATTGGTAGTTCTGAAAAAGGAGTATGAGAAGCAAATGTGGGAAAGAAGATGGAGGACAAGGTGATTGATAATCAAACTGGGGGGCGGTAAATCCCCACTGACTCTATGAAGAGTGAAAATTATTTTAAAATTTAGATCATAGAATTGGGGATATGGGTCATGTTGAGTCAAACAAATCCAATCCGGCCTATATGGTTGGTCATATTGTGCATAGCCGTGTTTGAATTATCTGAGTCAAATGAGGTTGGGGTGAAATATGGATTCACATTAGGCTTGAAAGAATTGTTGTTTAAATTCATTTCACAATTTATAAAAAATAAAGAAAAACAAACAAACAAACAACAAATAAAGAAAAAGAAAAAGAAAACAAGCTAATGCTAGGGTTGACTTAGACCTAAACGACTCCTACCTGGTTAGACTGTCCATGAAGGGTACCTTATAGAAATCTGATCATAACTTAATCAGCCAGGTAGGGGTAAGAGCAGTGGGAGATATCTGTGCTGGAGCAACGAGCCTAATTATGCTAAGCCACTGTTCTTCGAGGTTTCTCCTCTCAATCCCTAACCTTGGACACCGATCTGACAGGAGTCAAACTCTAACAACTTCTCCCTTAGGTCAATCTCCTAATTGAGTCTGAGATATCCCTTGGGGCTAACGTCTAGCAAGTTTTATTTAGGCTTAAGTTGTGTGAGTGGGGAGGTGATTTTTGGGCTAAGGGAGAGTAATGACTTCCCCACCTTATATTGTATCGGGATACGCCCTTAAATTTCAATTCGTGCAAGTGTGCAATATAGATAAGAATGAACACACAAAGTAAGTAAATCACCCACGTGTTTGTCCTAAGCTATATGCAACGCAATATGTATACCTCGTCAAGATCACAACAACACAAGAACAAAATACAGTATATTGAAATTGAAATTGACACGTGCCTAGATGCAAATAACTAAACCATTTTAAAGCATCTAATATTTGCATTTTAGTTCTTAATTATTACAGTGCACAGGTAATCTAAACAAAATATAATTAGCAGCAGAATATAGAAATATACAAAGATTTACCCAATCGCACAACAACTTTTGAAGCACTTGCTCCCTGTTTTCTTAAGCAGAGGGATGCAAGCAAGTGTAGACTTCTACAATGCTAAAAATTTGACCTGCACACCATAAACAAAGAAGAAAAGTTAACAAAAATGTGAGATCAAACCGTTCTCATCCTCGGCAATGGCAACAAAATTTGATCGAGAGAAAACCACGCACGAAAAGTGTATGTTTTGAAATCATGAATTAAAAGTGTGTGCTTTGGATTCCTCAATACTTTCGTTATAGTATGGTGCCTAAACATGTCGAATCCACAAGGCCGAGAAGCGATAGAAGCTTTACCGGTCGATTCACGTGTGTGTTAAGTATTCTTCAATGTTTTAAAGAATGAAAACAAAACAAAACAAAGAATAGAAAGAGAAGGATACAGTGAAAACAAATATAAAAAAATTGAAAAGAATATATGTATAGTTTTTGATATTATTTCTAAAAAAAAAGTAAAAAAAGAAAAGTTATGGCTACTAACCACTAATGGCTCCACCGATATGCTAACCTCCTAGTGATAGTTACCTCACATGTATCATTGGCCATCACTAGTCCTTGGCTTCATGAGCTTTACAAAGCATGACCCATAATATTACTTTCACATCCAAACTCAACAAACAAGAGCAAGCTACACTTATACTATCAAAACTAACTAGAGCAAATATGAAATAATGTAATAATAATTTGTTAGAGAGTTAGATGTTAGAGTGTTAGAATCCATCATCATGTGTCATCAATGGCTCTTGCAAGAGTAAGGCTAAGTAAAGGCTATTAGATTCAAGTGGATTATCAAGTAAGGAGTTAGCAAGTTAGTGGTTAGTGGTTAGTTGCCATGAGAGAAAACGCTAAGCATGTAAAGAGTTAGAGAGAAGAAAACCAATAGAGATAAGGAGAGAACATTTCATAGAATGTCACCTTCTATTATAAGAACCCTAACTTTCATCCTATACATCTGTCTTCCCTATTACATGATCTACAAAAGAAATGAAATACAAAAGAAAGAAGAAGAACAACTAAACTACCTCAAAGAGAAGAAATTTACCCTAAAATCGCTCCTCCCTTCTATTTTAAAAGACCTGGGGTATTTATGGTAAAAGGAGGCACCAGGGAGGCATCACGGGGCCATGCGTCGAAGCTCGACACGTGGCCCCACCAGAAGGCAGTGGAACGTGATTTTTGCCGCATTTTCGCGACCCTTCTGGGCCTGCGCGCTCCAGGGTGTGCAGCTTTCTGCTGCACACCCCCTTTTGTACTTGCTGTCAGTTTGTCGAAATTCACTCCTAAATTTGGTAGATCAAGCTTTCAAAAGTCAATGGGTATATTTGGAGGCTTTAAATATCACCAAATGAATAGGATTTTGGGCTTCTGCATTTCATGCCATGGACGTAGAAACATATAAGAGAGGTATTATTAACAGAATTTAATATTGAATAAATGTGAAGATGTGGTATGAAATATGCAATTTTAGGGACTAATTAGGAAGCTTAACATCTCCATCTATACGTCGTATATTATGCTTATATAGGTTAGGGTTTAGTCATCCCTTCCCATGTAATGCATGTACATAGGGAGAGTTAACTTAACATCTCTCCTCTTCATAGATTTACATCATATATACATGTACTTTTGTGGTCCCCGATCGGCAGATACGGGAACGCCACTGCGACGTACATACGCAGGGCGATGGTACCTTCACGTATTTACGCTAAGCATCAATGCAACATAATACAGGGATCAGAGTGCGAAAATACGTGGTGTTATACATTCCAACATAAAATAGTACAACTATTCTGTTATCACAGAATTGTGACATAATATTACATCACCAGATAGTATAAAAGTAGACTGTACAGGGTACAAAAGATAAGGACTCACGAACTGGAAGAGAGAATCTCGCAAGCGGGGAAGACGGGATGAAGCTACGGCTGATCCGCCTGCTCCTCGAAGTAGGCTTGATCCTAAGCTGAAGGGTCCACCTCAGTCCAACCTGCTAAATCTAAACATGCAAATTTAGGGTTGTTAGTGGGCAACCCAGCGAGTGCAAAAAGATGCCAAGTGGCAAGTAAGCAATAATAAGTGTAGCAGGTCAAATATCATGTAATCAAATCAGCAGGTATGGAATAACAACAATGAATAGTAAATAAGGAATGACAATAAAATGCATGAAATTAAATTATCAAGTTATTATTAAGACTCGTTCAATTTGTATGTTTCGGTATATGGCACTAACCATATACTTTCGCATACGAGTCAAGCGAGGTTGGTTATTGAAAATTAATGGGGAACGACGAACCATGTTTAGAATGGGTCCCGTTCATTGTTCGCGTTTCGAAGTTCATGAAAAACTCCATCCTTGTTGAATCACGTACAAGTTATAAAACCTAAACTTGTTAGAATCTTTTTAACAAAGTGTGTAGTGGTAAGTATAAGATCGAATCCACAGAGACTTGTTCTTGAAAATTTAGTTATTAAAAATCTCATTTTTATATTATTCTAGTTGAGAAATCCCTTGGATGAAGGTTGGAATTTATTTTTTAAATAAATAAATAAAGATCCTGTAGAAGAAAGCAAAAGCAAAATAAAAATATGAATAAAGTAAAAGAAAAATGAAGAAAGCAAAAGAAGAAAGAAATACTAACCTTTTTACGAAGATTTGAATAACTAAAGTAAAAAAAAGAAATTAAGAGATTGGTACGAAAGGAAGAGGAAGATGAACCGGTGAACTTGTTTCTTGTTATCGCCTTGATGTCTCCCTCCTCCAAATGATGCTGAAAACAAAAGAAGCTAATAAAAGAAAAGAGAAAAGAAGATGCATAAGATTAGTGATGACTTCATGGAATCAAATATGAAAGAAAAGAATAGCATAAAAAAATAAATAGAAAATTAAAGAAAAACTTAGACTGAACGCCGCAAGATCATGAAGAATTCTAAATTTTATTCAATAAGCATCTAATACAAAGCCCTTGGCCTCTCCAATCTCGCATTACAACACTCAAAACTCTCTTTTTCTGGCTTTTCAGCCCTCTGGTGTCCTCTCTCTCTCAATGAATACATCTCTCTCAATGAATATAGGTATTTATAGAAAAATAGTGATAAGAGAGAGCGTAGGAAGATAGGAAGAGTTGGCTATTTTTAAATTTCAATCTTCCCCTTATCTCCAAACTTGATTTATCTAGAATTCTGATCTACAGCTTATTAGCGTGTTGATTGCTGAATATTGCTTATCAGATAATAGAATTCCAAATAGTGATCAACATAAGAGTTGTAGCCCTTTAAATCTTCTTTCTGTATCATCTTGAATCATCTGATTTGAGATTCGGTAGCAAAAGTTATGATTAAAGTGCTAAACTGTATCCAGTCTGAATCCGAATCTAAATTTCTTCATCTCATCCATTGATATTCTCTCTATCCATTTATCCTCAACAAACCCAATAGGGCCTTCAAAAATTCATTTTTTCTTTTGAATTTTTATAGTATTATCTTATCTGATAAATTCAATCCTCAGATAAGATAGACTAAAGATTCTCTGAATTTGAGTCGATTCCTGTTTGATATGAACTTTTGGGTTTGTTTGGATAGGATTCGTGTTTATCTTCTCTTTATCATCCTGCAAGGATTAGGATATTAAGACAAGTGATTTTGTAATGATTTATTATAGAATATATGTAGGAATGTAATAATGTTTATGCAATATATGTGTCCAAACACACCCTCACACTTATATTTTTGCTCGTCCTCGAGCAAAACAAAACTAACCTAAAGTTTTTATTGGACTACTTTCGCAGGTCACGTAATTGCACTTAGCATGTGCAACAAGCCTTTAAACCTCTAGGTTACGTTACCCCTAGAGAAGGAGTTGTAGTCTCCTGAGGGTTTTTACTGGATTACACCCACAAAATCCATAAAGAAAAGAAACAATTTGTTAGTAATTTTAAAAATACATTTTGAAAAGAAGAGAAAATATTTGAAGTGTTTTTACAAGTATTAAGCAACTTGTAAGTTATAAGAGTATCGAATTATTCATCCCTAGACTTAGCCTCTATTCAAATATTTGTTATCAATTAAGATTAGGAATAAAATTGTATTCTCATCTAGTCTATTATTTTACCCTAAGTCATATGCATCTTGTGATCGTGAATATTTTGACTAAGGGTTCTTCAACTCTAACTCTTATGTCTTATTTGTACATATAAGGGTGGTAATATTCCTTAGCTTTCTTAGGCTTTCTAATTTGCCCATGTAATGAGCCTTAGTCGGTGACTCCCAAGCCAGACGGTTTTAGGGCACCGGGTGAGAAAACACCCAAAGGATTTAGGACTCGAGCAAACAAGGCCACAAAATTAAGGATTTATTTTGTGATATGACCACTTTTAGGCGTGAATAATCATGTTTTATGAGGCACAAAAATCCAGCTTAATCAGAGGATTCTTATTATATATAATATACATTTTATCTTCTTTTTTTCCTTCTTTTTTTTTTCTTTTTTTCTTTTTTTTGAAGGCATAAGAATCTTTGTTTTTGAACCCTAAGTATGTAAGTATATAAAAGATGCATATTTTATCAAGGTAAAAATCAAGACAGGATACTTTTTCAATTTTTTCTTCCTATCCCTAGAAATTAAACAAATATTCTCATTTCAACCAAGTATAAGAAATCCTAATTATGATTCTCTTATTCCTTAAAATTAACTTAATTTCTTGCAAAAATAAGTCAAAGTATTATTTTTTTAAAAAAGTTTTTTTTGTAACAAAAAAAATTATATATATTTTTAATTTTTTTAATCTTTTTTATTATTATTATTCTTTTTTAGAAAATCTAAAAGAAAACTTATGTTAACCCTCCCCCACACTTATCTCATGCATTGTCCTCAATGTATGAATGAATGCATAGCATGTTACAAATGTAAGAATGTGAAGGGTAGATAATACCTGATGAGGACGAGTGGATGCCATCCATCATTGTCTAGTTAAGAGAAAAAAATATAAAAACTATAATACATAAATGAATCCCTAGTATGTTTAGAGATCAATCCTGATAAACAGGATCTTCCAGAAGGATTTCCTCCACTTCTGGGTTCAGATACTCACGGTATGGTTTTAAACGATGGCCATTTACTTGAAAAGTGGTACCATCCGTGGTATTGTGGACCTCAACTGCACCATGTGAGTGTACCTTATGAAGAATGTACGGACCGATCCAACGAGATTTCAGTTTTCCCAGAAAGAGATGTAGACGAAAATTGTACAGCAAGACTTTTTGCCCTGGTTGAAATTCCTTCCGAGTTATAATCCTATCATGCATAATCTTCATACGATCCTTGTTCCATTTTGAACAGTCATATACATCATTCCTTATCTCTTCAAGCTCATCTAGTTGAAGTTTCCTAGACTCTCCTGCCTTGTCTAGATTAAAATTTAGGCGTTTAATTGCCCAGTATGCTTTATGTTCTAACTTGACAGGAAGATGGCAAGCCTTGCCATAAACTAACCTATATGGAGACATTCCAATAGGAGTTTTGAATGCAGTTCTATATACCCATAAGGCATCAGTCAGGCGAAGAGACCAATCTTTTCTAGTGGTGTTCACAGTTTTCTCTAGAATGGTCTTGATGGCTCGATTGGAAACTTCTACTTGGCCACTAGTCTGTGGGTGGTAAGGAGTGGCTACTCTATGATTGATGCAATATTTTCTCATTAATGCTTCAAATGTATGATTACAGAAATGTTTTCCACCATCGCTGATGATTGCACGAGGAAAGCCAAAATGAGAGAATACATTCTCTTTCAAGAAGTTATCACAACTTTGTGGTCATTGGTTTTACATGCTACCGCCTCTATCCATTTAGAGAGATAGTCAACTGCTTGCTACAAGGATATATTGGTATCTATGGGATATAGGAAAGGGACCCATAAAGTCAATGCCCCAAACATCGAAGATTTCGACAACTAAGATCGGGTTTAACGGCATTTCACTCTAGCATGCAATCTTCCCTAATCGTTGACAATGATCACATGACTGACAATAGACATGAGCGTCACGAAATAGAGTGGGTAAATAAAAATCACATTGCAAAATTTTAGCAGCAGTTTTCTTCCCACTAAAATGACCTCTACAGGCTTGGTCATGGCAAAATGAAAGGATGCTCCTAAATTCTTAGTCAGGAACGCAGCGTTGAATGATCTGATCGGGACAATACTTGAACAAGTATGGTTCATCCCAAAAGAACCATTTGATCCTAGCTAAGAAACACAATCGTTCTTACTTGGTCCATGAATCGGGCATCTGTTCCGTGACAAGATAATTCACAATGTCAGCATACCACGGAATAATTGAAGAGGAGACAGATATTAACTGCTCATCAGGAAATGTCTCAAGGATAGGTAGTGAGTCGGGCACAGATTCGACCAATCCTAGACAAATGATCTGCTACAACATTCTCAGCTCCCTTTTTATCATAAATTTGTAAGTCGAATTCCAGTAGGATTAAGATCGAACAGATTAAACGGGTTTTAGCATCTTTGTTCGTGAGAAGGTACTTTAAAGCTGCATGATCGGTGTAGATTAGGACCTTAGAACCTATAAGGTATGGACGGAATTTGTCAAGAGTGAAAATGACTGCCAACAACTCTTTTTCAGTGATGGAATAATTCAGTTGGGCATCGTTAAGAGTCTTATTGGCATAGCAAATGACATGAGGAAGTTTATCCACTCGTTGGCTTAGGACAACCCCTACAGCATAGTCAGAAGCGTCACACATCACCTCAAATGGGAGATTCCAATCAGGTGGTCGGATGATGGGTGTCGTGATTAACTCGGTCTTTAGCCTTTTAAAGGCTTCCAAACAAGAAGGGGTGAACTCAAAAGGAACATCCTTTTCTAGAAAATCACAAAGAGGTTTGGAGATTTTAGAAAAATCTTTGATAAAGCGACGGTAAAATCTAGCATGGCCTAGGAAAGATCGCGCCTCCCGAACAGTTCTAGGAGGTGGTAATTTGGCGATAGCTCTACCAAGCTTTATCATCCTCTATACCTCTATCAGAAACAATGTGTCCTAAGACAATCCCAGATTTCACCACGAAATAGCATTTTTCCCAATTAAGAACTAGGTTCTTCTCCTTGCATCTTATCAATACCAATGATAGATGATATAAACCCTCATCAAAAGTAGACTCAAAGATAGAGAAGTCATCCATGAAAACCTGATTGAGGTACAACCTGCACAAAAAATACGAAATTTCAGATCTTAAAAAAGGAAATGTGCAACTGCTCAATTCTTCCGCAATAGCAAGTGGCTATGCGGGTCATGTCCACAAGGAGGGTTTTGCGATGGAAGCGTTTACGTTCTTTATTGAAATCTTTGTGAAAACCAAACGAGAGTTCTTCTCTGCTTTTAAGTTAAGAAAATGGAAAAGAATTATGTTAAAGTGAGAAGAAAATGAGAGATGAAGAAGGTGGAAAAACTTAGAAAACGGCGAATGCGACTCTGTACAAATGATTATTTATAAGGAAGTGAAAAGGATGATTTAGAAGAGGTATTGTTGGTGATTTAATTTACAGAAATAAAAAAAAGAAATAAAAACAATTACTTACCTTCTTTTCACCAAAAGCTTACCTTGAGTCTTCAGCGACGATTTTACCTTGAAGTGGAGGCATTCAGCGCATAGCCCATAAGATTTGAGTATTGGTCTCTTCCACATTACAACATCAAGACTACTTCAAGAATGAAATGATACAGAGAGAGACTCCATTCCATCGTCATGAGCTATCGGTGGCACTCGCAACGGCAAGGCTCTTTCGATGCTTTTAGACTCACTTGGAAGACAATTGTACCAAAAAGAAAAATAAAATAGAAAAGAAGAAGAAGAAGAAGACTAAAAAGAAGTACATAGTCAGAAAGAACATCGATTCGATTTCATAACAATCAAAGAAAAGAAATAAATCTTACACCGGTGTCACTCCAGCTCAAGCTTCATGCTTGTTCTTCGATGAAAGTCTTATCTCCTCTTATTTACATAAATGAAAATTGCAATTACATGAAAAAGAAAAACAAAAATCTAAACTAAGAAATGAAAAAATAGTCTAAATCCTATCTCTGCATGGTCGTCCATTTTCAGCACAAAGAATGGCCTTTTATAGGCAGAAAACCAAGTAAGCAGGATCCCGGGGAGGTCGGGGGAGCAAACGCTCCCCCTAACTCCCCAACAATGCCACGGAAACGCGACTTGGGCCGAGTTTTCGCGGCCAGGGTGTGGCCAGGTGGCCACACCCTGTTGGTGGGTTGCCCTGGTTTCGCCCTCTGACTTTATCTGGAGTTGGTTTTTCAGTTTGAGTCCCGAATTCTGATGAAATGGCCTTGGATTCTTGGCTTTAACCGATCGATTCTGAGAGGATTCTTCTCAACCGGTTTTCAACCTCTTGATTTTGCCCTGATTTACTGAGTGTGAATTAATTCTGAATTAATTCAGAATTTTGGTGGGCTTTGGGCTCATTTCTCTTCATCTCCTTAAAGAATGGGCCTACAAATAAATTAAGCAATTAATTAAGACAATGCAAAGTTTTATTCTAGAATAAGTATGGAAATATGATACTAAATATGCAACATTAGCGACCAATCACACCCCCATACCTATCTTTTGCTCGTCCTCGAGCAAAACAACTAAACTATACTAAGGATTATTAGACCACTTTCGCAGGTCACGCGATTGCACTGAGCATGTGCAACAGGCCATTAAACCTCTAGGTTTCCCCTAGAGGACGAGTTTTGTCTCGTGAGGGTTTTCAGCGGATTGCACCCACAAAATCCATAAAGAAAGAGAAATAAAGAGTTAGTATTTTTGAAAAGCATTTTGAAAGGGAAAAAATATTTGAAATATAATTGTAAGATCTAAGCAATCTATAAGTTATAGGAAAACTAAATTTTTCATTCCTAAACTTAGTCTCTATTCAAAAATTTGTTATCAATCAAAGTAAGGAGTCAAATTGTACTTCTCATCTAGTCTATTACTTTACCCTAAGTCATATGCACCTTGTGACTGTGAAAATTTTGACTAAGGGTTCATTAACTCTAATTCTTATGCCTTATATATATATATATATATATATATATATATATATATATATATATATATATATATATATATATTTTTTTTGGTGGAATTATTCCTTAGTTCTATTAGGCTTTCTAATCTGCTCATGTAACGAACCTTTAATCGATGACTCCCAAACCAAATGGTCTTAGGGCACCAGGTGAGAAAACACCCAAGAACTTAAGGACTCGAGCAAACACGGCCACGAAACTAAGGATTTTATTATATGAACCTCTTTTAGGCGTGAATACTTATGCTTTATTAGGCACAAATACCCAGCTTAATCAGAGGATTTTTTTTTAAACTTATCTAATCATCTTTCGCATAAATACTAAGGCTTGCTTAGGCCAAAGCACCTAGCTAATCAATAATTAGACTTGTTCATTTTTCACAGATATTTTTTTCTTTTTTTTTATAAGGCATAAGAATCTTTGTTTTTGAACCCTAAGTGTGTAAGTGTATGAAGTGTGCATATTTCATCAAGGTAAAGATCAAGACTAAATTACTTTGATAAATTATCTTCCAAACTCTAAAAATCAAACAAATAATCTTATTTTGACCAAGTATAAGAAATCCTAATTTGGATTTTCCTATTCCTTAAAATTAACTTAATTTCTTATAAAAAATATGTCAAAATATTGTTTCTATTTTCAAAAAGTTTTTTATTTTTTATTTTTTATAAAAAGAAAAAAACTTAGTTATGTTAGACCCTCCCCCACACCTATCTCATGCATTGTCCTTAAAATAAAGAAACAACCAATAAGTTTAAGAATGTACCATGTAGCTTGTGGCTAACGGGTCGTGTCCACAAGGAGGGATGCGATGGAAGCTTTTCGATGAGTCGTTTTAAAAACAAGGAATTTGTGTTCGTTTTTTAGGAAAAGAGAATGTAAGGAAAAGAGATGAAAAAGAGAAATTTCAACTTTCAGAAAAGGCTTTGGAGGAAGGTGATTTTTAAAAAGCTTTAAGAGTTGTGATGTTGTTTTATAATAAGAAATCAAATCTGGGCTTACTATCTTCCTACTCAATTGTTCATTCTTCTCTTAAAGTATTAAGTCCCTCGAGTTATCATTTGCAAAACTTAAAGTTGCTTTTTTTTTTAGAAAGCTTTAAGTAAAGCACATAAGATGCAGAAGGTTTGAGTCCTTTTTCTTCAAGAAAGAGTTGGAATCGGATATTAAAACATAAAGCGCGAAGAAGCAAGAATGAATTAAAAACGATTCACAAGAAGTTCAAGAAAGAATGGTAAATCAAATATTCATACCCATCCTCATGTGCCTTCAAGAACACTTTCAAAAAGAAAGGCTTTTAAGGGAGGCATGCATATGAGTCATCGGGTCTTTTTCTTTTAAAAACAGAAGAGAAGAAAACAAGAGAGAGTTGATAGCTAGCCCAGAAAAAGTGTTTAGTTACTCATGGAAAACAAAGAAAACAACGACATAATATAAAGCATACCGTACTGCAAGTGGAAGAGAAATCGGCCCGACTTTTGTATTGATGTCACTTCAAACTTCAAGTACAAGCTCTCAGTCCTCTCTCTCACAAGTTTTTGAAACTGGACTAAAACTTAAAAAGTAAGATTACAACTTTCTTTCTAGCTAACAATGAACCTAGATCCTAAGAAAATAAAAGCAAAATTTAATCCTAGTCTTCGCTGCCTTTTTCTCTGCTGAAAGAGGTATTTATAGCCAAAAACCCACGAATCAGGATCCCGGGAACGTTGGGGGAGCAAACGCTCCCCCAACTGAATTCAGTTGGCCGCGGAAACGCGGCTTGGGCCGCGTTTCCGCGGCCCTGGTGTGGCCACGTGGCCACACCAAAGGGGAGGAGGCTCCTTGTTTGAAGTGGGGCTCGCATCTCCTGCTGGTTTTCTTGTTGCTGCTTCAACCACTGACTGAATCGGCTTTTGATTTTCTAGCTTCAATTCCTGGATTCAAGGAGAGTTTTTCTCAACCCCTTGATATGCCAAGATATAGCCTAGAGCTTCACTTAGAATTTATTCTGAATTAATTCAGAATAAAGTGGGCTTTTGGGCTTGTTCTCCTTTTATCCCTTTGAGCATTTGGGCCTACATTTAGCAAAGAAAAAAGACACTTATTAATATCATTTATTAGCAAACAAGTGTGGTAAAGTGACAACATGAATGCAATGTATGTGACAAATCACACCCCCACACTTATCTTTTGCTCGCCCTCGAGCAAAAATCATTAGACTAGCTCGAATCAATTATTAGACCACTTTCGCAGGTTACTCGATCGCACTGAGCATGTGCAACAAGCCGTTAAACCTCTAGGTCACCCCTAGAGGACGAGTTTTGTCTCGTGAGGGTTTTCAGCGGATTACACCCACAAAATCCAAAAAGGAAGAGAAAATGTTAGTATTTTTGAAAAGCATTTTTTTTTATATTTTTGAAGGAGAAAATATTTGAAGTATAATTGTGAGATCTTAAGTAATCTATAAGTTATAGGAATATCAAATTTTTCATTCCTAAACTTAGTCTCCATTCAAAAACATGTCATCAATTAAAGTAAGGAGTCAATTTGTACTTCTCATCTAGTCTATTAATTTACCTTGATTCGTATGCACCATCGTGACTGTGAAGTTTACTAAGGGTTCTTCAACATTAACTCCTATGCCTCATATTTATTTATTTTTTTTTGTGAACTTTTATTCCTCATTTCATTAGGCTTTCTAATCTGCCCATGTAACGAGCTTTCAGTCGGTGACACCCAAACCGAACGGTTTTAGGGCACCAGGTGAGAAAACACCCCTAAGGACCTAAACACCCGAGCAGATAAGGCCACGAAACTAAGATTTTTATTTATACTATGTAACCCTTTTAGGCGTGAATACTTATGCTTCATGAGGCATAAATACCCAGCTTAATCAGAGGATACACATTATTTATACGAGGTACCCCTTTTAGGCGTGAATATTTATGCTTCATGAGGCATAAATACCCAGCTTAATCAGAGAATAACCTTTTTTTTTCAAACTTGTCTAATTATCTTTTGCATAAATACTAAGGCTTGCTTAGGCCAAAGCACCTAGCTACTCAATAATTAGACTTTTTTTATAAGGCATAAGAGTCTCTGTTTTCAAACCCTAAGTGTGTAAGTGTATTTTGTGTGCATATGTCATTAAGGTAAATATCAAGACTAAATTACTTTCCCAAATTTCTTCCTGACCCTAAAAATCAAACAAGTTATTTTATTTCGACCAAGTGTAAGAAATCCTAATTATGATTCTCCTATTCCTTAAAATTGACTTAAATTCTTACAAAAAATATATCAAATTATTGTCTACCCTTTTCAATTTTTTTTTTTTAATTATCAGCCATGTGTCAGCCATGTTAGAACCCTCCCCCACACTTATCTCATGCATTGTCCCTAATGAATGAAAGAAATGTATAAGTACAAGAAATAAAATGGAAAGGAGGAAAGTTACCGATACACCGGGTCAAAAAGACCCATTACCGTTTCATCTACCGGCACCGATTCCAAGAAAGGTTTAAGGCGTTGACCATTTACCTTAAAGTCATTTCCATTCTTGGGGTCACTGATCTCAACTGCGCCGTGTGGAAACACGGTCTTTACAACGAATGGCCCAGTCCATCGTGATTTCAATTTTCCTAGGAAAAGATGAAGCCTAGAATTGTAGAGTAAGACTTTTTGACCAGGGACAAAGGTTTTTCTTATGATGTGCTTGTCATGAAAAATCTTCACTCTATCTTTAGTGATCCTAGCATTTTCATAGGCCTCATTTCTCAATTCCTCCAATTCGAAAATTTGTAATTTCCGAAGGTCACCGGCCTTAGTCAAATCGAAATTCAACTGCTTGATTGCCCATAAGGCTCGATGCTCTAACTCAACGGGCAAGTGACAAGGTTTGCCATAGACTAACCTATAGGGAGACATTCCTAAAATCGTTTTGAAAGCGGTCCTGTAGGCCCATAGAGCATCTATAAGTTTTAAGGACCAATCTTTCCGGTTTTGGTTCACAGTTTTCTCCAATATAAGTTTGACTTGTCTATTTGAAACCTCAACATGCCCACTGGTTTGAGGATGATATGGTGTGGACAACTTGTGAGTTATGGCATACTTTCGCATAAGGGCTTCAAAAGATCTATTGCAAAAGTGGGTGCCATTATCACTGATGATAGCACGAGGGGTTCCGAAGCGTGAAAAAATGTTCTCTCTCAAAAACTTTATGACAACTTTGTTATCATTAGTTTTACAAGGAATGGCTTCTACCCACTTGGACACGTAGTCCACAGCAACCAATATGTATTGGTTCCCAAATGAGTTAGGAAATGGACCCATAAAGTCGATGCCCCAAACATCAAAGAGTTCTATTTCTAGAATTGGGTTGAGGGCATCATATTTCGATGTGAGATCCTACCTACCATTTGGCATCTAGGGCACGTCTTGCAATATTCATAGGCATCCTTGAACAGAGTGGGCCAATAAAACCCGCTTTGTAGCACCTTTTCAGCAGTCTTGCGGGGACCAAAGTGTCCACCGCATGCAAGTTCGTGACAAAAGGATAGAACACTCCTAACCTCCTCATCGGGAATGCATCTCCTAATAATTTGGTCGGAACAGTACTTGAAAAGATACGGTTCCTCCCAAAAGAAATACCGACTTGGGATAAGAACCGGTAAACATCATTTTTGGACCAATGAGATGGAGTTTGGTTTGTGACTAAGTAATTTACTATATCAGCAAACCAAGGTTCCCTAGAGATAGCTAAGAGATGTTCATCAGGAAAATCCTCATTGATGGGTAATTCGTTGCATGGAGAATTGGGAATCCGTGAGAGATGGTCAGCAACGACATTTTCTACGCCTTTCTTGTCTCGAATTTCGAGATCGAATTCTTGAAGAAGGAGGATCCAACGAATGAGTCGGGCCTTGGCATCCTTCTTCATCATGAGATACCTAAGCGCAGAATGATCGGTGAAAATGGTAGTTTTGGACCCTAGTAGGTAGGGACGAAACTTCTCTAAGGCAAACACTACTGCCAAGAATTCCTTCTCGGTCGTAGTGTAGTTCAGTTGAGCGTCATTGAGAGTCCTACTAGAGTAGTAGATCACATGCTGCTTGTTATCAATACGTTGTCCTAGGACAGCGCCTATGGTAAAATCAGAAGCATCGCACATAATCTCAAACGGCTTAGACCAATCCGGTGCAGATATGATTGGTGCAGAAATCAGCTCTCTCTTAAGCTTCTCCCAAGAAGTGATGCAGTCAGCATCGAAAGTGAAGGACACATCCTTAGCTAATAGATTAGTCAAGGGCCTAGCAATTTTGCTAAAATCCTTGATAAATCTTCGGTAGAATCCAGCATGTCCTAAGAAGGATCTAATGTCCTTAACGCATTTGGGCATGGGAAGCTTAGCAATAACCTCGATTTTGGCTCTATCCACTTCTATTCCTTTCTTGGATATTTCATAACCCAAGACAATTCCATGTTTCACCATGAAGTGGCATTTCTCCCAGTTTAGTGTCAAATGTTTTTCAGCACAACGTTGGAGGACGAGTTCAAGATGGTGGAGACATTGAGTGAATGAATCTCCGTAGATGGAGAAATCATCCATGAAGATTTCTAAGAAGCGCTCTACCATGTCAGAGAAAAGACTCAACATGCAACGTTGAAACGTTGCTGGGGCATTGCATAAGCCGAATGGCATTCGACGATAAGCAAATGTCCCAAATGGACAGGTAAACGTGGTCTTTTCTTAGTCCTCAAGAGCGATAGGGATCTGGTTATAACCTGATTAACCGTCCAAGAAGCAGTAGTACTCGTGACCCGCTAAACGTTCAAGCATCTGATCAATGAAGAGAAGTGAAAAATGGTCCTTACGAGTTGCAGCATTCAGTTTCCTATAGTCAATGCAAACTCGAATCTTCGTGGGAAGTCGAGTTTGAACCAACTCTTTGTTCTCATTTTCCACTACGGTGAAACCAGATTTCTTTGGGACCGCGTGGACAGGACTGACCCATTGGCTATCCGAAATGGGATAATTATCCCATTGTCTAAGAGTTTTATGATTTCAGCATGAACAGCCTCTTGCATAATAGGGTTTAACCTACGCTGCGGGTCTCTCTTGGGTGTGGCGTCTTCATTGAGATGGATGCGGTGTTGAACGATGGTTGGACTTAATCCCTTAATATCAGTCATAGTCCACCCGATGGCTTCCTTATGTTTCCTTAGAATATCTTTCAAATCTTTTCTTCCTCGTCATTTAAATGAGAGGCAATGATGACGGGAAAGGTCTCTTGTTCGCCTAGATAGGCGTACTTGAGATAAGCAGGAAGGGCTTTCAATTCTAAGGAAGAGGCAGGCTCACTAGAAGGACTAGTCAAATCTGTTGGCTCCATCGTAGGTGAAATTGGGTTTGAAGCCCAATTCACGGCAGAATCTACCACCTGATCGAGATTAAAGTCATCAGACTCTAACTCGAAGTCAATCTCCATTTCTGAATCCAATTCTTCCCCGTGTTCACTTGTCAAGTTCTCAATTTGGTTTACTTCAAAGGTTTGGTCCTCGATGTCACGGGGTTGCTTTCCTAGATGGAAGACATTGACTTCTCTAGTCATGTCTCCAAAGGTTAACCTCATAGACCCATTCCTGCAATTGATTATGGCATTAGCAGTGGCAAGGAATGGTCGACCTAGGATGACCGGAGTTTGAGCCCTACGATTGGAGTTGGACACAGGTTGTGTCTCTAAAACTATAAAATCGACAGGGTATATGAACTCTCCTACCCGAATCAGGACATCGTTAATTTCCCCTTTTGGAACTTTAACAGAACGGTCAGCCAGTTGGATGGTGACTCGAGTTGGACTAAGGTCACCCAACCCGAGTTGTTGATAAACAGAGAATGGAAGCAAGTTAATACTTGCTCCCAAGTCAAGAAGTGCACGACTAATCTCGGCTTGTCCTATTGTGTAGGCAATGGTGGGGCTACCTGGATCTTTGTACTTGACAGGGATAGGACCCGAAAATAGCTCACTAATATTAGTGGCCAGGAAGACTTTCTTAGGAACATTAGTCTTTCTCTTCTTGGTGCACATGTCCTTAAGAAACTTCGCATAGGAAGGAACTTGTTGGATGGCATCAAGAAGTGGCACATTTATCTTCACTTGGTTAAACATCTCGATTATCTTGTCCATGTGCAGGTTTTGCTTGTTGTTTTTCAGCCTATTCGGAAATGGTACTATAGGCTGGTGCACCTGGCTGGCTGACTTGTCTTTTTCAGACTCGTCCGAATTGGAAGAAATTTGATTGGATGAGGTGGAAGCTTGATTGTGGTTGTGCTGAATAGGATTGGTGGGTGTTGACACTTGGTTATCAAATTTCTTTCCTGACGTCAATGTATGCACAGCATTACATTGATTGAATGAAGGATCCTCAGCCAGATGAGTTTGTTGGGAATTCCTCGGATTGGTGATTGGCTGACTAGGCAGGGTACCCTTTTGTCTCTCATTTTGTGGGTTGGCCAGTTGACTCATTTGAACTTCTAGCCTCTGAATGGTTTGCATGAGAGAGTCTTGGTTTTTCATATATCTCTCCATGTTTCTCTCAAAGTCAGTCATTCTTCTTTCCAATTGAGGATTCTGGAAGGAGGATTGTGGAGCTTGGTTAGGAAAGTTCTGTTGATAATTTGGAAAGCTTGGTGGATGGTTGGGAGAATTATTATGGAAATTGGAGAAGTTGGGTTGATGATTGGAAGAATTGTTACCATGATGGAAGTGGTTAGCATGATTGAATCGTGAATGGTCATTGTTGTTCTGGCTCCATGGGAAATTAGGGTGATTTCTCCAGTCGGGATTGTACGTTGGTGCGTAAGGATTATTGTTCGGCCTTGAAAAAGCCGCATTCATTGGTTCGTGATAAGATTGCTGAGCCTGAAACACTGGGCATTCCTCGAATACATGGTTCATGGCTTGACAGTAAGTGCAGCCCGGGGTGGAAATTGGTTCGGGCTGACTTGATTGACTGGACTTGGTTCTTTCGTCTCTAGAGCTTCCAGTCTTCTAGCTAAATTAGCTAACTTAGCCTCATTAGCGATGGACGATTCTATGGAGTGGAGACCTCCCTTTGAAGAGATGGAGTTAGGATTCTTATGGGTCTTACTCGCAGATTCCCATTGGATGGTTTTCTCAGCTAAATTTTCATACAAATCCCATCCCTCATCTTCATCTTTCTGCAAGAAACCCCCTTGGCACATACTTTCTAAGAGGGTTTTGGTGGAGTAGTCTAAACCGTCATAGAGAATTTGGCATTGTCGCCATTTCTCTATTCCATGATGTGGATATTGGACAAGGAGGTCCTTAAAGCGTTCAAAGTACCTCCAGAACAGTTCACTAGGTTCTTGCTTAAATTGCATGATCTTCTTCCTAATGAGAGCGGTTTTATGGATAGGATAGAATTTCTTCAAGAAGACCTTGATGAAACCATCCCAAGATGTGATGGAACCGGCTGCTAAGCTATAGAGCCACTTTTTCGCTAGGTCCTTAAGTGCAAACGGGATAAATCTCAACCTAATAGCATCGTCTACAAGGTGTGGGATTTTCATCATAAGACATACTTCCTCAAATTCTCTTATGAAGAAGTAGGCATCTTCGGACTCTAGACCATAAAATTTGGGGAGTGTGTTGATGAATTAAGGCTTGAGCTCGAAATTGTATTCACCAACCGATGGAAGTGAAATGCACGATGGAAGTGAGGTCCTAATGGGGTAGAACCTATCCTGCAGTGATGTGGATTGAGCCATTACCGGATCTGGTCTTGGTTCAAACTTAGGTGGTGATGTGTTTCTAGTCAACCTAGATGAATTAGGGTCTCTTGACCACACTTGCATACACAATCACAATCACAACAAGTTCAAACAGCAGTCAACAATAATAATCAACCAAGCCTAGTCTAAGGTATCCTTGACCTAGACAACTCCTAACTGGTTGATTGTCCACAAGAGGTAGAATGTAAACCTTGACCACAAGCTAATCAGCCAGGTCAGGGCAAGATTGGTGGGAGGTTTTCCGTCAAAAGACGTTCCTTAATTAAGTAACCACTAATCTTCGGGCTTTCGGCCCTCAATCCCTTTCCTTGACACTGATTTTACAGGAGTCAATTTCCAACACTTTTCCTCTTTAAGATAATCTCCTATTGAGTTCGAGATGTCCCTAAGGCCAACGCCTATCAAATTTTAATTAGGCTTAGGTTGTGCGTGCTTGGAGATGGTTTGTGGGCTAAGGAAGGGTAATGACTTCCCCACCTTATCTTGATTTGGGTTTTGCCCTTAGAATTGATTCGTGCAAGTGTGCAAGATATAGGAAAGTAGCATTCAAAAGCAAAATCACCCAAGAATGTTTCCTAAACTATATGCTATGCATACATACCTTGTCTCCAGCTCTCTTCAACAATAAAGTAAAAGAATTGAAAAGACTTGTGCCTAGAATGCAAATGTCTAATCAATTTTTAACTTTCAACGAATATTTTACTGTTGACCTAAAAACAGGGATGTTGGATAGAAACACTAGCACAAATATGACATACAAAAACTAAAGTTTTTGCGAGCAATATGTCCTGCAAAACAAAGTTTTTAGTAGTCCCAAAAAATTTCAGATTTGCAAAGCAATTTCTTGAAATTCTGTTTCCTACTTTCGAGAGTAGGGGCACAGAATTTTCAAGTCTTCTTGGCAAAGCTTGAATGCTAGATCTTGATCTTCGAGTCCCTGAAACAACACACAAAAGTTGTTAAAACAACTACACCGTTCCCTCCCCGGCAACGGCGCCAAAAATTGATTGCTAAAATAAAGAAACAACCAATAAGTTTAAGAATGTACCGCGTAGCTTGTGGCTAACGGGTCGTGTCCACAAGGAGGGATGCGATGGAAGCTTTTCGATGAGTCGTTTTAAAAACAAGGAATTTGTGTTCGTTTTTTAGGAAAAAGAGAATGTAAGGAAAAGAGATGAAAAAGAGAAATTTCAACTTTCAGAAAAGGCTTTGGAGGAGGTGATTTTTAAAAAGCTTTAAGAGTTGTGATGTTATTTTATAATAAGAAATCAAATCTGAGCTTACTATCTTCCTACTCAATTGTTCATTCTTCTCTTAAAGTATTAAGTCCCTCGAGTTATCATTTGCAAAACTTAAAGTTGCTTTTTTTTTTAGAAAGCTTTAAGTAAAGCACATAAGATGCAGAAGGTTTGAGTCCTTTTTCTTCAAGAAAGAGTTAGAATCGGATATTAAAACATAAAGCGCGAAGAAGCAAGAATGAATTAAAAATGATTCACAAGAAGTTCAAGAAAGAATGGTAAATCAAATATCCATACCCATCCTCATGTGCCTTCAAGAACACTTTCAAAAAGAAAGGCTTTTAAGGGAGGCATGCATATGAGTCATCGGGTCTTTTTCTTTTAAAAACAGAAGAGAAGAAAACAAGAGAGAGTTGATAGCTAGCCCAGAAAAAGTGTTTAGTTACTCATGGAAAACGAAGAAAACAACGACATAATATAAAGCATACCGTACTGCAAGTGGAAGAGAAATCGGCCCGACTTTTGTATTGATGTCACTTCAAACTTCAAGTACAAGCTCTCAGTCCTCTCTCTCACAAGTTTTTGAAACAGGACTAAAACTTAAAAAGCAAGATTACAACTTTCTTTCTAGCTAACAATGAACCTAGATCCTAAGAAAATAAAAGCAAAATTTAATCCTAGTCTTCGCTGCCTTTTTCTCTGCTGAAAGAGGTATTTATAGCCAAAAACCCACGAATCAGGATCCCGGAACGTTGGGGGAGCAAACGCTCCCCCAACTGAATTCAGTTGGCCGCGAAAACGCGGCCCCTGGTGTGGCCATGTGGCCACACCAAAGGGGAGGAGGCTCCTTGTTTGAAGTGGGGCTCGCATCTCCTGCTGGTTTTCTTGTTGCTGCTTCAACCACTGACTGAATCGGCTTTTGATTTTCTATCTTCGATTCCTCGATTCAAGGAGAGTTTTTCTCAACCCCTTGATATGCCAAGATATAGCCTAGACCTCTTCACTTCGAATTTATTCTGAATTAATTCAGAATAAAGTGGGCTTTTGGGCTTGTTCTCCTTTTATCCCTTTGAGCATTTGGGCCTACATTTAGCAAAGAAAAAAGACACTTATTAATATCATTTATTAGCAAACAAGTGTGGTAAAGTGACAACATGAATGCAATGTATGTGACAAATCAGTCCTCAATGTATGAATTAATGCATAGATGCATGAAAAAGAAGAAAGGGAAGGAAAGGTTACTTTATGGTGGTGGTTCCGGTGGTGGTCTGATTGGTCCATGAAATGTGGCCCAATCAACTTTTCGTGGGATTCGGAGGAACCCACCAGAAATATCTTTAATATAACCCATTAAAAAGATAAATCCATGAAGAATTTTTATTAAAAATTTAACCCCATCTAATTTCCAAATTCCATAACTAATTTCGGAGTCAATTTGTCAACCACCTCGTCCCAGAATGGAGTATGAAAAGATAGAATGATTGACTTGGACTCAGGAAGTACAGGAACTAATACTGACTCAGGAAAGTGACTTAAGTCAAGTAAATGTTCAGGAGTCGAGATTGGTTCAAGAAGCGGGTCCAAGTCAAGAAGTTGAAACTCAAGTCCACATGTATTTTCTAACAATGGGATGTGACTTAATATTGGTGATTCAAGTTCAAGAATGATAGGTGGGGGAATCAAACTGACTCTTAAATATTACTCAAGTTTGGTAACAAAATAGGAGTCAATATTGATTCAGAAAGGTGAACTGGATCACAGAACTGAGAATCTAGGTCACATATCTCATTGAATTCAATATCAAAAAATTGAGAACTTGCCAATTTGTCAATAGGATTTTCAAAATTGTATAATTGGTCAAGTTCAATATGATCCTCAAAGATGGGGGATTCAATTTCATGATGAATAGGCATAGGATCCAACGTTGACTCGGGGAAAAGATCGAAATCAGGTGAAGATACCGGAGTCATAATCGAATCAGGAAGTAGAATTGAATCACTCAGTTGGGGTTCAGGATCATATTCATTTTCAAGTTCTATTTCAGGAAAAGGATAACTTGCTAAACTGTCAATATCTTTTTCAAAATTTGGAGTTTGGGCAAGTTCAAATGGTTGTTCTGAAATGGAATCTTGATTTCCAAAACTACAGGACTCTTCGGCTCTAACAGAATGGTTAGTGTCATCAGAACTGGTCCAACGGTGAGAATGTAGAGATTCGACCATCATATCTATGTCACGATTATGAGTGTTTTGATCCTGAGTCATGGCTTCAAGCATCTTTTCATAGTTGATAGGTTCATTGTTTTGATGAAAAGTTGAAGAATTGTCTTGGAAGTGGTAGTGAAATTGTGAGTCCATCAGATTTTGGGATTTGTGTTTGGACTCACGCATACTCATTTCCAAAATGATGGTTTCCTATTTTGGACGGGTGGAACTGAGTATGAATCTTGAGAATATTGTGGACTAGGTGGAGAAGGAGGACAAGTTGGTTGATAATTATGCTCGGGGGAGGTGAATCCCCACTGACTCTGTGAAGAGTTGAAATCATTCTGGAAATTATAGTCATACGATGGGGGGCATGGGTTATATTCAATCGGATAAGACCAATCCGGCACACTAGGTTGGTTAAAGTTATGATATGCCGGGTTGATAATATCCGAAAAAGAATTCGATGTGTAATATAGATTATTATTAAAGTTGAAAAAATTATTATTATAAGCCTTATCAAACAATAGAATACAAACAAAGAAAAACAAACAAATTAGCAAACAAATAAAAGGAAAAAAATCTAACTAAGTTAGGGTAGACTATGACCTAGACGACTCCTAACTGATTAGACTGTTCACGGGAGGTTCAATGCAGACCTTGACCACAAGCTAATCAGCCAGGTCAGGGCAAGGTTGGTGGGAGATTTTCCATCAAAGACGTTCCTTAATTAAATAACCACCAACCTTCGGGCTTTCGGCCCTTAATCCCTTTCCTAGACACTGATTTGGCAAGAGTCAAATTCCAACACCTTTCCCCCTTAGGATAATCTCCTAATTGAGTCCGAGATGTCCCTAGGGCCAACGTCTACTCATTTTTAGTTAGGCTTGGGTTAGTGAGTGCTTGGAATCTGATTTTTAGGCCAAGGAAGGGTGATTAAATCCCCACCTTATCTTGTTATGGGTTAGTGCCCTTAAGCTAAGTTTGTGCAAGTGTACAAGATATGTAAATAAGATTCACTCAAAGCAATGAAAATCAACCAAGAGATGTGTCCTATTCTACATGCAATGCGAACGTACCTTGCTCCAGCACTCTTCAACAGTAAAAATAAATGAATTGAAAAGACACGTGCCTAAAATGCAAACGTCTAATCAATTTTTTTATCTTTTCAATAAATGTTTTACTGTTGATTATTAGCAGGCTTATGTGATGGCATATAAGAAAAAGTAAAGTTACAGAAAACTACAATTTACAAAGCAAGCAGCCCTGCAAAAAGACAGTTAGTAGTCCACTCCTTTTTGCCGCGTTTTCGCGGCTTTGGTCGCGGATCCGCGGCAAAGCAGAGGGCACTTGGTCTCTGTTTTCTAGAGCAGAGGCCCAAGGCCACTTATATGTTACTGCAACTTTAATTTCCTGCTTTGCTTGCCCTATAACCTATAACAGAGAAGAAAATTCGTTTTAGCTCTAAAAAATTTTCAATAAAAATTCAGATTTCAATAGAAACGTTATCCTCCCCGGCAACAGCGCCAAAATTTGATTGAGGTACAACCTGCACAAAAAATACGAAATTTCAGATCTTAAAAAAGGAAATGTGCAAGTGCTCAATTCTTCCGCGATAGCAAGTGGCTATGCGGGTCGTGATCCACAAGGAGGGTTTTGCGATGGAAGCGTTTACGTTCTTTATTGAAATCTTTGTGAAAACCAAATGAGAGTTCTTCTCTGCTTTTAAGTTAAGAAAATGGAAAAGAATTATGTTAAAGTGAGAAGAAAATGAGAGATGAAGAAGGTGGAAAAACTCAGAAAACCGCGAAAGCGACTATGTACAAATGATTATTTACAAGGAAGTGAAAGGATGATTTAGAAGAGGTATTGTTGGTGATTTAATTTACAGAAATAAAAGAAAAGAAATAAAAACAATTGCTTACCTTCTTTTCACCAAAAGCTTACCTTGAGTCTTCAGCGACGATTTTACCTTGAAGTGGAGGCATTCAGCGCATAGCCCATAAGCTTTGAGTATTGGTCTCTTCCACATTACATCATCAAGACTACTTCAAGAATGAAATGATACAGAGAGAGACTCCATTCCATCGTCATGAGCTATCAGTGGCACTCGCAACGGCAAGGCTCTTTCGATGCTTTTAGACTCACTTGGAAGATAATTGTACCAAAAAGAAAAATAAAATAGAAAAGAAGAAGAAGAAGAAGAAGACTAAAAAGAAGTACATAGTCAGAAAGAACATCGATTCGATTTCATAACAATCAAAGAAAAGAAATAAATCTTACACCGGTGTAACTCCAGCTCAAGCTTCATTCTTGTTCTTCGATGAAAGTATGATATCCTCTTATTTACATAAATAAAAATTACAATTACATGAAAAAGAAAAACAAAAACCTAAACTAAGAAATGGAAAAATAGTCTAAATCCTATCTCTGCATGGTCGTCCATTTTCAGCACAAAGAATGGCCTTTTATAGGCAGAAAACCCAGTAAGCAGGATCCCGGGGAGGTCGGGGGAGCAAACGCTCCCCTTAACTCCCCAACAATGCCGCGAAAACGCGGCTTGGGCCGCGCTTTCGTGGCCAGGGTGTGGCCAGGTGGCCACACCCTGTTGGTGGGTTGCCCTGGTTTCGCCCTCTGACTTTATCTGGAGTTGGTTTTTCAGTTTGAGTCCCGGATTCTGACGAAATGGCCTTGGATTCTTGGCTTTAACCGATCGATTCTGAGAGGATTCTTCTCAACCGGTTTTCAACCTCTTGATTTTGCCCTGATTTATTGAGTGCGAATTAGTTCTGATTTAATTCAGAATTTTGGTGGGCTTTGGGCTCATTCTCTTCATCTCCTTAAAGAATGGGCCTGCAAATAAATTAAGCAATTAATTAAGACAATGCAAAGTTTTATTCTAGAATAAGTATGGAAATATGATACTAAATATGTAACATTAGCGACCAATCAAAACCACTAGAAATCGCTCAACCATATCTGAAAAGATGCTTAACATACACCGCTGAAAAGTAGCCGGTACATTGCATAGCCCAAAGGGCATGCGACGATATGCAAATGTGCCAAACGAACATGTGAATGTCGTTTTCTCTTGGTCCTCATGAGCAATGTGGATTTGGTTATATCATAAATAACCATCGAGGAAGGAATAGTGTGCGTGACCGGCGATACGTTCTATCATTTGGTCGATGAAAGGCAGAGGAAAATGATCTTTCCTAGTCATGGAGTTGAGTTTTCTATAGTCTATGCACACTCGCCAACCAGTTTGAACACGAGTTGGAACCAACTCATTGTTCTCATTAGTAACAACTGTGACTCTGAACTTTTTGGGTACAACTTGTATTGGACTAACCCACTGACTATCAGAGATTGGGTAAATGATACCCGCATCTAATAATTTTATTATCTCCGCTCTCACCACCTCTTTCAAAACAGGGTTTAAACGCCTCTGTGGTTCTCTCGAGGTCTTGGCATTCTCTTCAAGATGAATTTGATGCGTTACCACAGAGGGACTAATTCCCTTGATGTCTGCTATGGTCCATCCTATGGCTTCCTTATGTTCCTCAAGAACATCTAGCAACTTTTCTTCTTGGTCCTTATCTAAATGAGATGATATGATTACAGGCAAGGTTTCTGACTCACCTATGAAGGCATACTTCGATGTGTCAGGTAAAGGTTTGAGCTCCAACTTGGGAGGCTCAACGATTGATGGAACAGGAACAGATGTTGACAATGGTGAGAGTTCTACCTTAGGTCTCCATAGGTTGGTGTCCATGATCTAACAATGCGTTCACCTCTTCTATAGACTCCTCAATATCAAAATTAATTCCAAAATGGGCCAAGCATTTCTCCAAGGGGTCTTCATAACAAGACTCCTCAAAGGTGTGATTGACCATCACATCAATCATGTTGACCTCCTCATGATCGTCCATTACATGTGGTGGGAACTAGTATGGAAAAAGTTTAGCTTAACTGTCATATTCCCAAATGACAAGATCATGACTCCATTCCTACATCTAATAACAACATCAGCAGTAGCAAGGAATGGTCTCCCTAAAATCACAGGGGAGTGATTGCTTGGATCTCTAACTGGTTCAGTGTCTAAGACAACAAAGTCAGCAGGAAAATAGAATTCGTCAACCTTCAAAATAACATCCTCAATAATTCCCTTGGGGACCTTAACTGACCTATCTGATAGAAGCAATGTAAGGTTATGTTGACACTTAAAAAAGACAAGATTCTTACTTGCCTGAACAATGTCTAAACTTGTTGACATTTACAAAAGACGAGTGACAGACAAGCTGACGACCAATTTTCACCCAACTCCGAGGGACAAGGAAGCAACTTGGACTCCACTGATCCATCAAGCAGACAGTGAGCCCAGATTGTCTCTAAACAGACCTCAGCGGGTCTAAGATGCTAGCACTTAGCATCACATGAGCCCAAAGGGATAGCCTCGCCTAAGAGGCAAAGATCATCCAACTTCGCCTTGAAGCCATTCAAAGCTCCACCAGGAAGCTAACTTATCGCCTGAACTGCTGAAGCGCAACTCCGCAGAGAGAGTTAGCTCCGCCTGAAGTCACACGCAACTGCGCAGAAAGGGTATGCGGTAGCTTCGCCACAGACGACATCTAGCTCTGCCGAAAAGCTTTCTTCTGACTTCGCCAGATACTGCCTCCAGCTCCGCTGTAAGTTCAAAGCGAGCAGTGCCGCTGCTGGTCTGTTATGGTCAAACTTTGACCAATCAAATCTCCAGATGAGATCAGATCTAATCGGGATCAAGATCAAATCCAATCAAGATCAAATCTGAGGTCAAATTTGGCAGTTGATTGCCACAATCTCTTGACTCTTCTAAAACGAGTAAGAGGATCAGGGGAGATCTTTCAATTATACGGAAAGAATCAAAACGGATCAGGAGGATCAACCGACCTGCCATTTCTACCTTCGCAGAAGCTGATCCTAGCCTCGCAGCAAGGCTACTTTCCAGATTTAAACAGATTTGATTCAATCTGTTTCTATATTTTTAAGGGACAATTATACCCTTGCTCTCCTTATAAATAGCCCACTAGGGGCACAAGGAGGACAGACCATGCACACGCGCAAAAGACCCCCGACAAAGAGAGAGAGAGAGAGGACTCCGCAAGCAAAGACTTCTTCACGACGCACCGCGCGCACAAGAATTCAGAGACTTTTAGAGAATTGCTTCTCTATTCAGGGTGCTGATACCCTAATACTTTCTTCTTAAGGGATCTCTGGAACCAGGCGAGAAGGAATTCCTAATTGAAGGCAGTTTTGAGAAGTAGCAAGAGGATTCTACCAACCTTCTGTTCTCTGATTCCCCGAACCAGGCGAGAAGGGAATCTCATCGCTCGCATCGTCAAAGGGACAAAGTGGTCGCGCGCTGACCAGACTCCTATCGGCATACTTCTCCAAAATCTCTGAGGAGATCTACTTGTAATCTTTTAGAATACTTGTAATTTAGCTCCTCAACTTTTTATTATAAGTTTTCCCCTTTGCAAATCAATGGAAAACAAGGTGGCGACTCCGCTGGGGACTATATTCTCCACTGCTGAGAATCAAGTGTCGCAATGCGACGAACAGACCTGCGGGTCTAACTCTGAATTTAGAAAAGCCGGTGCAGCCAGAGCCTCTCTGGCTAAATTTCAAGGAAAGTCTCTGCAGAGACGGATAAGGCTATCTGCGAGCCTACTGCGGTTCTCTGGCGCAACAAGGAAGCACGCCCGCAGTCCAAGTCCTTTACTTTCGAGAACCTTGTTGTTCACTTCGACTAAGAAAATTTGAAGAAGTCCTCTCTGGGGGTGGTTTAATGCTTCATGCACGGAAGCATAGGAAGGTCTCCACGGCTAAGGTTTCAGAACAGAAATCAGAAGCAAAATTCTGCCAACACCCTTCAGCCTCGCGTGTGGCTTGTCAGGTTCCTTGCGAACCTAAGTATCCTCTGCCAAAGCAGATGTGGAGGCCAAAACAGAAGGCTCTAGGCAAAGCCTCAGGCGTAGCTACGCCAGAAGTGCGTCTCTCGCGCGAAGAAAAAGGCAAGATGCCTGCCTGCTCCAACAATGCTGCTAGCCGCGAAGATACAAGGGCGACAATACCTTCGCCCAATTCAAGATCAGTAGCGCCTCGCGCCAGCCTCGTTCTCACGAGCGAAGCTACTGTACCACGGCGTACGCGCGGCATCCATACCCGCGAAGCCCAAGTCAAAGCACCACAGCGTGCTCCGCCCTCCGGTTCGTCAAGCGCTAAGCTCGCGCTTTGTGGCGGAGTTAAGGGAAGTTCCCTGAGTGTTGACAACGTTACTTATGCAGCTTCAGCGCCCAAGGGCACTCCCAAGGTTCCTAGCCGCGAAGCTAGAACTCAAGCACTATTCTGTGCTAATCCCCTCTGCGGTGATAAAAGGAGAAGGACATCGTCCTATGCGCGATACAAAAGAGCCTCTGCGCTGGATCGTTTAGACCCAACTGGGTCTGACTTGCGGGAATTCTTGACGAACAAACGGAAGTCGGAACCTTTTTGAACTACTTCTCCCTGTTGTCAACAAGTGGGATGTCAGCTGGTAACCGTCCACTCAGTCCATTGCCGACTAGGGTCAAGCCTCGCCACTTCTCCAGGCCGACGATCAGTTTTTGATCGGTTGTCGGTACAAGCCCCTGTGAAACATTATAAAAGGATCGTCTCGCGAGACCTACCCTCTGCATCCGTCAACATGACCGGGAGAGGATAAGAGCTGCGCAGGGGCAGACAAGTGTCCGACAATACTCCCTACAGCTCCCCAGATCCAGATTACAGCCTAGGCTTAGGCGAAGTCTTGGTGCATGAAGAGGGTGTTTTCTGAAACACTAGATCTAGGGTGGCGATACCCTACAGATATAAACAGCCTTCTTCCTCAACGGCAGTAGCCTCACCAGAACCAAGAAGAAGATCAGTCCAGTCATCTGATGAAGAAGATGAAGACAGCGGGTATGCTTCTTCGGCAACAGTCAGCTCGGTGCGAACAGACAGAGCATCAGTAAACATGCCTGATAATGGTAATGACGACCTTCGTTGACGTTTGGAGGCTCATGAACAAACTTTCAAAACTCAGCAAGAAGCTCTAGACAACATTCAACAGATGCTCGCTCAACTCCTTAATAACCGGAATAACAATGATACCGGGAGTAACCATGATGAGGAAGAACATCTTAGCAATGACCAGCCGAAGACGGAGAAGTCCAAGGAGGGATCTTGCTTAGACGCTGAAGTGCTTAAGGGCCTTCAAGCTCAAATCGCATCCCTAGCTCAGAGGGATGAATTACAGAAAGTCGAAACAGTTCGTCCTTACCCGCTAGAGTGGGATTCAGTACCATACCCACCAAAGTTCAAACCACCAACATTGCATACCTATGATGGAAAGAGCTCGCCAAACTAGCATATCTACTATTTTCGGTCTCAGACCGGCAATGTTATAGACAATGACGCTATCATGGCTAGACTGTTCATTGGCACCTTAAAGGGGGTAGCATTTGATTGGTTCCGAAGTCTCCCTCCAGGCTCTGTCAATTCTTGGATCGACCTGAAAACCTGATTCCTTTCTCATTTCTATAAGGACGATACCGAGGTAACAATGGACAAGCTCCTCTCCACCGTGCAGAAGAAGGGCGAATCTGTCCGTGACTACATTGAGCGGTTCAGAAACCTGTCTTTGATGTGCCTAGCAGGGATGCCATTACCCATGCTCTTACAGACGTGCAGGCATAACTTCTTGGACCAGGTAGAAGTTTGCATGGGGGCTGTCAAAGCCCATACCTGGAAAGAACTGGTCGAACAAGCTGAGATAGCCGAAAAATCAGCTAAAAAGTTCAAACCCTCTACCCCTAAGGGCAAATGGGGTATGAACAACAAAGGACGTAGCGACATAGCGCAGTCTTCTCAAGCTAAAGGGAAGGAGACTATGTTCGTAGAATTGTCTGGGGACGCGCAATCGAAAGCCAAGAAGAGTGGCTTCAATAATCAGGAGTCTAAGTTCCCTCCAAAACAGTACTCCTTCAGAGACGATCAGGTGGTCACAATATTCCATTTACTCCACAAAGGAAATAAAATGAAGCTACCAGAGGCTCGGCGTCCCAATGAAATAGGACGCACGAATGACCCCAAATACTGTCTCTACCACGGGATGATTCACCATCCTACCGACAAGTGCTATGTCCTCAAAGACAGAATTCAAGCCTTGATCGACGCAGGGGTCCTGACACTGAAGTCAGAGCAGAAGAAAGTCACTGCCAATATGGTGCCCTCGAGTTCGGTAAAACCCCAAAGGTCACAGTTCTTGACGGGACTTATCCAGTCCTGCGCCACGACTGGAAGTCAAGCATCCTGCGGCTAAAACTCAAGATAATAGAGGTCTTGTTCCCTTGACACTGGAGACAGGGGAAGTCATGTGGATACACCCAGACCTTGTCCAAGACGTAAGTGGGATTCAAAGAAGTCCAAGTCGAAGGGCAAATCTTGCAATGTCATCTCCCTCCTACCGGACAACGACAATTTCACGACAGCTTCTCTTAGCGATTCTGAAGGAGAAAAGCACGCTTGCGCAACGCAGGCCGATGTACCTCAACCAACCGGCACTCGATCCGGAAAATCATACTTAAAACAGTCTGAGAAAGCTACTGACGAGACACAATAGCAAACAACGTCAGTACAAGTACCAGCATCCGCTTCAACTCCAACCAAGGGAAAAGAAAAGCCTAAGGAAGTCCGGTTCGACCGCATCCTGAAGAAGCCTTCAGGCCCAGGGCTTGACACGCCCTTTTGTTTTGACATATTGGCCCAGCTGGCTAATATCTCAGCTCGTATTACCATACACGAGCTCCTTCGTCTCTCAAAAGAGACAAGAGAAGCACTCAGAGATGCATTGGCCACTCAGAATCATTCCTGACGTCATACCAGAAATCCCTAAAGACGACGCTCAGTCTCCATGCCCTGAATGCCATCAGGTACAATCAAAGGTGCCCGCTATTACCTTCACAACGGAAGATATGCTCCTCAAAGACAATAAGCACGATCGACCTTTGTACTACACCGGATACATCGGTTCAACATGCATTGAAAGGGTACAGGTTGATCCGGGGTCTGCACTCAGCATCATCCCCAAAAGGCTCCTCTACTTCCTCGGTATCCACTATATAGGTTGTCCATAACCACTACTACAATATACGGTTTCAATGCCGGGAGTAGTCATCCACTTGGAAAAATTCGACTCCGTTGCCGAATTGGGAGCCTGAAGTCAGAAGTAAAGTGCTATGTCATTGACGCTGACACATCATACAACTTGCTGCTAGGACGACCGTGGATCCACACCAACTGGATCGTTCCCTCCACTCTGCACCAGTGCTTCAAATATGTTGAAGATGATGCAACGTACGAACTGTCTTCGCTGAGAAGCAACCATTCAAAGGAGTAGAAAATTACTTCACTGATGCTCTCCTGTATCAAGAGACCGGTGAAACATTAAAAGAATCATTGCCGGATGATGATGATAGTGGCAATGAGGCGGACTCAAAATCCGAAGCAGACATGCCAGCCATCTTGATTGGCGAACCAATTATAGCATGTCTTAATAACCCCCAATGTAATACTCCTTCTGAAGATGAAGGTGAATGGGTAATTAATGATAATATTTCTTTTGATTATCCTGCGAGTGTTGGGTTGTTTGAATCCATTACGGATAGCTCTCTGCACATGCCCTTACATAAGCCAAGTGCATCCAGCACGCCCATGGAATCTGCAGAGGGGGCCGTTTTGGTGATCTCGCCATTCAAAAAAGGTCAGTTACCGATAATTTTCGGTAGAACCCAACCACGGGGACCCATGGCCGCAGACTCAAGTTCAGACTCAGACACTCCATAATTCTTCCATTACGCGCAACCAGCACGCCATATTATGAAGAAAATGGGATACGACCTAAAGCATGGAGAAGGCCTAAATTTTGGAAAAGGAAGGCGAAGTTTGCTGCGTAACTTTGTGCCAAAAGGAAAACCTGCAAACTACTATGATGATACACGCAGGGGGTTGGGATACGTTACACCCACATTATCAACAACGGTTCAATTCACAGATGATGAACCAATCCCATCACATTCAGCCTCATCCTTCGAGTGGGACTCAGATGTTAGTGTGGGAATGATGTTCGAAAACCTCACCGTTATTACGACTTCAAGCAGTCAATTGGAGCCTGCAGAAGCTACCAATGAGGAACCATGGGCCCAGCAATTAGATCTCCAATGGGAAAAAAGATTCGAACTGCGCGAACCACCTTCTGAAGACAAGGTGACGCAGGTCAATTTGGGTAGTCAAGACCACCCTAAGCCCATCTTTATAAGTGAAAGCTTATCACTTACAGAAAAGGAAGAATTGATAATACTCGTAAAAGAGTATATAGACGTCTTCGCATGGAACTACGAAGACATACCCGGACTCGATCCGCAAGTAGCCATGCACCGTCTGAATATCAAGCCCGACGCCAAGCCAGTCAAGCAGCAACAACGTCGGTTTCGCCCAAACATTATGGAAGCTATTGAAGCTGAAGTCCATAAGCTCATTGCATGTGGCTTTATTCGGGAGAAACAACATCCAGACTGGGTTGCTAATATCGTTTCAGTCCTCAAGAAGAATGGAAAAATACGGATCTGCATCGACTACCGTGATCTCAATACGGCTTGTCCTAAAGACGAATTCCCAGTGCCCATCACCGATGTCATGATTGACAATACTTATGGATTCGAAAGAATGTCTTTTATGGACGGTTTTTCAGGGTACAATCAGATTAAGATGTACCCCGACGACGAAAAGCATACTTCGTTCCGAACACCCTTGGGGGTATACTGCTACACCGTGATGCCCATTGGGCTAAAGAACACAGGAGCAACCTATCAGCGGGCAATGAGTACAATCTTCCGCGATCATCTCCGAAAAACGGTAGAATGCTATGTCGACAACATTGCTGTCAAAAGCCACAGTAAAGATGACCATCTTCGTGATTTGAGAACGATGTTCGACATAATGCGAGTTCAACAACTGAAAATGAATCTGACGAAATCCTTCTTAGGAGTGTCAAGTGGCAAGTTCCTTGGGTTTATTGTTACATCAAAAGGGATTCATCTTGACCCAGACAAGGTCAAAGCCATTCAGAGCATGCATCCACCGAGGAATCTTAAAGAGCTCAGAGGCTTGCAAGGTAGACTGGCTTATATTAGAAGATTCATCGCAAATCTCTAAGGCCGCTGTCAACCGTTCACCTGACTCATGAAAAAGGGTGCTTCCTTCGTATAGGATCAAGCTTGTCAAAAAGCTTATGAAGATATCAAGACATATCTTACAAAACCTCCTGTCTTAGTGGCCCCCACATCAGGGAAACCATTCTTGCTTTATGTGAAAGGTATGGACCATTCTCTTGGTGCCCTCCTTGCTCAAAAGGACGACAATGGCCACGAACAGGCCATTTATTATCTGAGCAGGACTCTGATAGGAGCGGAATCTCGCTATAATCCTATCGAGAAAGAGTGTTTAGCTCTTGTCTTTGCCATTCAGAAGACGCGACATTATTTGGTCAGCCAAACCATACATGTCATCTCCAGAGTAAATCCTTTGCGTCTTCTCATGACGAAGCCGGGATCATTGAATTCAAGATTAGCTAAATGGGCACTCCTTTTGTCTCAATACGACATGATCTTTATCCCTCAGAAGGCGGTTAAAGGCCAGGCCCTCGCAGAGTTCTTGGCTGCTCATCCAGTCCCAGAAAACTCAAAACATCACGAAGATATTTCAGATGAAGTCTTCGAGTCTAATATAACCTCAGAAGAGGAAGTGTGGCAGATGTTCTTCGATGGAGCATCACGAATAGGCCCTAAGGGCAAGATTATTGCCGGAGTGGGAGTTGTGTTTATCTCCCCACAGAATCATGTCCTTCCTAGAGCATTCTCTCTGACGGAATCATGCTCCAACAATGTAGCGGAATATAATGCTCTGTTCATTAGCCTTCAGCTCGCCCACGGAATGGGGGTACGATACCTTGAAGCTTATGGAAAACTGATTATCAATCAGGTTAAGGGTGAATATGAGGTCCGTCATGAAGACTTGATGCCTTATTACCACACAGCCATCGAATTGGCTAATCTGTTCGAAGGTTTCTACATCAGGCACGTATCTCGATCTCAAAACACCAAGGCAGACGCTCTCGCTGCATTAGCAACAACACTAGCCCTGCCAGTCGACACCGAGTATCACCTCACAGTGGCAACTCGACACCTTGTATGCTCTAAGCATATGTTAAAAACCCGAGAAGCCTACAATGTCTCCACGGATTTTGACCCGAGAGATTGGCGATTTCCTCTCATCGACTATGCTTTACATGGTCTGCTACCAGACGATCCTAAAGAGGCGGCATATATCAGACGAAGGTCTCTCCGTTTCTACTACGATCCAACTCTGAAGACACTTTACCGTCGTTTATATGACGGTGTCCTCCTCCGTTGCCTTTCCAATTCGGAGGCACAGGAAATGCTTAAAGAAGCACATGACGGCATTTGCGGAGCCCATCAGTCAGGTCTAAAACTTAAAGACAGATTGCATAGGCTTGGATACTATTGGCCAACCATGATAGCGGATGCCATCCAATATGCACGAAGGTGTAAAGTGTGCCAGATTCATGCGGACTTCATACACCAGCCTTCAGAGTTACTCCACCCAACTGTTGCTTCATGGCCATTTGAAGCATGAGAAATCGATGTCGTAGGGCCAATCAGCCCCTCTTCGAGAAGTGGTCACCGGTTTATCTTGGCAATACCCGATTACTTTTTAAAGTGGGCAGAAGCCATACCACTGGTTGAAGTCAAAACCTCTAATGTGGTTAATTTCATCAAACACCATGTCATCTATCGATTTGGTATCCCTAGGCGGATCATCCATGATAATGGTCCCCAATTCATAAGTCAGGCATTCTATCGGTTCTGCGATAAATACCGAATTCAGAATGTGGCTTCAACTGCCTATAATCCCGCCACTAATGGCTTGGCTAAAGCATTCAACAAAACAATCATCAAGTTACTCAAGAAGTTCGTCTCCTCGAATAAGCGAGATTGGGACGAAAAGCTTGGTGAATGTCTTTGGGCCTACTGAACCACGGTTCGGACCCCGACAGGCAATACGCCTTTTTCTCTGGTGTACGGGTGCGAGGCAGTCATTCCGTTAGAAATCTAAATGTCGTCGTTGCGAGTCGCTTTAACGACTAAGATCACATCAGAAGACAATGATCGGTTGCGTCTTCAAGAGCTCGAAGCCCTAGATGCGAAGCGACTTCAAGCTCAGCAACACATCGAGTTGTATCAAGCTCGAATCTCAAAAGCCTTCAATAAAAAGGTCAAGTAAAGAGACTTCCAAAAAGGAGATTTGGTTTTAGCCGTCAGACGACCGATGATTATGACGCACAAGACCAAAGGCAAATTTCAGCCTAAATGGGAAGGACCGTTTGTAATAGAAACAGTCTATTCAAACGGAGCATACCGTCTTATGACTTCAGATGGCGACTTACTCATGATGCCGATCAATGGAAAGTTCTTAAAGAAGTACTATCCTTGATTAAGGATCCTTCTTATGATCAAGTTAACACCTTACCTCTGATCAAGACCTTCATATCCAAGATACATGCAAAGAGAGCATTTCTCTTCCTCCAAGCGAGATCATACTGATTAGACTGGAAAGGTGTACTTATTATGTGTATAAGAATGTATTTGATGTACCCTTTCTTGTCTCCGCTATAGTATAGGACTATACCGAGTCGATTCTCAGGGAGAGCTCGCGATGGAAGCTTTACGTGTGGTAGTGAAGTGAACAAACGAGTATTCTTCTCTTGCTTATAAACTTAGTGAATCAAATGCAAAAGAAACTAAAAGAAGATGGATATGTTCATGGTGGAAAAGTCGTGGGAAAAGAAATCAAGAAGTGGATGTGGTATTCACAAGAAAAGGAAAGAAAACTTAAAGAAAGAATAGATCCATGACTAGCTTACCTTGCTAGCTTGCCAAGACTTACTAGACTCCTTGATAGCGAATGCTTGCCTAATGTTGTCACTCCATTAGCGTAGGATTCGTCTCGCGTGTTGACCTAATTACTTTCTCACTTGCAAGATGGTGTTTAACCATCGGAGAAGAGAAGATCATACAACTTGCTAGATGAATTCAATCACCCATGAGTTAGTGAAGAAAGCTAAGCTAGTGGTAAACTAGTACATGGAAGGAAAATTAGCTACAAGCCATTAAAGAACTAAAACAAAGCTTGAAGTAAATTGCAAGAATTAAACAAAGCAAGTAATAAAGCAAGTAAACTAGAATCAAGCTCAAGTAGAGGAAGGAGGATGGATCAATCCTTGTTGCTTCAAGTGTCACCCTTGATTACACAAGCTCTCTCCCTCACAATCACTCTCTTTTACATTGAATTCTAGGGAAGAAGAAGAGGGATCTAAAGAACAAAACCTAAAGAGAAAAATACATGAAAATTACAATACTAAACTAATCTCCTCTCTTCTCCATTCAGTTTTTATACGCAGGTCTTCATGGAGTATTTATAGCATGGATGAGAACCTTTGAGAGCCTAGTTTGTTGGCGCAAAATCTGAGATCCAACGGCCCGGATTTTGCGGTGGATCCGCCGCAAGTCGCGGCACTTTTGTGGCCGTTGGCTAACAACTTTCTGGTGGAGATTAGTTACAAGGTTGTTAGCCACGTGGTATATCTAGAATCTTCGTTTGTTGCGCGGATTTCTCTGGATCTGGATTTGAATTTGGCTTTATCTTTAATCTTGATTAATCACTTAATTAGTGTTAATTAAGTGATTATTTGGATATCTCTCCATTAAGTATGTACCTGCAAATATGTAGAGAAGAGGAGTAAAAATCACATATTTATTTGTAATATGCATGGGATTTATGATGTAAAATATGCAATATTGGATACCAATCACACCCCCACACTTATTCTTTTGCTCGTCCCGAGCAAAACAAAGAAAGAAAATCTAAACTACCATTTTTATTACACCACTTTCGCAGGTGACGCGATTGCACTGAGCATGTGCAACAAGCCGTTAAACCTCTAGGTTACCCTAGAGGAGGAGTGTTGTCTCCTGAGGGTTTTCAGCGGATTACACCCACAAAATCCATAAAGAAAGAAGACAAATGTTAGTATTTTGAAAACGCATTTTGAATAAGAGACAAGTTTTTAAACTATTTTTGCAAAAATATAAGTGATCCTAGGTCATAAGTCCACCTATAATTATTCTTTCTTAAACTTAGTCTCCATGCAAGATCTTGTTTTTAATTAAGGTAAGAGTTCAAAATTGGATTGAATATTTTATCTTTCATAAAACCTAGATAATATGCACACCGTGTAAGTGAAAATTTCTGGGATTTCAACTCCAACCATCAAGCCATTTATTTATCTATCTATATATATATTTTTTTTCTCTTTTTTTTTTTATTTAATCTTCCCTTAGTCTAGGCTTTCTAGTCTACCCTTGTAGCGAGCCTTTAACCGATGACTCCCAAACCAGATGGTCTTAGGGCACCAGATGAGAAAACATCCCTCGGGTTTAAGGTCTCGAGTAGAAAAGGCCACATAACTAAGAGGGATTATTTATTATGATCACCGTTAGGCGTGAGTAATTATGCTTCTTGAGGCACAATTTCCCAGCTTAATAGGTGATGTTTTATTTATATATATTTTTCTTTCTTTTTTTTTTTTTTATTTTCATGGCATTTTTGTCTTTGTTTCCATCCAAGAAATGTGTAAGTGTAAAGTGCATATTATCTAAGGCAAAAAATTCAAGATAAGAATATCTCACCAATTTTACTTACTTAGCCTATAATTTCCAACAAGATCTATTACTTCAACTAGGTTTAAGATGTCATAATTAAGGCTTTCTTAATTTCTAAGATACATCTTAATTTTCTTAGAAATAGATCAAACTTTGTCTCTTATTTCAAAAAGTTTTTATTTTTATATTTTTTATTTATTATTATTTTTTTTTATTTCTAAAAAGAAGTGTAAAAGAAATAAAATCTAAAAACTCTAAGTTAGTAAACCCTCCCCCACACTTATTTCATGCATTGTCCTCAATGCATCATGATATATGTATGCATGAAATAAAATGGAAAGGGAAGGAACAAATTATCTTAAGGTGGTGGTTCCGGTGGTGGTCGGATTGGTCCACGAAACATGGCCCAATCAACTTTGCTTTGGGTTTTCAGGAACCCACCAAAAATAGCAAAAATATGACCCACAAGAATGATGTGTGCATGAAGGCTCTTTATTATGTATATGACCCCATCTAATTTCAAGATTTGCAAAATAATTTCTGAGTCATTTTCATCAAGATCCTTGTCCCAGAATGGAAGATGAAATGATAGAGCAGTTGACTTGGACTCTGGAAGAACAGGAACGACTACCGACTCAGGGAAGTGAATTAAGTCAAGTGATGGTGCCGGAGTCGAAGTGAGTTCAAAAATTGGATCCAAGTCAAGAAATGAAAACTCAAGTCCACAATCATTGTCCAACAATGGGATGTGACCTAATATGGGTGATATCTCTTTACTTCCAATATTAAGGAATTCAAGCTCATCGCCATACAATTCTTCAAAACTTAAGTCAAAATCTTCTGATAGAATTGTACAATCAGTTTCAGAAGTAAAGAGATCGAGAAAATCAAGGTCACATTTCTCATTGAGTTCAATTCCACAAGATGGAGAACTTGCCAAAATGTCAATAGAATCTTCAAAAGTGTAGAATTGGGCAAGTTCAATATGATCCTCAAAGATGGATGATTCAACTTCATTGTGAATTGTGAAAGGATCCAAGATTGACTCCGGGAAAAGATTGATGTGAGGTAAAGATACCGGAGTCATTATGGAATAAGGAAAAAGAATTGAATCACTGAGTTTGGGTTCAAGATCACATTCCTCATGTAGTTCAATAAAATGTGGAGAACTTGCCAATTTATCAATGGAATTTTCAGAAGTGTAGAATTGGTCAAGTTCAATGTGATCATCAAAAAAGATTGGTGATTCAATTTCACAATGGATAGGAAATGGATCCAATTCTGACTTGGGAAATGGATTGAAATCAGGTAAGGTTATGGAAGTCATGATTGAATCAGGAAGTAGATTGGAATCATCAAATGGAAGTTCAGGATCAAATTCATGTTCCAGTTCAATTTCAGAAAAAGGAAAACTTGCCAAAACGTCAATTGGATTTGAAGTTTGGACAAGTTCAGGTGAATGTGCTGAAATTGAATCAGGATTTCCAAAATGACAAGAGTCTTGGGTCATATCAATAGAGTGTGGTATAACTGGATTAGTCAAAGGTTGATAGGATAGAGTTTCCTCATTCCTAAGAAGGTTATCCAATTGTTCTCTCACACTATTGAAAGACTCAGTAAGATCTTTTTGCATTTGTAACATAGACTCTTTAAAGCTCTCTATACTCTCATCTTGACTTTCAAATGGTTGCCCTAGAATGGGAGTATATGAATCTTGATTTCGGAAATTTTGTGAATAGTGTGAGTCAAAAATGTGTGATGATGGAAAAGTGGACTCACACAAGAGATCTTTACTCGTTTCCATGACAAATGGTTGTTCATTAGGAAGCGGTGGAACTGAGTAAGACTCTTGAAAATACGGTGGAATTGGAGAGGCCAATGTTTTCTGAAAGTGTTGCGTGGCCTGTTGTAAATTTGCTTCTATACTCCTTTGTAACTCAGATTTTTCTTCAAATAGTGGTTCAGAAAAAGGAGTATATGAAGTGGACTCGGGAAATGAATGTTGTGGACAAGGATTTTGAAAATTTGACTCGGGGTACGTGAATCCCCAATGACTCGGTGAAGAGTTGAAATTATTTTGGACATTATAATTATTAGATGGGGGATATGGGTCATATTGATTCGGATAAGGCCAACCCGGTGTATGTGGTTGGTGCATATTGTAAAACACCGGTTGGAATTATCCGAATATGGAGTGTGTGTGACATATGGATGGAAAGAATTGTAATTATAAGCCATATCACACAATCACAAACAAAAACAAACAAACAAACAAACAAACAAACAAAAGAAAAAATTTCTAACCTAAGTTAGGGTAGACTTAGACCTAGACGACTCCTAACAAATAGACTGTCCACGGGAGGTTTAGTGTAGACTCTAACCACAAGCTAATCAGCCAGGGAAGGGTAAGGTTGGTGGGAGGTTTTCCGTCCGAAGACGTTCCTTAATTAAGTAACCAGCAACCTTCGGGCTTTCGGCCCTCAACCCCTTTCCTAGACACCGATTTTGCAAGAGTTAAATTCCAACACTTTTCCCCCTTAGGATAATCTCCTAAGTGAGTCCGAGATGTCCCTAGGGCCAACGTCTACTTTTTATTAATTTAGGCTTGGGTTAGTGAGTGCTTGGGAAAATGATTTTCGGGCTAAGGAAAGGGTAATGACCTCCCCCACCTTATCTTATTTACGGGTATGCCCTTAAATTTGAATTGTGCAAGTGTACAAGAAATATAGTTAGGATTCACTCAAAGCAAGAAAATCAAGCAAGGAGTTTGTCCTAGTCTAAATGCAATGCAAACACGTACCTTGCCTCCAGCACTCTTCAACAGTAAAAGTAAAGAATTGAAGAGACACGTGCCTAAAATGCAAGTGTCTAAACAATTTTTAGCAATTTCAATCAACTTTTTACTGTTTTTTAATTAAGCAGGAGTCGGATGCAGAATACAGGAAATAAAGTATAGAAACAGATGTATTTTACAGAACCAGAAGCCCTGCAGAAAATTGGTGAGTAGTGAACTCCTTATTGCCGCGTTCCCACGGCAAAGTGCCGTGGATCCGCGGCAATTTGGAGGGATCCTGGGCTCTGCTTTCTTGAGCAGAGTCCCAGGTCCACTTGTATGTTACTGCAATGAATAGTTTCCTGTTTTCTTCTCCTGTAACCTGCAACAGAGAAGAAGGATCGTTTAGTACTTCACTTTAACCTAAAAAATACGTTGCTCTCCCCGGCAACGGTGCCAAAAATTTGATTAGACTGGAAAGGTGTACTTATTATGTGTATAAGAATGTATTTGATGTACCCTTTCTTGTCTCCGCTATAGTATAGGACTATACCGAGTCGATTCTCAGGGAGAGCTCGCGATGGAAGCTTTACGTGTGGTAGTGAAGTGAACAAACGAGTATTCTTCTCTTGCTTATAAACTTAGTGAATCAAATGCAAAAAACTAAAGAAGATGGATATGTTCATGGTGGAAAAGTCGTGGGAAAGAAATCAAGAAGTGGATGTGGTATTCACAAGAAAAGGAAAGAAAACTTAAAGAAAGAATAGATCCATGACTAGCTTACCTTGCTAGCTTGCCAAGACTTACTAGACTCCTTGATAGCGAATGCTTGCCTAATGTTGTCACTCCATTAGCGTAGGATTCGTCTCGCGTGTTGACCTAATTACTTTCTCACTTGCAAGATGGTGGTTTAACCATCGGAGAAGAGAAGATCATACAACTTGCTAGATGAATTTAAGCAATCACCCATGAGTTAGTGAAGAAAGCTAAGCTAGTGGTAAACTAGTACATGGAAGGAAAATTAGCTACAAGCCATTAAAGAACTAAAACAAAGCTTGAAGTAAATTGCAAGAATTAAACAAAGCAAGTAATAAAGCAAGTAAACTAGAATCAAGCTCAAGTAGAGGAAGGAGGATGGATCAATCCTTGTTGCTTCAAGTGTCACCCTTGATTACACAAGCTCTCTCCCTCACAATCACTCTCTTTTACATTGAATTCTAGGGAAGAAGAAGAGGGATCTAAAGAACAAAACCTAAAGAGAAAAATACATGAAAATTACAATACTAAACTAATCTCCTCTCTTCTCCATTCAGTTTTTGTACGCAGGTCTTCATGGAGTATTTATAGCATGGATGAGAACCTTCGAGAGCCTAGTTTGTGGGCGCAAAATCTGAGATCCAACGGCCCGGATTTTGCGGTGGATCCGCCGCAAGTCGCGGCACTTTTGTGGCCGTTGGCTAACAACTTTCTGGTGGAGATTAGTTACAAGGTTGTTAGCCACGTGGTATATCTAGAATCTTCGTTTGTTGCGCGGATTTCTCTGGATCTGGATTTGAATTTGGCTTTATCTTTAATCTTGATTAATCACTTAATTAGTGTTAATTAAGTGATTATTTGGATATCTCTCCATTAAGTGTGTACCTGCAAATATGTAGAGAAGAGGAGTAAAAATCACATATTTATTTGTAATATGCATGGGAATTATGATGTAAAATATGCAATATTGGATACCAATCACATACAACCATAAACCAGTAGGAATCTGGTCATACACTGGTTGTCCCAAAGGAGAATCAAGGTTACACATACGCAAACCAAATGATCCAACACTTTTAACGGTTAAGGATAGAGGAAAATGTTGGCCTTTAAGCCCAACATGATTCCTCGATAACTCATCATGCTGAGGGGATAGCATGGCTAGCCCAACTCAAACGGAAGTTGGTAAAGGCATATCAAACCCGTTGACAGCTGGGGATTTGCTAAAAATCCTAAGGGACCTGTTCCCATTTGATTCCCTCTCCAAAATCACTTACCAATTCTCACCCATAGAATGGTAAGGCCACATATACAAATCTCTCCATTTTGATGTTACGTTAATACTCGCTGTTACGTTAATACTAAACCTATGACAGTGATTTTCTCGTTTCTCCCCGTGAAAACGAGACCTTTTCCTAAATTCCATCATCAACCTTGAGCTTGGTAGCGTCTCAATTAGTTATGTCATTGCAACCTCTGAACTGGCAGACAGCCAAGTCTTAATTTCGAGCTTGTCGACATTCACAAAAGACAAGTCTCAACCTTGAGCCTATTGACATTTACAAAAGACCGGTCTCGATACTTATTGACATTTACAAAATATAAGTATCACCAACCTTGAGCTTGGTAGCGTCTCAATCAGTTATGTTATTGCGACCTCTGAACTGGCAGACAGCCAAGTCTCAACCTCGAGCTTGTTGACATTTACAAAAGACAAGTCTCAACCCTGAGCCTGTTGACATTTACAAAAGACAGGTCTCAATACTTGTTGACATTTACAAAAGATAAGTATCACCAACCTTGAACTTGGTAGCGTCTCAATCAGTTATGTCATTGCGACCTCTGAACTGGCAGACAGCCAAGTCTCAATTTCGAGCTTGTTGACATTTACAAAAGACAAGTCTCAACCATGAGCCTGTTGACATTTATAAAAGATAGGTCTCGATACTTGTTGACATTTACAAAAGACAAGTATCACCAACCTTGAGCTTGGTGGTTTCTCAACCAGTTATGTCATTGCGACCTCTGAACTGGCAGACAGCCAAGTCTCAATTTCGAGCTTGTTGACATTTACAAAAGACAAGTCTCAACCTTGAGCCTGTTGACATTTACAAAAGACAGGTCTCGATACTTGTTGACATTTATAAAAGACAAGTATCACCAACCTTGAGCTTGGTGGTTTCTCAACCAGTTATGTCATTGCGACCTCTGAACTGGTAGAGAGCCATGTCTCAATTTCGAGCTTGTTGACATTTACAAAAGACAAGTCTCAACCTTGAGCTTGTTGACATTTACAAAAGGCAGATCTCGATACTTGTTGACATTTACAAAAGGCAAGTATCATCAACCTTGAGCTTGGTGGTTTCTCAACCAGTTATATCATTGCGACCTCTGAACTGGCAGATAGCCAAGTCTCAATTTCGAGCTTGTTGACATTTACAAAAGACAAGTCTCAACCTTGAGCCTGTTGACATTTACAAAAGACAGGTCTCACCGATACTTATTGACATTTACAAAAGATAAGTATCACCAACTTTGAGCTTGGTGGCGTCTCAATCAGTTATGTCATCGCGACCTCTGAACTGGCAGATAGCCAAGTCTCAATTTCGAGCCTGTTGACATTTACAAAGACAGGTCTCACCTATACTTGTTGACATTTACAAAAGACAAGTATCACCTTGCAGTCCGACAAGGACTATTTTGAGCTTGGTGGCCTCTCAACCGGTTACGTCATTGCGACCTCTGAACCGGCCGATAGCCAAGTCTCACCTTTTAGTCTGACAAGGACTACTTCGAGCATGGTGGCTTCTCAACCGGTTACATCATTGCGACCTCTGAACCGGTAGATAGCCAAGTCTCTTTATTCAGTCCGATAAGGACTATTTTCTCAAACGGCTGCAAGACAACTCGGAAGCGACAATTCAAAGAATAAAACAAGTTGGAGATTCGACGGGGAGTCAAAACAAAATTACTTTTATTGATTCCAAAAAGAAGAAGGGATACATGAAGGCACATATGTTACAAGCTATGAGCGTGCGTCATAAGATCTGATCCGTTCTTCAAGAAAGGCCAGCCTTGTCTTCTTATCATCAGCAGCCCGGACAAGCGCCTGCGACCTTAGCTCAGCCTCATTAAAACTCGCCGTCTGAGCCAAGCGAGCCTTGGCCTCGGCCAAGGTTGCCCTCTGAGCTAACCTCTGCTGCGAGAGCTCGTCACTCTGAGCCTTAAGCTGCTCAAGCCGCGCAGTCTCTTCCAGACGCACTGGTTCAGCCTTGGATAAGAGAAGATTTCCCTTCCTGATCATCTCCTTGGCCTTCTCGATTTTGTCTTCGGCGTCAAGAAGGGCACTGTTAGAAGCATCTATGGCGTCCCCAAGCTTTACTTGCCTTATCTCCAAGGATTTCAATTCCGAAGAAATGGCCTTAGCGGCTTCCTGAGCGGCGAGATGGGCTTCATGCATTTGAGCGATAAGGTGCGCAAGCTGCTCGTCAACCAAAGACTCCAGGTCTGAACGGCTAAGACGACGCTATTCTTCTACGTCTCTCTCAAATTGGCCTACCAGAAGCTCTAATGCAGCGACCTGGTTATCCTCTCCGAAGTCCCGGATACTCTCAATGCTGCGGGAGAGGACCACCTTTAATGTAGAAAATGACATAGTCGAGCCTTTTGATTAGTCACATATATTGCATATACATTGTCACCTTACCATACTTTTTAGCTAATAAATCCTAATAATAAGTTTTCTTTTTCTCTGTTTAATGTAGGCCCAAGTGCTAAAAGAAAGGAAATAGAAACAAGCCCAAAAGCCCACCAAATTCTGATCTAATTCAGAAGAAATTTGAAGTCAAAGAATCAGGGAAAAATCTGGCAAATCAGAGAGGTTGAAAACCGGTTGAGAAGAATCCTCCCTAAATCAAGCGGTTGAAGCCAACAATCAAAGGCTGTTTCATCAAATCCTGGAGCAGAAACGAGAAAACCAGAAGAATATACAAGAAAATCATCAAATAAGGGATCTCCACCAACTGGGTGTGGCCACATGGCCACACCAGGGCCGCGAAAACGCGCCCTAGCAGCGTTTCCGCGGCCAACTGGATTCAGTTGGGGGAGCGTTTGCTCCCCCAATTTTCCCGGGATCCTCTCTTTCTGGTTTTGCCCTATAAATACTAGTTTCAGCTGAGCAAAATGGGACGACCATGCAGAGATAGGATTTAGTCTAGTTTTTCATTTTTTTAGTATAGGTTTTAGTTTTTCTTTTCATGTAATTTTTAGTTTTAATTTATGTAATTCAGAGGAGATCAGACTTTCATAAAAGAACGAGAACGAAGCTTGTGCTGAGAGTGACACTGGTGTAAGGTTTCTTTCTTTTCTTTTATTGTTATGAAATCGAATCTGTATTTTCTTTTTGTATGTACTTCGTTTTAGTTTTCTTCTTCTTCTTCTTTTCTACTTCACTCTTCTTTTGGTACAATTGTCTTCCAAGTGAGTCTACAAGCATCGAAAGAGCCATGCCTTTGCGAGTGCCACCGATAGCTCATGATGATGGATTTGAGTCTCTCTGTATCATTTCATGCTTGTTTTGTCTTGATGATGTAATGTGGAATAGACAATAATCAACTCTTATGGGCTATGCGCTGATTGCCTCTACTTCAAGGTAACATCGTCGCCAAAATTCAAGGTAAGCTTTTGGTCAAAAGAAAGAAAGTAAATATTTTTAGTTCTTCTTTCTTTTCTTGTAACTTTTAGTTTAGATCATCAACACGACATCTTCTAAATCTCTTTCACTCTTTCATTTTCTTTGTATATAGTCATTTTCTAATTTTCTCCACCTTCTCATCTATCGCTTTCTTTTTAACTTTAACCTAACTCTTTTTCATTTTCATTTCTTAAAACAAAGAAGAACCTTCGTTTTTCTTCACAAAGATTTCAATACAAACCTTGAACCCTTCTATCGCAAACCCTCCTTGTGGATCATGACCCCCATAGCCACTTGCTATTGCGGTAGAATTGAGCACTTGCACATCTCTATTTTGAAGTTCTAAAATTTTGTATTTTGTGTGCAGGTAAAGCCACAATCAAATTTTGGCGCCGTTGCCGGGAAGGGTAACGGTTTTTATTGACTTTTTGGAACTAAAACGAATTTTTCTTCTCTATTGCAGGTTACAAGTCAAGGAAAACAGGAAAGAAGACTTGCGGTAACATATAAGTGGTCTTGGGCCTCTGCTCTAGAAAGCAGAGACCAAGTACCCTCTGAATTGTCGCGTTTGTTGGGCCCTGGCCGCGGCTCCGCGGCAAGGAAGAGTTCACTACTGACTGTTTTTTTTTGCAGGGCTGCTTGCTTTGCAAAAATTAGAGTTTCTGTAAACTTTATTTCTTGTATGCTATCATCAGGAACCTGCTAATAACCAACAGTAAAATACTTGTTGAAAAAGTTAAAAATTGATTAGACGTTTGCATTTTAGGCACGTGTCTTTTCAATTCATTTACTTAACTGTTGAAGAGTGCTGGAGCAAGGTACGTTCGCATTGCATCTAGAATAGGACTCATCTCTTGGTTGATTTATATCGCTTTGAGTGAATCTTGTTTACATATCTTGTATACTTGCACAAACTGATCTTAAGGGCACCACCCCATAACAAGATAAGGTGGGGATTTAATCACCCTTCCTTGGCCCAAAAATCAGATTCCAAGCACTCACTAACCAGAGCCTAACTAAAAAGAGTAGACGTTGGCCCTAGGGACATCTCGGACTCAATTAGGAGATTATCCTAAGGGGGAAAGGTGTTAGAATTTGACTCCTGCCAAATCAGTGTCTAGGAAAGGTATTAAGGGCCGAAAGCCCGAAGGTTGGTGGTTATTTAATTAAGGAACGTCTTTGACGGAAAACCTCCCACCAATCTTGCCCAGACCTGGCTGATTAGCTTATGGTCAAAGTCTGCATTATACCTCCCGTGGACAGTCTAACCAGTTAGGAGTCGTCTAGGTCATAGTCTACCCTAACTTAGTTTAGAATTTTTTCTTTTTTGGTTTGCTTATTTGTTTGTTTTTTGTTTGTGTTTTATTGTGCGATATGGCTTATAACGACAATTTTTCCAATTTTAATGGTAATCCATATTACACACAAACTTCTTTTTCGGATATTACCAACCCGGCATATCATAACTTTGACCAACATAGTGTACCAGATTGGTCTTATCCGAATCAATATAGCCCATGCCCCCAATCTTATAACCATAATTTCCATAATAATTTCAACTCTTCACAGAGTCAGTGGGGATTCACCTCCCCCGAGTCTAATTTTCAACCAACTTGTCCTCCTTATCCACCTTGTCCACAATATTTCCAAGATTCATACTCAGTTCCACCAGTCCAAAATAGAAAACCATCAATTTTGGAAATGAGTATGCGTGAGTCCAAACCATAATCACAAAATCTGATGGACTCACAAATTTATCACAAATTCCAAAACAACACTTCATCTTTTCAAGACCAATCGCAACAAAGCGATGAACCTATCAACTATGAAAAGATGCTTGAAGCCATGACTCAGGCTCAAAACGCTCGTAATCACGACATAGATATGATGGTCCAATCTCTACGTTCTCACCGTTTGACCAGTTCTGATGTCGGTAACCATTTTGTTAGAGCCAAAGAGTCATGTTGTTTTGGAACACAAGGTTCTATTTCAGCAAAATCATTTGAACTTGCCAAACTACAAATTTTGAAAGTGACATTGACAGTTTCACAAGTTATCCCTTTCCTGAAATTGAACTTAAAAATAAATATGATCATGAACCTCAACTTAGTGATTCAATTCTACTTCCTGATTCAATAATGACTCCGGTGTCTTCACCTGATTTTAATCTTTTTCTCGAGTCGACATTGGATCCTGTGCCAATTCATCATGAAATTGAATCGCTCATCTTTGATGATCATATTGAACTTGACCAATTTTACACTTTTGAAAGTCCTATTGATAAATTGGCAAGTTCTCATTTTATGAAATTGAACTCAATGAGAAATGTGATCTAGATTCTCAAATCTGTGATCCAGCTCAAATTCCTGAATCAATATTGACTCCTGTTTTGTTACCCGACTTGAGTAATATTTTAGAGTCAGTTTTAATTCCCACACCTATCATTCTTGAACTTGAATCACTGATAAGGAAAAAGGATAGTGTGGTAGATTGCACAAATATTCAATAAAAGAGAGAAGGTTTAGAGTCAACCTTAGGTGCTTGATTACTCCACAATGTATTCAATGTTTAATGTATCCTTTCCAAATCACCGTAGTAGCAGTGGCTATACGAGTCGAATCCTCAGGGAGAGCTCACGATGGAAGCTTTACGGTTTAATGTGAAGATAGAAAACGAAGGTTCTTCTTTGCTTTAAAAGAATATAAAGAATTGGAAAGAGAAGTAAAAGAAATTGTGGATTTGTACATGATGGAAAATGAAAAGAAATCAAAAGGAGATTGGCTTTGAAAGAAAACTAAAAGAATGAAAACTTTGTAGAAGACTTTAAGATGGAGAAAATCATGACTAGCTAACCTTACTAATTTGCTAAACTTACTAAACTCCTTGATGGTGATGCGTGCCTCATGTTGATTCATCGGCATATGTTTGTCTTGCGTGTTGGTCTAGTTGCTTTCCCACTTGGATGACGGGTGATCATTCTTGGACTTGTCTTGTAGCCTCATAGATGTCATAGGCCTACAAGATAGACTGTCAATGGTGGAATCAAAGAGCGACACTCAAGGGATGCTAAGGAAGAAGATACAACATTCATTAATAAAAGTAAAGAAGTTGTACAACAAATAGCATATGGTTGGTGATCCATCTCCATGTTCCATCAAGGCACTTGTTCTAAAGACAAGGCTCTAAATGAGGCACACATGAATCATATGGAATTACAACAAGAACTTGCCAAGCATGAAAGTAACCCATCGGGGATGAAAAAGACTCAACAACTTGCAAGATGAAAGATTAGCAATCACCCAAGAGTTAGTAGTTAGCAAAGTTAGTGGTTAGCTAGTCATGTTAGAAGAAGTTAGCTAGCCATAAGAAAAGAAAAGCAATGCATGAATAAAAGTGCAATGAAAGTAAAGCTTGAATTAAAGAAAGCAAGTGAATACTAGAAAATGCAATAGAAGAGAAAAGAGAATGGATTAATCCTTACTTCACAAGTTGTCACCCCTTGGTTTACACAAGCTTTCTCTCTCTCTCTCAATCTCTCTCTCACAAAATTTCTAGGAGGAAGAAGAAGAACTAGAGCAATAAAAATCCTAGAGAAACCTACAAAATACAAGCTCTATCCTCTCATCTCTCCTCTCTCCTTCCCCTCTTTTGCGAAGGCCCTGGTGGTGTATTTATAACCTCAGAGAGAAGTCTCTAGAACCTAGGTTGTTGGAGAAAATCCCGGACTCAACAACCTTGTAACTGCCGCAGATCTGCGGCAGTTGCCGTGGATATGTGGCAGTTACAAGGCCGTTGGGGCCGAGATTTCTGTTGCGCATATCTCGTAGGTTGTTAGCCACGTGGTCCTTCTGGAAGTTTGAATTGGCGCGTGGATTTCTCCAGATCCTGGCCTCAACTTTTAGGCTCTCTTTTAGGCTTTGATTTATTTTCCTTTAATTTTTGATAATTAAAGGGATTTGGGCCTTTTCTCAATTAGAATATGGACCTGCAAAAATAGAGAGAAAAGGATTAAAAATCACATTTTTATTTGCAATATGCATGGTATGGATATGGTAAAATATGCAAAAATGAATAACAATCACACCCCCATACCTAGCTTTTGCTCGTCCTTGAGCAAAAAGAAAGAAAAAGAAAATCCTAACTAGATTATTACAGCACTTTCGTAGGTGACACGATTGCACTGAGCACGTGCAACAAGCCGTTAAACCTCTAGGTTACCCTAGAGGAGGAGTGTTGTCTCCTGAGGGTTTTCAGCGGATTGCACCCACAAAATTCATAAAGAAAATAAAAGGGTTAGTGAAAATTTTGATCTATGTTTTAAAGATTCTTACTTGAGTTATAGGTTTCAGGTTACCCTAAACTTGTCATTCCTTTTATAAGCGTCTATTTGGAGTTTTGTTTTCATCTTAGGTTAAGTTTTTAGGGAAAAGATCAAAAACCGGATTTTGCATCAATCCTAAGATATATACATCTATAAATATGAAGGATCTTTCTTAGACTAAGTTCATTTATTTACTAATATATATAACTCTTTTTTTATATATACAATATTTTTTTATTTACATTTCCTTAGCATCCTTAGGCTTTCTAGTTTACCCTTGTAACGAGTCTCTTACCGATGACTCCCAAATCAGACGGTCTTAGGGCACCAGATGAGAAAACATCCCTAGGGTTCGATGACTCAAGTAAAAAAGGCCACGAAGGAATTTAAGGACTTAACCACCTTTAGGCGTGATTAGCAATGCTTCTTGAGGCACGACTAACCAGCTTAATTAGTGGCTAAGTAATTATTATTTATTTATATACATATTTATTTTTATTGTTTTTTATTTATTTATTTATTTTTTATTATTATTATATATATATGTAAATAAAGTCACAAAGTCTTGATTAATCCTTCAATATGTTTAATGTATATATCCTAAAGAAAGAATTTAAAATCTAGTAATTTTTCTAATCCTTTATTACTTAACCTAAAAATCTGACAAAACTCCTCTTTTCGACTTATAATTAGAAATCTTAGTTAAGAGCTTCCTTAATCCCTAAATTCAAGCTTGATTCTTTAAACATGGATCAAGAATTTCCTTATTTTTTTTTTAAATTTTTTTTTCTAAAAAAAATAAAATCTAACAAGAAAAAAGAAAATCTACAAAGAAAGGTAAAATCTAAAAGAAAATAAAACCTAAAAAGAAAGTGAAAATCCTAAAAATAAAAATAAAAAGCCTAGAAAGAAAATGAAAAATCCTAGGTTAGCATCTACCCCCCATACCTATCTCATGTATTGTCCTCCATGCATCGTGATATATGTATGCATGAAACAAATAGAGAGGGACGAAAAAATTACCTCAAGGTGGTGGTTCCGGTGGCGGCCTGATTGGTCTACGAAATGTGGCCAATCAACTTTGCTTTGGGCTCGGAGGAACCCACCAGAAATATCATGAATATAACCCACTAAAAAGATAAATCCATGAAGGATCTTTATTAAGTAATTAACCCCATCTAATTTTCATTTTCCATAACTAATTTCGGAGTCAAATTTGTCAACCACCTCGTTCCAGAATGGTGTATGAAATGATAGAACGGTTAACTTGGACTCAGGAAGGACAGGAACTAATACTGACTCAGGAAGGTGACTTAAGTCAAGTAAAGGTTCAGGAGTCGAAATGAGTTCAGGAATTGGGTCCAAGTCAAGAAGTTGAAACTCCAGTCCACATGTATTTTCTAACAATGGAATGTGACCTAATATGGGTGATTCCAGTTCAGGAATGATAGGTGGAGAAATCAGAACTGACTCTAAAATATTACTCAAGTTTGGTGACAAAACAGGAGTCAATATTGATTCAGAAAGTTGAACTGGATCACAGATGTGAGAATCTAGATCACATATCTCTTTACTTCTAATATTAAGGAATTCCAGCTCCTCTCCATACAACTCTTCAAAACTCAGGTCAAAATTTAAACTTGCCAATTTGTCAATAGTATCTTCAGAAGTGTATAATTGGTCAAGTTCAATATGATCCTCAAAGATGGGTGATTCAACTTCATTATGAATTGGGGCAGGATCCAATGTCGACTCCGGGAAAAGATTGAAGTCAGGTAAAGACACCGGAGTCATTATTGAATCAGGAAGAAGAATTGAATCACTAAGTTAGGGTTCAAGATCATATTCATTTTCAAGTTCTATTTCAGGAAAAGGAAAACTTGCCAAAATGTCAATGGAATTTGAACTTTGGACAAGTTCAAATGAGCGTGCTGAAATAGAATCTTGATTTCCAAAACAACATGACTCTTTGGCTCTGACAGAATGGTTAGTGACATAAGAAATGTAGAACGATAAGAACAGAGACTTTCGACCATTATATCTATGTCACGATTATGAGCATTTTGAGCCTGAGTCATGTCTTCAAGCATCTTTACATAATTGATAGGTTCATCATTTTGTTGCAAAGATGAAGTATTGTTTTGGAACTGGTGGTGAAATTGTGAGTCCATTGGATTTGGTGATTTTTGTTTGGACTCACGCATACTCATTTCCAAAATTGATGGTGTTCTGTTTTGGACTGGTGGAATTGAGTCTGTGTCTTGAAAATATTGTAGACTGGGTGGAGAAGGAGGACAAGGTGGTTGGAAATTATGCTCGGGGTAGGTGAATCCCCACTGACTCGGTGAAGAGTTGAAATAATTATGGAAATTATAGTTATTAGATGGGGGGTATGGGTCATATTGATTCGGATAAGACCAATCCGGCACACTAGGTTGGTCAAAGTTATGATATGCCGGTTGGTAATATCCGAAAATGAAGTCGGTGTGTAATATGGATTATTATTGAAGTTGGAAAAATTGTTATTATAAGCCATATCACACAATGAAATACAAACAAAAAGAAACAAACAAATAAACAAACAAAAGAAAAAAAATTCTAACCTAAGTTAGGGTAGACCTATGACCTAGACAACTCCTAACTGATTAGACCGTCCACGGGAGGTTTAGTGTAGACTTTGACCATAAGCTAATCAGCCAGGTCAGGGCAAGGTTGTTGGGAGGTTTTCCGTCAGAGACGTTCCTTAATTAAATAACCACCAACCTTCGGGCTTTCGGCCCTCAATCCCTTTCCTAGACACTGATTTTGCAAGAGTCAAATTCCAACACTTTTCCCCCTTAGGATAATCTCTTAAGTGAGTCCGAGATGTCCCTAGGGCAAACGTCTATTTTTTTTTTAAATTAGGCTTAGGTTAGTGAGTGCTGGGATGGTGGTTTTTGGGCTAAGGAAAGGGTAATGAAATCCCCCACCTTATCTTATTTATGGGTTAGTGCCCTTAAAATTGGATTGTGCAAGTGTACAAGATATATAACTAGGACTCACTCAAAGTATGAAAATCTAGCAAGAGATGATTCCTAGTCTACATGCAATGCAAAACGTACCTTGCTCCAGCACTCTTCAACAGTAAAAATAAATGAATTGAAAAGACACGTGCCTAGAAATGCAAATGTCTAATCAATTTTTAACGTTTCAACCACTTTTTACTGTTGATTATTATTAACAGGAGTATGGTGAAGCATACAAGAATTTAAGTATTGCAGCAGATGTATTTTACAGAGCAAGCAACCCTGCAGAAATTTGGTCAGTAATTCACTCCTCCTTGCCGCAGATCCACGGCTTTAGCCGTGGAATCGCGGCAATTCAGAGAGCTACTGGTCTCTGCTTTCAAGAGCAGAGGCCCAGAGCCACTTATATGACACTGCAATGCAAATTTTCCTGTTTCTTCACCTGTAACCTGCAACAGAGAAGAAAGTTCGTTTAGTTCTTCACTTTAAATCAAAAACCGTTGCTCTCCCCGGCAATGGCGCCAAAAATTTGTTTGGGAAAGGAGGATAGTGTGGTAGATTGCACAAATATTCAATAAAAGAGAGAAGGTTTAGAGTCAACCTTAGGTGCTTGATTACTCCACAATGTATTCAATGTTTAATGTATCCTTTCCAAATCACCGTAGTAGCAGTGGCTATACGGGTCGAATCCTCAGGGAGAGCTCACGATGGAAGCTTTACGGTTTAATGTGAAGATAGAAAACGAAGGTTCTTCTTTGCTTTAAAAGAATATAAAAGAATTGGAAAGAGAAGTAAAAGAAATTGTGGATTTGTGCATGATGGAAAATGAAAAGAAATCAAAAAGGAGATTGGTTTTGAAAGAAAACTAAAAGAATGAAAACTTTGTAGAAGACTTTAAGATGGAGAAAATCATGACTAGCTAACCTTACTAATTTGCTAAACTTACTAAACTCCTTGATGGTGATGTGTGCCTCATGTTGATTCATCGGCATATGTTTGTCTTGCGTGTTGGTCTAGTTGCTTTCCCACTTGGATGACGGGTGATCATTCTTGGACTTGTCTTGTAGCCTCATAGATGTCATAGGCCTACAAGATAGACTTTCAATGGTGGAATCAAAGAGCGACACTCAAGGGATGCTAAGGAAGAAGATACAACATTCATTAATGAAAGTAAAGAAGTTGTACAACAAATAGCATATGGTTGGTGATCCATCTCCATGTTCCATCAAGGCACTTGTTCTAAAGACAAGGCTCTAAATGAGGCACACATGAATCATATGGAATTACAACAAGAACTTGCCAAGCATGAAAGTAACCCATCGGAGATGAAAAAGACTCAACAACTTGCAAGATGAAAGATTAGCAATCACCCAAGAGTTAGTAGTTAGCAAAGTTAGTGGTTAGCTAGTCATGTTAGAAGAAGTTAGCTAGCCATAAGAAAAGAAAAGCAATGCATGAATAAAAGTGCAATGAAAGTAAAGCTTGAATTAAAGAAAGCAAGTGAATACTAGAAAATGCAATAGAAGAGAAAAGAGAATGGATTAATCCTTACTTCACAAGTTGTCACCCCATGGTTTACACAAGCTTTCTCTCTCTCTCTCTCTCAATCTCTCTCTCACAAAATTTCTAGGAGGAAGAAGAAGAACTAGAGCAATAAAAATCCTAGAGAAAAACCTACAAAATACAAGCTCTATCCTCTCATCTCTCCTCTCTCCTTCCCCTCTTTTGCGAAGGCCCTGGTGGTGTATTTATAGCCTCAGAGAGAAGTCTCTAGAACCTGGGTTGTTGGAGAAAATCCCGGACTCAACAACCTTGTAACTGTCGCAGATCTGCGGCAGTTGCCGTGGATATGCGGCAGTTACAAGGCCATTGGGGCCGAGATTTCTGTTGCGCATATCTCGTAGGTTGTTAGCCACGTGGTCCTTCTGGAAGTTTGAATTGGCGCGTGGATTTCTCCAGATCCTGGCCTCAACTTTTGGGCTCTCTTTTGGGCTTTGATTTATTTTCCTTTAATTTTTGATAATTAAAGGGATTTTGGGCCTTTTCTCAATTAGAATATGGACCTGCAAAAATAGAGAGAAAAGGATTAAAAATCACATTTTTATTTGCAATATGCATGGTATGGATGTGGTAAAATATACAAAAATGAATAACAATCAATCACCAATATTAAGTCACGTTCCATTGTTGAAAAATAAATGTGGACTTGAGTTTCAACTTCTTGACTTGGACCCGCTTCTTGAACCAATCTCGACTCCTGAACCCTTACTTGACTTAAGTCACCTTCCTGAGTCGGTATTAGTTCCTGTACTTCCTGAGTCCAAGTCAATCATTCTATATTTTCACACTCCATTTTCGGACAAGGCGGTTGACAAATTTGACTCCAAATTAATCATGGAATTTGGAAATTAGATGGGGTTAAATTTTTAATAAAAATCCTTCATGGATACATCATCTTAATGGGTTATATTAGAGAAATTTCTGGTGGATTCCTCCGAACTCCACGAAAAGTCGATTGGGCCGCATTTCGTGGACCAATCAGACCATCACCGAAACCACCACCTTAAGGTAGTATTTTCCTTCCCTTTCTTCTTTTTCATGCATCCATGCATTAATCCATACATTGAGGACAATGCATGAGATAGGTGTGGGGGAGGGTCTAACATAACTTAGGTTTTTTTTTTCTATTTTAAAACAATTTCTTTGCTTTTAAAACTTTTTGAAAATAGAAACTATATTTTGACATATTTTTTGTAAGAAATTAAGACAATTTAAGGAATAGGAAATACAAATTAGGATTTCTTAAACGTGATCAAAATAAGATTATTTGTTTGATTTTTAAGGTTAGGAAGATAATTTGTCAAAGTAATTTAGTCTTGATCTTTACCTTAATGAAATATGCATACTTCATACACTTACACACTTAGGGTTCAAAAACAAAGATTCTTATGCCTTATAAAAAAATTATGAAAAAAAAAGAAAAAAATATAAACAAATCTAATTATTGATTAGCTAGGTGCTTTGGCCTAAGCAAGCCTTAGTATTTATGCGAAAGATGATTAGATAAGTTTGAGAAAAATATATATATAAAAATCCTCTGATTAAGCTGGGTATTTGTGCCTAATAAAGCATAAGTATTCACGCCTAAAAGGGGTTCATATAATAAATTCTTAGTTTTGTGACCTTGTTTGCTCGAGTCCTTAAGTCCTTGGGGTGTTTTCTCACCCGGTGCCCTAAGACCGTTTGGTTTGAGAGTCATCGATTAAAGCCTCGTTACATGGGCAGATTAGAAAGCCTGATAGAACTATGGAATAATACCACAAAAAATATATGTATATAAATAAATAAGGCATAAGAGTTACAGTTAATGAACCCTTAGTCAAATTTTCACAATCACAAGGTGCATATGACTTAGGGTAAAGTAATAGACTAGATGAGTAGTACAATTTGACTGCTTACTTTGATTGATAAATAATTTTTGAATAGAGACTAAGTTTAGGAATGAAAAAATTCAGTTTTCCTATAACTTATAGATTGCTTAAATCTTACAATTATATTTCAAATATTTTTCTCTTTCAAAATGCTTTTTGAAAATACTAACTCTTTGTTTCTCTTTATGGATTTTGTGGGTGTAATCCACTGAAAACCCTCACGAGATAAAAACTCATCCTCTAGGGGTAACCTAGAGGTTTAACGGCTTGTTGCACATGCTCAGTGCAAACTAGTGACCTGCGAAAGTGGTCTAATAATCCTTAGTATAGTTCAGCTGTTTTGCTCGAGGACGAGCAAAAGATAAGTGTGGGGGTGTGATTAGTCACATATATTGCATATACATTATCACCTTACCATACTTTTTAGCTAATAAATCCTAATAATAAGTTTTCTTTTTCTCTGTTTAATGTAGGCCCAAGTGCTAAAAGAAAGGAAACAGAAACAAGCCCAAAAGCCCACCAAATTCTGATTTAATTCAGGAGAAATCCGAAGTCAAAGAATCAGGGAAAATCTGGCATATCAGAGAGGTTGAAAACCGGTTGAGAAGAATCCTCCCTGAATCAAGCGGTTGAAGCCAACAATCAAAGGCTGTTTCGTCAAATCCTGAAGCAGAAACGAGAAAACCAGAAGAATATACAAGAAAATCATCAAATAAGGGATCTCCACCAACTGGGTGTGGCCACATGGCCACACCAGGGCCGCGGAAACGCGGCCAACTGGATTCAGTTGGGGGAGCGTTTGCTCCCCCAATCTTCCCGGGATCCTCTTTTTCTGGTTTTGCCCTATAAATACTAGTTTCAGCTGAGCAAAATGGGACGACCATGCAGAGATAGGATTTAGTCTAGTTTTTCATTTTTTAGTATAGGTTTTTGTTTTTCTTTTCATGTAATTTTTAGTTTTAATTTATGTAATTCAGAGGAGATCAGACTTTCATAGAAGAACGAGAACGAAGCTTGTGCTGAGAGTGACACTGGTGTAAGGTTTCTTTCTTTTCTTTTATTGTTATGAAATCGAATCTGTATTTTCTTTTTGTATGTACTTCGTTTTAGTGTTCTTCTTCTTCTTCTTTTCTACTTCACTCTTCTTTGGTACAATTGTCTTCCAAGTGAGTCTACAAGCATCGAAAGAGCCATGCCTTTGCGAGTGCCACCGATAGCTCATGACGATAGATTTGAGTCTCTCTGAATCATTTCATACTTGTTTTGTCTTGATGATGTAATGTGGAAGAGACAATAATCAACTCTTATGGGCTATGCGCTGATTGCCTCCACTTCAAGGTAACATCGTCGCCAAAGATTCAAGGTAAGCTTTTGGTCAAAAGAAAGTAAGTAATTATTTTTAGTTCTTCTTTCTTTTCTTGTAACTTTTAGTTTAGATCATCAACACGACATCTTCCAAATCTCTTTCACTCTTTCATTTTCTTTGTACATAGTCATTTTCTGATTTTCTCCACCTTCTCATCTATCGCTTTCTTTTTAACTTTAACCTAACTCTTTTTCATTTTCATTTCTTAAAACAAAGAAAAACCTTCGTTTTTCTTCACAAAGATTTCAATACAAACCTTGAATGCTTCTATCGCTAACCCTCCTTGTGGATCACGACCCGCATAGCCACTTGCTATTGTGGTAGAATTGAGCACTTGCACATCTCTATTTTGAAGTTCTAAATTTTATATTTTGTGTGCAGGTTCAAGCTTCAATCACCTTTCAAGACCAGATCAATGGATCGCTTCAAGCCCTTATAAAAGCTGTCGACTATCTCAGCTATAAATTCATTTTCAGCCTCGGCCACTCCTGGCAGACGGGCAGCCTCAGAAGATTCCACCGGCCTTGTTGACATTACCATGAAAGGAACAGCGGGAACACTGGCTGTAGCAGCATGGGAGGTCATCGGTGATCTTGGCGGAGTCCTCATTGAAACCAGTACACTAGCCACAACCGAGGCAGAACTAGTGACCATTTCCTGAACAGCAGGCTCAACCACTAGTGTTGGGGAAGTAGGACTAGTAATGACCCTCAGCTCTGTACCTGGAAAAACTGATGGCACCTCACTCATTGATATAGTTGGGAGTGAAGTCGCCTCCGTGACTACCGTCCCTTCAACCTCTATTCTTCTGGCTGGCTCAGGCCGATAAGAGGGCAGGTCACCATACAAAGCATTCAACTCAGCAGCATCCGCCGCGGTCGAAGTGCTCATGTCACCCCTGGATCCCTCAGGAAGACAGGTGGGCTCTCTTGAAGTTGACGCACCCAGAGGCGGAACACCTGCAACAAGACTGTGTTTAGGCAGGACACAACAAATACAAGAGTCAAAAGGGTCAAAATCATACCAAAAGATAATGTCGTCTCAGTTGTCTTGGCGGCTACATCAGCCCCTACGGGCTCCATTGGAAAATCTTTAGCGGAATCAACATGAATGGTCAGCCCGCCTTCGCTTGCTGAACCCTCCGTGGTCCACCCAAAGGAGCTAGAGGCTTCGGAACTTCCTTTCGAAGTCCCGGCGCCCGAAGGACCAACATCAGCCGCGTCATCTCGGATCCTTCTAAGACGACGAAATAGCCAGCCTCATCGCCCTCCTTATAAGTAACAAGGGATCATAATGTTCCCCTTGTCCTCCAAAAGCTTCAGCTCTCGGGCTTCTCACCGCCTCGGTACCTGAATCACAAAGCAAATAATAATCTTTCCCGAACACATAAAAAGGTGTATTACAGGGACGAAGCTGATCTTACCCGGGTCCAGAGTGACTTCGCCGGTAGTCGGTCTGGGAACCAACGATTCAACTACTAATGCGACAGGAGGAGGAAGTGCCGCAGAAGGTTCGCCCTCTGCAACAACCGTAGGAGCGTGACGCCGGGGCTTCTTCACCAACTGCTTCCTACGAGATCCACCCTCCCGCTTTCTTTTGAAGTGGACGTCAGGATCCTCTTCCTCCACTTCTTCTACATCAGCACGTTCTATGGGGGCCGTCCCTATCACACCAGAACCAGCAGCAGGAGTCTCGGCACATGTCTCCGCTTCGAAGCGAGGACTTTTCGCATCTGAAGCTTCGCTATCATCAACAGCAACGAATTCTTCTATGCCCAGGACGCGAACCCTCTTACCTTCCCTTTTCTCAGAGACCCTTCCGCTTTAGCCGCTGAGAAATTAACTTCACACCAGAATTGTTAACAGTGAATCCGAGGGGTGTGGAGTTGGAAGTTGCATACCACTGGCAGAAGCTCAGGGTCATTAGAAGGTTAGGAGTCCTCAACGACATACGCAGCCGCGCCTCGGTACAGCGTGCAATGAAGAATCGCCAGGCACGTGCTCCATCAATGAGGCTCCCGTGAAAGCCAGATTGAGATTTGGGTTGCCCACGTATAGTTGGTCATATCCAAACTGTCGAGCAAACCGACTTGGAACATAAGGCTACAAGTAGCAGGTATCCCCGCTTCGGTATAATAAATGTGAGGGCCGAATGCTGACCAGCCACTCAAAAATTCCCCGGCTCAGCGATGACTGCCCTTCCCCCGCGTCTTTGAACTCCTCATCGTAGCCTGCATCCCGAATACGGGGGAAGCAGCGGAAAAGACTATAGACGTCATAGCGACGCACCAATTTACGGGCCTCAGCCACGTAAGTCTTTTGCCACGAACATCCTTCGAATCGGCGGAGAAACGCCATTCGAACACCTTCGGGGGGTCTTTCTCCAGCTTCAATCAAAGAGGGACAGTGCAGGGCAAACCACGCCATTAAATAAGTGTAAGGCAGGCCTATCCTGGGATTGGGTCCGTCGCGAGGCGAAATGTTCCCCTTTTCCACGCTTCGTCGTTGACGGGCCTGCAAAAAGCCTCCGTTAAGGCACGAAGGCCTCTCTGGATACAGCACACCATGGCCAGAAGAAATCCCAGAGAACGACCATGGACTAGACGAACAGCAGGCAGCAGGACATTCGGATGAATGACGTCGCCTGAAGAAGACGGCACCACGCACCGCTTCAGCCAGACTGTCAAGAACCAGCCAGCAGTGCCTTCCGGGACATCGGCCGACGAGCTTGGTAATGGAAACTCCGAAGAACATCGCCTTTTTCATAGGGACCGTCATCTTCTTCCACAACTAGATCCCCTGGGGAATGCTTTTGCATCCGCTAAAGATGTCCTCATCAGCAACTCCACAATGAGCCGCCTCAGGAGTGTTTTCCATATCGGGGAACAAATAATCTCCCCAGCTTTTCAAGCTGCATGAAGTTCCCTTACCGCTTCCATGCATGCTGGAACAAATGTACAAATGGCACATCAACTCTCGGTAGGTCTCAAACAAGGCGGGCTCCTGCTTCTCTCAGAAGAGCCAATTCCGCCTCACACGGGAGTATTCTTCATATGGGAAAGATCCCAATGGCAGAGCAGAGACTTCCCACATCTCATGCAGAGCCATACCCAGTTCGCCAACAGGGTGAAAAAAGTCCCTGTAGCCGGGCAGTACAACTCGAAGATGGCGTAGAAGCACGCTACACTCATCTGAATGCCGTAGCAGGTCGCCCTGACGGCCTCATGAAGGTTCAGCCTCTCCAGATCTTCCTCGAAATGAGCAAGGACGTATACAGTTAAATCCCTCCACCATGCCTTCGGAGGGTGAATCCAGCCGGGAGTCCTGAAATCAGTGGCCGGATAGTTCCCATTAACTTTGAAGAATTGATTGCCACAGGTCAGTGCCGCCGCAGGATTTCCTCCCACTGGGATCTCTCGCGATACGTTCCAAGGATGTAGACCCATAATGCAACGTGGAGGCCCTGCTCTTGCGTAACCAGGAGACTGAAGCATCAATTTTCCTACATGGACGGAGTCAGTACTCCGCTCACTTCCCATGACATCTTCTGAGCCTGCGTCACGCATTCGAAGAAAGACAAAGAAAAATTCCGCTTGTTAGACGGAAGATAGAACTTCTCGCCATCCAACTGAAAAATCCATTGCCCCTCCCCGCCAGTAGCTGGCGATCAGGGTCTGGCGCGCGTCCCCGAACATGAAGTCGGGCTTCCTATAGTTTCGACGGTCAAAATCTTCAAGGGTAGCCGTAGTCAGAATGCTCCTCGTGGTGCGTTGCTCCCCACCATAAATAAGTGTGTCTCGAACGAGAGAGCTCCGCTCACTAAACAAAGAAGCCTGTCCTTGGAATTGCAGGCTGACATTGCCATCCAATCCCCTGGTCATCCCAAATAGACTGTTCAAAGGACCGGGAGTGTAGTGCACTGCAGGGACAAAGAAAACTATGTTATTAGTTCTCAGCCAAGCAGAAGCCTAAACAAAAACACAATTTTCGTTTAAGGCATAGCCTCGCTCTCCGAGCGAAGCTAGCATGACGATAGCTTCGCCTCGAAGTCTAGCCTCGCAGTTGCAGTTAATTCCGCACTTCACAACAAAAGCCGGATACAAGGAAATATCCAAGTGTTAGCTTCGCTTCAGAAGCTTAAACAGAATGCGTACAGCCCTGAGGACTAACTTCGTCAGAAGGATATTATGGTCAAAAAACATTTTAAGGGCATTACGATCCTTTTCTGTCAAATTTCAAAGGACAGCTTCGCATCCTGTCATTCAACAGTGTGAACTGCCTAAGGATAGCTCGCTTGGAAGCTTAAAGAAGAACTCTTCAGTTCTTGGATTCCCGATCAAGAAATTAAAGAAATTCTGGGAATTAAACTCCCTAAAATCACAAAGATCATGATTGATCGTCCTGAATTCATTTAAAGACAGCTAGAAATCGGCTTAAAGAGAGAAATGGCAATCTCTCTCTTAAAGGGAAAAATCCCTACGGGCGATCGGTCGTTCGATGAACGGAGAAGGAGAACCCTCCGTTGCAGAGGTTGCGACCTCTTTTCCCGCTCGTCTCTTGGGAGCTATTGAAGAACTGTGGAAGTTCTTAAACTCTTGAATGAAGACGAAAGAAGAAGAGGAGTCAAGTGCTCTGAAAAATTTAAAGAGAAATGATGACTTTCTCTCTCAGCCCGATCGGGCTTTTATAGGCCGATGATCGCCTGAAACGACGCCTCGAAAAGAGTACAGGCTGTCGTTTCAAATTAATTTGAAACGGCGCCTAAAGCGCCTTCCCGAGAAGCGCTGATCACCCCACTAAGGGCTAACTTCGCCATGAGTCAAATGCGGACTTTGCACGATACATCAATGACTTCGCCAATAGGATTGTCTTAGCTCCGCTGAAGGCATAGGCCGAACTCGTAGATATGCTAGCTTCGCTGGAAGCTCATTCCTGTTTCAGATGGAATCCTATCTTTAACCTCGCATGAAGTCTAATTCCACTGAGTCAATTCAGAATGAAGGCAAAGCAAAAATCAGATGAGTAGAAAACGAACTTTCATTGATTTAAAAGGTACAGGTACATTGATACTACATCAAGGTTGTGTTTCATATAACAGAATCATTTGCTCAAGAGGCATACAGTGGTCCTATCTACTTTTAAGCCAAACCAACTGGACACGAAAGGCCTTCCTCCTGCCAAGACCGTAATCCTTCACATAATGATAGAAGGTGCCACCAGGACAGATTGTGCCACCAGGAAGTTAAACCTTCCATAATCAAAATTGGCAGAGGACTGATCGCCACCAGCAGGTTGGATCTTCTTTGATGAAAATTGGCAATGGGAAGATCCGCGACCTTACAGGTGACGTCCGCTTTCCCGAAGTGGATCATCTCGGATAAGCAGCTACCAGCCTCGCCTCGAAGTGGATCATCTCGGATAAGCGACTGCCAACCTCTTCTGGAACACACATCAGCTGCCCCAGTTTTTCCTCCTGCTTAGGATTTAAAGTTCCGACTGGAAAAGCAAGAGGCAACTTCTTGATCTCTTTCATCAAGTTGGCGAACATAGCTCACTGCAATGCAAACTGGAACAAATTACCAGTTAAACACAGGAGAAGCTGCAAAAGCACTAAGTCAAATTCTTTGGGCGAAGCAATCTGATTCAGTCAAACATTGATTTCAGTTAAAGCAGAGGATAGCCTCGCTTGCACAGTGATGATGGGTTAGCTCAGCAAATGCCAAGTCCTAACCTCACCTATATGCTAAACCAGACTGATCCTGAGGGACGCAGTCTTGACCCCACCTATATGGCAAGACTGGCTCAACTTTGAAGAGACTGATTGGTCGCTAATGTTGCACATTTAGTATCATATTTTCATACTTATTATAGAATAAAATCTGCATTGTCCTAATTAAATGTAATTTATTTGCAGCCCTTCCTTAAGGAGAATGAAGAGAAATGAGCCCAAAAGCCCACTAAATTCTGAGTTAAATCAGAATTAATTCGAACTCAGTGAATCAGGGCAAAATTAAGAGGTTGAAAACCGGTTGAGAAGAATCCTCTTAGAATCGATCGGTTGAAGCAAAGATCAATTGAGGATAATATCAAATACAGAGAGATAAATGGATAGAGAGAAGATCAACGGATGAGATGAAGCAAGTTTGATTCAGATTCTGACTGGATACATTTTATTATTCGAATCATAACTTTTACTACAGAATCTCAATTCTAATGATTCAAGATGATCTAGAAAGCAAACTTACAGAGCTACAACTCTTATGTTGATCATTATTTCTAATTTTGTCACTTGATAAGGGATATTTAGCAATCAACACGCCAATAACTGCAGATCAGAACTGAATATCCACCTCCAATCAAGTTTGAAGATAGAGGAGTTCAAAATTGCCAGATTTACTTATCTTCATACTCCTCTAACCCTCTCCATTTCTCCTATAAATACCTGCACTCAAAGGCAAAAGGGACGACCATGCAGAGATAGGATTTAGTCTCGTTTTCATTCTTTGTAGTTTAGGTTTTTTCTTTTCTTTTTATGTATTTGTATGTAAGCTTAGGTTGGATGGAAGATTCATGTAACTAAGAGAGAGAGGCTGATGTTGAGAGTGACACCGATGTACCCTCCTCCTTTTCTTCCATTGTTTCTGCAAGTAATAAAGGTAAATGTTTTTGTTTTATGTTCATATTTCCTTTTGTTTCCTTATTCCTCTTTCTACTTTACCTCTTTTGTTTTTGATGAGCTTGCAAGTGAATCCAGAAGTATAAGTATACAAAAGCCTTTGTGAGTGCCAACGATACTTCATAAGACGTTCTCCTCCTCAAGATCCGTATCACTTCATTCTTGCAAGGCTTGATGATATAATGCGAACAGGGACTGAGCTCGATCTTATGACCTATGCGTTGAACGCCTCCAAAGCAAGGTAGAACATGCAAAGGTTTCCAAGTAAGTCATCAATCAAATTAGGTAAGTATTTCTTCAACCTTCTCTTTTCTTTTATTTCTTTAGTATAGATCACCACATCTCCCAATCTTTCATCATTTCTTTTCTAACTAATTTGTACATAGTCGCTTTCTGATTCTCCACCTTCTTCATCTATCGCTTTCTTCTTAACTTTAACCTTTAACTCTTCTTTCATTTTTATTTCTTAAAAAACAAAGAAGAACTTTCATTTTGTCTTCATAAAGATTTCAATAAAGAACTTTGAACGCTTCCATCGCAAACCCTCCTTGTGGATCACGACCCATACCACTTGCTATAGCGGAAGAATTGAGCACTTGCACATCTTTATTCTTAGATCTAAAATTCTGTATTTTTTGTACAGGTTTTGCCTCAATCAAATTTTAGCGCTGTTACCGGGGAGGGTAACGTTTTTTATTGAAATCTGATTTTATTTATTTTTAGAACTAAACGAATTTTCTTGTCTGTTGCAGGTTATAGGCAAGAAAATAGGAAAAAGGATTACAGAAACATATAAGTGGTCTTGGGCTTCTGTTCTAGAAAACAGAGACCAAGTACCCTCTGAATTGCTGCGTTTGCTCAGCTTTGGCCGCGTTTCCGCGGCAAGGAAGAGTTCACTACTAACTGGCTTTTTGCAGGGATACTTGTTTTGCAAAATTCTAGTTTTCTGCAACTTTATTTTCTTATATGCCATCACCAAAAGCCTGCTAATAAATCAACTAAAATATTTGTTGAAAAAGATAAAAATTGATTAGACATTTGCATTTTAGGCACGTGTCTTTTCAATTCATTTATTTTTATTGTTGAAGAGTGCTGGAGCAAGGTACGTTCGCATTGCATGTAAATAGGACTCATCTCTTGGTTGATTTTCATTGCTTTGAGTGAATCTTATTTACATATCTTGTACACTTGCACAACTTATCTTAAGGGCACTAACCCATAACAAGATAGGTGGGGATTTAATCACCCTTCCTTGGCCCAAAATCAGATTCCAAGCACTCACTAACCCAAGCCTAACTAAAAATGAGTAGACGTTGGCCCTAGGGATATCTCGGACTCAATTAGGAGATTATCCTAAGGAGGAAAGGTGTTGGAATTTGACTCCTGCAAAATCAGTGTCTAGGAAAGGGATTAAGGGCCGAAAGCTTGAAGGTTGGTGGTTATTTAATTAAGGAACGTCTTTTAACGGAAAACCTCCCACAACCTTGCCCTGACCTGGCTGATTAGCTTGTGTCAAAGTCTGCATTAAACCTCCCGTGGACAGTCTAATCAGTTAGGAGTCGTCTAGGTCATAGGTCTACCCTAACTTAGTTAGAATTTTTTCCTTTTATTTGTTTGCTAATTTGTTTTTTCTTTCTTTTTGTTTGTATTCTAGTGTGTGATATGGCGTATAATAACAATTTTTCTAATTTTAATAATAATCCATATTACACACCGACTTCATTTTCGGATATTACCAGCCCGGTATATCATAACTTTAACCAACCTAGTGTGCCGGATTGTCTTATCCGAATCAATATGACCATGCCCCCAATCTAATAACTATAATTTCCAGAATGATTTCAACTCTTCACAGAGTCAGTGGGGATTCACCTACCCGAGTCAAATTTTCAACCAACTTGTCCTCCTCCACCTAGTCCATAATATTTTCAAGATTCATACTCAGATCCACCAGTCCAAAATAAAACCATCAATTTTGAAATGAGTATGCGTGAGTCCAAACCAAAATCCCAAATCTGATGGACTCACAATTTCACCACCAATTCCAAGACAACACTTCATCTTTTCATCAAAACAATGAACCTATCAACTTTGAAAAGATGCTTGAAGCCATGACTCAGGCTCAAATGCTCGTAATCGTGACTTAGATATGATGGTCCATCTCTACGTTCCCACCGTTTGACCAGTTCTGATGTCACTAACCATTCTGTTAGAGCCGATGAGTCAGGTTGTTTTGGAAATCAAGGTTCCATTTCAGAACATCATTTGAACTTGCCCAAACTCAAAATTTTGAAAAGAATATTGACAGTTTGGCAAGTTAACCTTTTCCTGAAATCGAACTTGAAATGAATATGATCATGAACCTCAACTTAGTGATTCAATTTTACTTCCTGATTCAATAATGACTCCGTGTCTTCACCTGACTTCAATCTTTTCCCCGAGTCAGCATTGGATCCTGTGCCAATTCATCATGAAATTGAATCACTCATTTTTTTATGATCATATTGAACTTGATCAATTTTATACTTTTGAAAATCCTATAGACAAATGGCAAGTTCTCATTTTTTTGATATTGAACTCAATGAGATATGTGACCTAGATTCTCAAATCTGTGATCCAGTTCAACTTTCTGAATCAATATTGACTCCTGTTTTGTTACCAAACTTGAGTAATATTTTAGAGTCAGTTTTGATTCCCCCACCTATCATTCTTGAACTTGAATCACCAAAATTAAGTCACATTCCATTGTTAGAAATAAATGTGGACTTGAGTTTCAATTCTTGACTTGGCCCAATTCCTGAACCTATTTCAACTCTTGAACCTTTACTTGACTTAAGTTACCTTCCTGAGTCGGTATTAGTTCCTGTACTTCCTGAGTCCAAGTCAATCATTCGATCTTTTCGCACTCCATTCTGGGACGAGGTGGTTGACAATTTGACTCCGAAATCAATTATGGAATTTGGAAATTAGATGGGGTGAAGTACTTAATAAAAATCCTTCATGGATACACAATTTTAATGGGTTATATTAGAGAAACTTCTGGTGGGTTCCTCCGAATCCCAGGAAAGTTGATTGGGCCGCATATCAGACCACCACCGGAACCACCACCTTAAGGTAACATTTTCCTTCCCTTTCTTCTTTTTCATGCATCTATGCATTAATTCATACATTGAGGACAATGCATGAGATAGGTGTGGGGGAGGGTCTAACATAACTTAGTTTTTAAAATAAAAAAGAAAAAATTAACATTTTCTTTACTTTTAAAAACTTTTTTGAAAATAGAAACAATATTTTGACATATTTTTTGTAAGAAATTAAGTTAATTTTAAGGAATAGGAAAATACAAATTAGGATTTCTTATACTTGGTCAAAATAAGATTATTTGTTTGATTTTTAGGGTTAGGATAAAAATTTGTCAAAGTAATTTAGTCTTGATCTTTACCTTAATGAAATATGCACACTTCATACACTTACACACTTAGGGTTCAAAAACAAAGATTCTTATGCCTTATATATAAAAAAAAGAAAAAAAAGAAAAAAATATATATCTATGAAAAATGAACAAATCTAATTATTGATTAGCTAGGTGCTTTGGCCTAAGCAGCCTTGGTATTTATACGAAAGATGATTAGATAAGTTTGAGAAAAAATATATATATCCTCTGATTAAGCTGGGTATTTGTGCCTAATAAAGCATAAGTATTCACGCCTAAAAGGAATTTATATAATAAAATCCTTAGTTTTGTGGCCTTATTTGCTCGAGTCCTTAAGTCCTTGGGGTGTTTTCTCACCCGGTGCCCTAAGACCGTTTGGTTGGAAGTCATCGATTAAAGGCTCGTAACATGGGCAGATTAGAAAGCCTAATAGAACTAAGGAATACTATAATGAAAAAATATATATATATAAATAAATAAATTATGAGTTAGAGTTAATGAACCCTTCGTCAAAATTTTCACAATCACAAGGTGCATATGACTTAGGGTAAGTAATTCACTAGATGAGAAGTACAATTTGACTCCTTTCTTTGATTGATAACAAATTTTTGAATAGAGACTAAGTTTAGGAATGAAAAATTCAGTTTTCTTATAACTTATAGATTGCTTAAATCTTACAATTATATTTCAAATATTTTTCTCTTTCAAAATGCTTTTCGAAAATACTAACTCTTTATTTCTCTTTCTTTATGGATTTTGTGGGTGCAATCCGCTGAAAACCCTCACGAGACAAAACTCGTCCTCTAGGGGAAACCTAGAGGTTTAACGGCTTGTTGCACATGCTCAGTGCAATCGCATGACCTGTGAAAGTGGTCTAATAATCCTTAGTATAGTTTAGTTATTTTGCTCGAGGACGAACAAAAGATAGGTATGGGGGTGTGATTGGTCGCTAATGTTGCACATTTAGTATCATATTTTCATACTTATTATAGAATAAAATCTGCATTGTCCTAATTAAATGTTAATTTATTTGCAGGCCCATTTCTTAAGGAGAATGAAGAGAAATGAGCCCAAAAGCCCACTAAATTCTGAGTTAATCAGAATTAATTCGAATACAGTGAATCAGGACAAAATCAAGAGGTTGAAAACCGGTTGAGAAGAATCCTCTTAGAATCGATCGGTTGAAGCAAAGATCAATTGAGGATAATATCAAGTACAGAGAGATAAATGGATAGAGAGAAGATCAACGGATGAGATGAAGCAAGTTTGATTCAGATTCTGACTGGATACATTTTAGTATTCGAATCATAACTTTTGCTACAAAATCTCAATTCTAATGATTCAAGATGATCCAGAAAGCCGACTTACAGAGCTACAACTCTTATGTTGATTATTATTTTTAGTTCTGTCATTTGATAAGGGATATTTAGCAATCAACACGCCAATAAACTGTAGATCAGAACTGAATATCCACCTCCAATCAAGTTTGAAGATATGAGGAGTTCAAAATTGCCAGATTTACTTATCTTCATACTCCTCTACCCTCTCCATTTCTCCTATAAATACCTGCACTCAAAGGCAAAAGGGACGACCATGCAGAGATAGGATTTAGCCTAGTTTTCATTCTTTGTAGTTTGGTTTTTCTTTTCTTTTTATGTAATTTGTATGTAAGCTTAGGTTGGATGAAGATTCATGTAAGTAAGAGAGAGAGGCTGATGTTGAGAGTGACACCGATGTACCCTCCTCCTTTCTTCCATTGTTTTCTGCAAGTAATAAAGGTAAATGTTTTTGTTTTATGTTCATATTTCCTTTTGTTTCCTTATTCCTCTTTCTACTTTACCTCTTTTGTTTTTGATGAGCTTGCAAGTGAATCCAGAAGTATAAGTATACAAAAGCCTTTGTGAGTGCCAATGATACTTCATGAAGATGTTCTCCTCCTCAAGATCCGTATCACTTCATTCTTGCAAGGCTTGATGATATAATGCGAACAGGGACTGAGCTCGATCTTATGACCTATGCGTTGAACGCCTCCAAAGCAAGGTAGAACATGCAAAGGTTTCCAAGTAAGTCATCAATCAAATTAGGTAAGTATTTCTTCAACCTTCTTTCTTTTCTTTTATTTCTTTAGTATAGATCACCACATCTCCCAAATCATTCATCATTTCTTTTCCAACTCATTTGTACATAGTCGCTTTCTGATTCTCCACCTTCTTCATCTATCGCTTTCTTCTTAACTTTAACCTTTAACTCTTCTTTCATTTTTATTTCTTAAAAACAAAGAAGAACTTTCGTTTTGTCTTCATAAAGATTTCATAAAGAACTTTGAACGCTTCCATCGCAAACCCTCCTTGTGGATCACGACCCGCATAGCCACTTGCTATAGCGGAAGAATTGAGCACTTGCACATCTTTATTCTTAGATCTAAAATTCTGTATTTTTTGTGCAGGTTTTGCCTCAATCAAAGACTAAGTCCCAAGTTTTGCCTGTGTGACGAACTTAACAAGCATGCAATTATCTTTCTTTGTTCAAAATATAGCTTCGCCGGGAAGCTGGGAAACAGGGATGAAACCCTTCTTTGCAGATCAACAAGGGAAATTAATCCCTGAGGCAGCTGTTAAAGCTAATTTGAGGGAGATAACTCCCTAAAGTCCATTGGTAAAGCCTCTGGATGACCGAGACTAACCGGTCCTTAGCCGGGTAATAACCAGAGTGGGCATCCCCACTAGCTCAGAGATCTGAGTATCTCTTTCAACCAAGAGAAGAGAAGAAGAGCAGATCACTTCTCTTCAGAGAACCTCAGGTGTCCTATTTATAGGCCTCATGGCCTGAGCACTGCCGCCTCAAGCGTGGAAGCACGAGCGCATTTAAGGCATTTGTTGCGCCTTGAGAAAAGGGACGGCTTTCCTTAGAACCGTGCAAAGGAAGAAACGCTCTCCCTCATAAAGGCGTTTATTACTCCTTGAAGACGCCTTGAAGAGAGAGAATATCCTCCCTCAGAAACGCGCAAGGGAAGAATATCTCCCTCGATTAATGCGAGAGAAGTCATTCTGACATTGAAAAAGGAGTAATCCTTCTCGTGATTGACCCACAGCAGTTGGCCTCGGGAAAGAAACAGTTATTCTAGAAGCGAACTTATTCCAAGAAGCCCAGACGCGAAGCTACCCAGACGCGAATTTACATGATTCTTTGGCGAACTTATCCCAAAGCAGGATTGAAAGCGAAGCTGAACTCAACCACCATGGCGACGTTCGTACTTCACATACCACTGATTAAAGCAATTCAAAGTATTTCGAAGTCTGAGCTATTGCAGACTTTCAAAAACTTTGAAGGGGGTCTTGTTGACACTTAAAAAGACAAGATTCTTACTGGCCTGAACAATGTCTAAACTTGTTGACATTTACAAAAGACGAGTGACAGACAAGCTGACGACCAGTTTTCACCCATCTCCGAGGGACAAGGAAGCAACTTGGACTCCACTGATCCATCAAGCAGACAGTGAGCCCAGATTGTCTCTAAACAGACCTCAGCAGGTCTAAGATGCTAGCACTTAGCATCACATGAGCCCAAAGTGATAGCCTCGCCTAAGAGGCTAAGATCATCCAACTTCGCCTTGAAGCCATTCAAAGCTCCGCCAGGAAGCTAACTTATAGCTTCGCCTGAACTGCTGAAGCGCAACTCCGCAGAGAGAGTTAGCTCCGCCTGAAGTCACACGCAACTGCGCAGAAAGGGTATGCGGTAGCTTCGCCACAGACGACATCTAGCTCCGCCGAAGAGCTTTCTTCTGACTTCGCCAGATACTGCCTCCAGCTCCGCTGTAAGTTCAAAGCGGACAGCGCCGCTGCTGGTCTGTTATGGTCAGCCTTTGACCAATCAAATCTCCAGATGAGATCAGATCTAATCGGGATCAAGATCAAATCCAATCAAGATCAAATCTGAGGTCAAATTTGGCAATTGATTGCCACAATCTTTTGACTCTTCTAAAATGAGTAAGAGGATCAGGGGAGATCTTTCAATTATACGGAAAGAATCAAAACAGATCAGGAGGATCAACCGACCTGCCATTTCTAGCTTCGCAGAAGCTAATCCTAGCCTCGCAGCAAGGCTACTTTCCAGAGTTAAACAGATTTGATTCAATCTATTTCTATATTTTCAAGGGACAATTATACTTTTGCTCTCCTTATAAATAGCCCACCAGGGGCACAAGGAGGACAGACCACGCAAACGCGCAAAAGACCCCCGGCAAAGAGAGAGAGAGGACTCCGCAAGCAGAGACTTCTTCACGACGCACCGCGCGCACAAGAATTCAGAGACTTTTAGAGAATTGCTTCTCTATTCAGGGTGCTGATACCCTAATACTTTCTTCTTAAGGGATCTCCGGAATCAGACGAGAAGGAATTCCTAATTGAAGGCGGTTTTGAGAAGTAGCAAGAGGGTTCTACCAACCTTCTGTTCTCTGATTCCCCGAACCAGGCGAGAAGGGAATCTCATCGCTCGCATCGTCAAAGGGACAAAGTGGTCGCGCGCTGACCAGACTCCTATCGGCACACTTCTCCAGAATCTCTGAGGAGATCTACTTGTAATCTTTTAGAATACTTGTAATTTGGCTCCTCAACGTTTTATTGTAAGTTTTTCCCTTTGCAAATCAATGGAAAACAGGTTAGTGGGTTGTAACTTTCCTAAACCTTATTGTTTGTACACAGAATAGGGTAAAAGGTTTACACTTGCCCCTAAATCTAGTAGACACCGATCCATAACTTGATCTCCTATCCTAACAGAAATAGTTGACTCCCTGGATCCTCATATTTGGGTGCAATGGGTTGCTGGATGAGACATGATGCTTGAGTAGCAAATGTAGCTTCACGAGGTACAGAACTTTTCCTCTTGACCGTGGTTAGGTCTTTTAGAAATTTAGCATATGAAGGTGTAAGATCCCTAGTTAGAAATACTGTATTTTTATTTTCCTAAAGTATTTATTTTAATTTACAAATTATTTTTTTAATCAACTTAATTTATTATTTTCTTTCTTGTGAATATTACTATTATTAAATATGGAAATTATTTTTTAGATAGTAAATGGTATTTTAGCTTTATATATTATTACCATTATTAATTATCAATATTTTTAGTTACTTATTACTATTATCTTTATATTTACCATTATTATTATTAATTGTTATTTAATTATTACTACCATTATTTCATATCTATATTAATTAACTTATTACTATTATTCTGGTTATTAATTGTTGTTATTATTTTATTAAGGTTATTATTATTTTCTTATTTATTTTATTAGAGATATTATTAATATGGTTATTGTTATTGTTAATTAATATTATTACTATATTATTATGTTTATTAATTATTATTATGATTATTAGTGTTACAATTATTATTATTGATATATATATTGTTGTTATCATTATATGGTTATGACTAATTACTTTTATTAGTATTTTGCTTAATTATTTTTGTGTCATTATTGATTATTAATATTATTATAGTTTGTTTTTATTTATTATTATTTGTGGCATTCTTTCTTCCCTATTTCCCATTCCACACCCTCAAACCCAATACCCGTCATCATATACCTATACCCATTTCAAACCCGTTAACCATACCCAATAACCCATCCTATATATAATCCTAAACATTAACCCTAACCCTAATTATTAATCCTACTCTTCTCCTCCCTAAACTCACAGCCGCCAGCACCACGCAACTCCCCTAGCCGCGCCTCCCTTGGCCGGAGCTTCTTCGACATCGCCGCAGGAGCTCACCCCAACCCAAGACACCCTCCATCAGCCCCCTACGGCATGCCAACCCCACTTGACTGCCGACTTCTCTCGGCAACACACCCGAGCAACCAACGCCCAGACCAGTAACACCCTTGGCGCGCCCCCGATCTCTTTCCATGTTGTCCTCCCCATCTCCACCTTCATCTTGATCTCCAGCCCAAGCTACGCCGGAGTTCCAGCGCCAACAACCTCAGCCCATGCTAAGTTCTCCCCTTCGCAAGCCCCCAGCCGCACCTGCCAGCGTCCAAGCACACCCCCTTGACCTCCGTGATCCGCCGGCAAGTCTCCGCGGCAGCCCCCAACTTCCTCCTTGCCGTGTGCAGCTGCTGCAACTCCAGAACCATGGCCGCCCCAACCACAGTCTGAGCACAGCCAGCAGACCCAGCTGTTCCCCCATTGGTCGTGAGCTCCCTCCCCTTTCTCTATTCATTTTTTTACATAGGTATTTATATTCATGTATGGTGATTGGTATTATTATGTGTGTACTTAAATTAATGTGGTGATTTCAGTTGCTTGGTAATAATTTGGTTGTGGTTATGTACCTTGTTTTCATTGGGATGTTCTTTTCAAGTCTAGCTCACGGCAACAACAAGCCAAGTTTCCAACATTTTGGCCTTGAAACATCCCAAGTCCGAGCCGTTTTCCGTCTCTCCGTGGGACGCCGTTAATTACCATCGGCGAGCGCGAACGCACCCACGACCTTCACGGCGAGATGCTCTATCCAACGACACCCTCCGCGGTCCTGGACGCCTCCGTCGGAGCCTCCGTCGGTGTGCCGCAAATCGGCTCGAGGTTAGTTTTACATTTATTTGTACGGTGGCAATTGTGTAATAATGTAGAAGTTATTAATGTGTGAGGGCAAACTTGTATATGTTGGGAAGCGTAAATGTGTGTTGGTGTGTGCGTGAGTGGTGATATGCATGCATGTGTATGCATGATGTATGTATGGATGGGTGTTGTCCATTAATGTTTGCACGCATGTATATACTTTTATATGTATGTATGTTTACATAGGTAGTGTTGTAATTATTTGTAAGTATTCATGTGTGCATGGACTTGGATGTATGCATGTGTTTATGTATAATCATGTATATGTATTAATGGGTTAGCATGCATGTGAGGGTGTAAGTATATATTGTATGTATATATGTACGTATATGTGTCTCAGTATGCATGTGTGTTGGTGTATGTGTATACTTGTATACGTATATATGCGGGTGTACACGTATGTGTTGGTGTGCTCGAGAGTGTGTTAAGTGTGTATTTATATTTATTTGTATGTGTTGGTTGCGTGTTGCAGCATTTCGGATTCGTTCGGTTAGATCCGAACCCAGCTTCAGGAGACCCGGACCCGATTCGGATTCATGCTCGTTATGGACCCAATACACAGGAGATTCGAAGACCGATGCATGGGATGATCCGTGGATCAGTACTGGTTCGTGCAGTGAAGACCAAACGGCGATTAGGATCCAAAACATCGTCATTTCACGTGAGTGTTCGTTCCTGTGCATTTCCTTATTTACCATTGTTGGTATGCGTTTACATGTTACACTTATCATTTCATGTGAGTTTTCGTTATATTTTACCAGCTTGATTACTTGTACTACTTCATGAGACATCCATGGTTGTTCACTTTAATTACATAGTTGATAGGAGTTTGTATCAGCGTCATTTCATGTTTTGATAGTTTATCGTTGTTGGTTTAGGCCTAGTTTTAAAGTACCTTAGACAGTGACTCATTTCGATCCACTGGTTAGTTGGCCAAGATCATATTTGAGGACAGATGACTTGTTTCATGTAGAGTACTTCTCAGACTTGTTATTCCTTATTTGGTAATAACTTAGATGATGATTCATTTGGATATTCATGATGGACTTGTTATGATGTTACTTTACTAAGAAATTAGATTACTTGATGTTTGGATCAGAATATGGACTTAGTTGGAGTTCGAGTCGAACTGGGATTTATGTTACTTACATTGGATATTGATCAATATTTTGATGTGACTGATTTTGTTGGTTTGTGACCAGATGTGTGGGTATCTTACCTTTGACTTCGATATGTGATATCATAATGACTTTGGATTATTAGAAGCTAGAGTTCTTAGATGTATCAACTGATTATATCATTTGAGTATGGATGAGTTGTTGGTATTGACTTATGAGTGAATTATTCTAGATTGCAGTTATTTGAGAATGTTTTTTATGTAGATATGATTTCAGTATGTGTTGATTTGTTGATCTCGAGGATGTACTTGTGCTTCATGTTTAGTAATATAGAGATGAGTTATGGTAACAGTGATCTAGTTGATATCAGTGATCTTATATTTCAGAGTTATCAGATAGCAGTCATCACTTTATCAGTTATTGGTGAGACTATTTGTTGGTGATCATATGATGTGTTCAGAGTTTATGAGAGTTAGTAGATATCTGTATCAGTTACCAGTTGTTAGTGACACTATTGTGTTAGTGGCTATATCTCCAGTATTCTATTTCAGATGTCAGATATTAGTTGTCAGCAACTCAGTTGTCAGATATCACAGTTGTCAGATTTCAATTTTCAGTTGTCAGTTGTCAGATTATCAGCTAGTATTGACATCAGCAGTTGTTGGAGATATCAGTTACTATTACATATTGAATCACAATGATTGCTTATTAATAAAAGACACCATAACCCGAGGGAACAGGGGTAATTGCCTGGTGATGCATGTCGTGTATTTTGGAAGGATTTCTTATGGTATCGAGTTGTGGGTTCCAACCATGAGGAACCAAGGTAGTACTGGCTACCTATTCAGTTGTCAGTTGTCAGGGCTATGCCCGGATTACGGCGCCACACTAGTTGTCTTTTCGTGTGGGGCTAAGGTCTTCAGTTGTCAGAGCCTTGCGGCTTGTCCTGATTCAGCGCCAGGGGTATTAGACCGTGGTACCGGGCATGCACGGTACTCTTCCAAAACACATGCACTACATTGGCAGGTAGTTACAAAAATGATAACTTTGTTTGATATGTGGAAAAACGGTTGTGGTATGGGACACAGCTAAGTACTATATTAGTTAGGTTAATAATAACCAATCAGACTAGTGACATATGCTAGGTTAACATATTGACATCAGCTATTAGTTTACAGTTGTGATAGTTGACTTATATCTTCATTCATGTTGTTATGCAGTTATCCTTTAGTTATCTGTTGATCATGTTATTTAGTTATCTTATATCTGCAGTTATTCTTGTTATTATTCTGTGCACATTGTTTATATGCACGAGTTCTCCTCTTTACACACACACTGACCAGGTCGCTTTCTAACGACCCTGGATTTGCACGTCTAGATATTGGACGCTTTGTTTTTATTATGCAGGTGTTCGTTGAGACCGTGCACATCGTGAAGAGCTTGAGCGTCCCCTATTTGATTCCAGTATTCTTATCTTTCTTGCCTTCATATTATTTCCTGATTCTCGTTATATCATATTCAGTTATTATTCTAGTCTTTATTCATATGATATCATGCGTGGATGCTTATTGTAATATTACAGTAATGATGATTTATTACAGTTAGATTTATAGCTTGTTTTGGGTTACTTAAGGCTTAGCGCGTATACGTGAGGGATTTTCCTTGCGTATATGCGTCGCCGACTCGTGTCGCGTCTCCGCTCCAGCATATTTTGGGAAGCGGGGCGTGACAGAAGGTATCTGATTAATGACATCCAAGAATGGAATGTTGATTTCGTCGATTTTAAAAACTTCCAAAATACTCTCACAGTGATTTTTCTTCCTAGTTGGTTGAAGACGTTGAGGAAATGGGGCTTTGGGCACAAAAGATTTATCTTGATTATCAACAATAACTTGATTATCTTTCTTTGTTGACTCCTTTGGTTCCTTTTTTCTTTTTGTTTTACAATATTAGAATTGTTTGGTGGATCTTAGACTTGGTTGTCCACTCTCTTGTCTGACCGTAAAGTGTGGATGGCTTGGACTTAACGGTTTAAATCAGAACTCATGTTGGAGTATTTTGAGGAGCAGGCTGTCCTCTCGGGTTTGGCACAGTTTGACTAGGGAAATGTCCATTCTCTCTCTCCCTAACAGTTGCAGCTAACTGTTCTATCTGAACCTCGAGACTGGCTATCGTCTGATCCTGATTGTGACATATTTGGGCTTGAGTTTGATTAGTTATTAGTTGGCACTGCATGAATCGTTGGAGAGTGTCCTCTAAAGATGGTTTTCTTTGATTGGGAGGGACATATGGAGGAACAGATGGTGTTGTATTGAATTGATTTCCCTTATGAAATTGATTATTAGAAGATGGTCCTTGAAATGATGATGATCCACCATATCCTTGTCCTTGAGGAGACTTCCATGAAAGGTTGAGGTGATTCCGCCATCCCGGATTGTATGTTCACTAAATGGGTTGTTGTTGGGATTGGGCTTGCGAAATGTATTGAGTACATTTACTTGCTCCACTTTGATAATTGGCAACTCGGGGCATTGTTCAACCAAGTGGTCTTGGCTGTCACAAAGGACACAAATGGGAGACACCACTGGCTTGGATGGTTCGGGAGATGAAGATTGTGCTCCCTTGCTCAATTCTAATGCTTCAAGTCTTCGTACTACTGATGTTAATTTGGCATCACTCTCAAAATTAGGGTTAGCTTTATGTATACCACCCTTGTTAGTGGCAGTTGAGGTGATAAGTTGCTTATTATCAACACTAACAGGCTCCCATTCTAGAGTATTTTCTGCTACCTCTTCAAAGAATTGCCATGCATCATCGGCCGTTTTGCTCGTGAATGTTCCATTGCAAAGGGACTCAATCATGGTCTTAATCGAGTAGTCTAACCCTTCGTAAAGAATTTGAATCAAACAGATCTTTTCGAATCCGTGTGGGGACACTCAAGTAAAAGATCCTTGAATCTTTCAAAATATGTGAAGAACGTCTCCCCTTATAGTTGATGGAAGGTGTTGAGGGCTTGACATGTGGTAGCAATTTTCTACTTAGAGTAGAACTTTCTATAGAAGGCTTCAGCTAATCCTACCCAAGTAGAAATTGAACCCGGTTGGAGAAAAAGAAGCCAAGATTTGGCTCTTTCTTTTAGAGAAAATGGGAATAACCTAAGTTTTAGGGATTCTTCTGTCATTTGATGATACTTCATGGTCCCACAAATATCCTCAAATTCCTTGACGTGTTGATATGGGTTCTCATTTGCCAATCCCTGAAAGACTGGAAGCATCTATATCATCCCGGATTTAATCTCAAAATTTACCGTAAGGGCTGGCAAGGTGATACAGGAAGGTTGGGTGGACCTTATAGGATACATGTAATCCTTTAAGGTCATTTGTTTGGTTTCATTAGCGTCACCCATTGTTGCAGTAGGGTCAGAAACAATAATGGATTCTAATCGACCCTTAATACGAACCCACTTTCGTATGAACCAGGGTACTGCCCTGATGAAGAATTTTCTAAATCCTAGATAAGATTACACACAAGATGACTCAACCAATCAATTGCAATCAAGTGGTTTTTTTATCTTGAATTTAATTTAAAGGTAACCAATTTTTTTTCAACCACCAATCTTAAGAGAATAGAATTCTCCCTAGTTAGACAGCTCCTAACTGGGTTAGAAGGATTGTGGGTTTTTACCGATCAAACCCGTCAAACAAGCGATTCGGCTCTCCCCCCAGGCTGGGCACTTACTAAATTCAGCCACCCATTCTTAGACAAGGAAGTTCTCGGTCCTTCTTCCAAGCCAGGCACCGTCGTAATGGCTAAGTCGCCCTTTCTAGATAAGAAAGCCCTCTTTCGCAAGCTTGAAAGTGTTCACTGGAGTCTTCCCAAAATAGTTCCACTTAAATTAGCTCGAAATCCTAGTGGCTGAGTTCTAATTGATTTTAAATTAGTTCAAGCTTGGGAAAAAAAACTTGTATGCGGTTGTAATTTTTGAGCCAAGGAACGGGTGATGAAATCCCGACCTTATGTGAGGGGGATAGCTCTTAAGATCTTTTTATGCAAGTATGCACTAATGCAGCACAAAATTCAATCAATAAGCACCTAAAAAACCCTACTGATAAGAGATTCGTGGGTAGAGTTAGAAAATACTAACCTTTCCGGCGACTCTAAAGCAAGCAAGTTTTTATTCATGTTTATTTTAGCAAAGCAATATGTCATAAGCAAGCAAGTTTCTTGTTGTGCAAGTCTTCCTTTGTTCATGCAATATCCCTGCGAAAGAAAATTTGAAATTAAATCTTAGGAATGGAAAGAAAAATAAAAAAAATTTTGAATTTTTTTAATATTTAACTTTCTGAATTTTTTATTTCTGAAACTTTTTAATTTTTTTAATTTTTTAATATTAAACTAGAAAAAGATTTGATGTTGATTTTCAAAACCAAAAATTTTCACAAGTCCCCGGCAACGGCGCCAAAAACTGTTCGCATTTCGAAGTTCATGAAAAACTCCATCGTTATTGAATCACGTACAAGTTATAAAACCTAAACTTTCTAGAATCTTTTTAACAAAGTGTGTAGTGGTAAAGTATAGGATCGAATCCACAGAGACTTGTTCATGAAAACGTAGTTATTAAAAATCTTACTTTTATCTTATTCTAGTTGAGAAATCCCTTGGATGAAGGTTGGAATTTTGTTTTTTAAATAAATAAATAAAGATCTTGTAGAAGAAAGCAAAAGCAAAATAAAAATATAAATAAAGTAAAAGAAAAATGAAGAAAGCAAAAGAAGAAAGAAGTACTAACCTTTTTGCGAAGATTTGAATAACCAAAGTAAAAAAAAGAAATTAAGAGATTGTATGAAAGGAAGAGGAAGATGAACCTGTGAACTTGTTTCTTGTTGTCGCCTTGATGTCTCCCTCCTCCAAACGATGCTGAAAACAAAAGAAGCTAATAAAAGTAAAGAGAAAAGAAGATGCATAAGATTAGTGATGACTTCATGGAATCAAATATGAAAGAAAAGAATAGCATACAAAAATAAAGAGAAAATTAAAGAAAAACTTAGACTGAACGCCGCAAGATCGTGAAGCATTCTGAATTTTATTCAATAAGCATCAAATACAAAGCCCTTGACCTCTCCAATCTCACATTACAACGCTCAAAACTCTCTTTTTTTGGCTTTTCAGCCCTCTGGTGTTCTCTCTCTCAATGAACATAGGTATTTATAGAAAAATAGTGATAAGAGAGAGCGTAGGAAGATAGAAAGAGTTGGCTATTTTGAATTTCAATCTTTCCCTTATCTCCAAACTTGATTTATCCAGAATTCTGATCTGTAGCTTATTGACGTGTTGATTGCTGAATATTGCTTATCAGATAATAGAATTCCAAATAGTGATCAACATAATAGTTGTAGCCCTTTAAATCTTCTTTCTGTATCATCTTGAATCATCAGATTTGAGATTCGGTAGCGAAAGTTATGATTAAAATGCTAAAGTGTATCCAGTCTGAATCCGAATCTAAATTGCTTCATCTCATCCGTTGATCTTCTCTTTATCCATTTATCCTTAGCAAACCCAATAGGGCCTTCAAAAATTCATTTTTCTTTTTAATTTTATAGTATTATCTTATCTGGTAAATCCAATCCTCAGATAAGATAGACTGAAGATTCTCTGAATTTGAGTCGATCCCTGTTTGATTTGAACGTTTGGGTTTGTTTGGATAGGATCCGTGTTTATCTTCTCTTTATCATCCTGCAAAGATTAGGACATTAAGACAAGTTATTTTGTAATGATTTATTACAGAATTTATGTAGGAATGTAATAATGTTTATGCAATATATGTGTCAAAACATTCATGCCCGGGACAACAGTCAAGGAGTATCCGGTACTGAGCAAGAACGTACCGCTAGGTACCAAGACTTACTATATGCCCGAAGGTCTTAGTATACGCCCGAATAGGAATAGAGTGTCACCGTTCTCCACAGAGATATACTCAGGGGATTATATCACACCCGGCAGGCAGGCAAGGGGGTAGGGGTGCCAGTACACCCCTCGGAAGCGCCTGGTGACCTCCAGGTCGAATCCAACAGGAGTTAGTTGTACAACATATGTATGGCCACTATAAACACAGAAGCTATATCGATACCTATCAATTTTCCTGTCCCGGTGTAAGTTGCTTAAATATAACAAAGTTTCAGATAGTAATGTCCATAGGGTATTCACAAAAGTCTAATATTCATTGTTATCCTATTACGGGGGTCAATAGGAGTATAATATCAGGAGTAAAGACAGGAGCCTCCCTATTTCAGGGGTTCAAATATATAGGAGTTCAGGAGTACAGGAGTTTCAAATATCTGGTAATAATATAATAATCATGCCAAGTCCCCGTAAAAGTGATAGTCATGAATATGCCACATAATACAGGTATCAGGGGTGATAGTATCCGGTCAAGGGTCATGATGTCAAGTCAATGTTCTTGTACCACATAAAAGCAAGTCAAGTGAGCGTTAGCATGTGTCATATACCGGAGGTCAGGATCAGGTAACAAGTATGACATATATCAAGTACCGGTGTCTAATATCAAGTGCGTAGATCAGGTATCAACTATAACATATCAAGTGACGGTGTCAGATATTAAGTGCCATGGATCAGGTATCAAATATAATATATCAAGTACCAGTGTCATAAATCATGCATCAAGTATAACATGTCAAGTGTCGGGTAAATACCGAGTACAAATTTGTATAGCAAGAAATCATGTACTAAAATTTACAGTAGAAGTATTAGGCATGTTGCGGTAGTAATATGATGACCATATATCAATATCATGCTATAAATCAAGGGTAGTTATTTTCAAGTTTAATATAAACACTCTCCTGAAACTGGAATGAAATACCGGTTAATATCCGAGAAATCCGTGAACCGGTGCGAGCAAGCCACTAGCCCATAAATATATATTAAAATATATAAATATACATATTTATATAATTATTAGAGAAGAGAGAGAAGAAAGAGAAAATAGGGTGTTTTTTAAAAAGGATTTAGGAATTTAAAAGGGGAGGGGTATGGTTGTAAATATATGGTAGTAATTTGAAAATGAGGGGATGGGTATTTGAGGGACGTGAGAAAAGTGGGTTTATTTATGGAAAAGAGGAAAAGAAATAAAGAAAGAAGAGAAAGAAGGAAATAAAGAAGAAGAAACAAAGAAAGAAGGAGGGAGATGGTGGCCACGGCCCTAGGGTAGCGGCGGTGCCGCTGGGGGTGGGGGCGGCGCGGCTGCCCCTGGGAAGGGTGGTGTGGGGGTGGTGTTGGTGTCTTTGGTGGATGGTGAAGTTGTTGGTGGAGGTGGTGGTGGTAGTTGGTGGCGGTGGTGGTTGTGGTGATTGTTGGAGGTGTTGGGGAGTTAGAGGAGGAGGTGATGTGGGGTTGTGGGATTGGCGAATTTGATGGAGGTGGTGGTGAATTTTAGAGGAGGAAAGGACGTGATGGTGGTGGGTTTTGATGAAATTGAAGATGGTGGGGAGTTGGTGGAGGTTGAAGGAGGTGGTGGAGTGGAGAGGAGGTATGGGGGAAGTGATGGCCAGCCTAGGAGTGGCGGCGGTGGCGGCTCAGGTGGTGGAGGCGGCGGCGGCTCAGGTGGTGGAGTGGGTTTGTTTCGTTGAAGACGTTGGAGAAGAAATTGAAATGGAAAATGAAAAGAGAAGGAAGGAGGTGGGAAGTTTTTAATGGAGAGGAGGGGAAAATGGTGATGATGAATGGGGATGGGGGGGATAGGCTACTGTTTGAGACGGGAAAGGTGTTGTATTGTGGAGTATAATTTTGCACACAAAATATATTCAATAAAAAGAGATAAGGTTTAGATTCAACCTCAAGTGCTTTGATCACTCCACAAATGTATTCCAAATGATTAATGTACCCTTTCCTATCTCCGTTATAGCATGGGCTATACCGAGTCGATTCTCAGGGAGAGCTTGCGATGGAAGCGTTACGGTTGGTAGTGAAGAAAGAAAACGAAGATTCTTCTTTGTCTTAAAAGAATAAAAACAATTTGGAAAAAGAAATGAAAGAATCGGTGGATATGTTCATGATGGAAAATGAAAAAGAAATCAAAACAAGATTGGCTTTTGGATTAACACTAAAAGAAAGAAAAACTTTGAAAAGACTCTTAGAATGAGAAGATCATGACTAGCTAACCTTACTACCTTACTAAAACTTACTAAACTCCGTGATGGTGAATGCATGCCTCATGTTGATTCATCGGCAAAGATTTGTCTTGCGTGTTGGTCTATTTACTTTCCCACTTGGATGACGGGTGATCATTCTTGGACTTGTCTTGTAGCCTCATAGATGTCATTGGCCTACAATTAGACTTTCAATAATGGAATCAAAAAGCTACACTCAAGGGATGCTAAGGAAGAAGATACAACATTCATTAATGGAAGTAAAGAAGTTGTACAACAAATAGCATCTTGGTGATCCATCTCCATGTTCCATCACGGCACTTGTTCTAAAGACAAGGCTCTAAATGAGGCACACATGAATCATATGGAGAATTACAACAAGAACTCGCCAAGCAATGAAAGTAACCCATCGGAGAAGAGAAGACCATACAACTTGCAAGATTAAAGATAGCAATCACCCATGAGTTAGTAGTTAGCAAGGTTAGTGGTTTAGCTAGTCATGTAAGAAAAGTTAGCTACTAGCCATTACAAGAAAAGCAAAGCAAAGTATGAATTAAATTGCAAGTAAAGTAAAGCTAGAAGTAAAGAAAGCAAGTAATACTAGAAAATGCTCAAGTAGAGAAGAAGAGAATGGATCAATCCTTACTTCACAAGTTGTCACACCTTGGTATACACAAGCTTTCTCTCTCTTACAACTCTCTTTTGCAGAATTTCTAGGGAGGAAGAAGACTAAGAGAAGTAAAACCTAGAGAAAAATCACAATACAATATCTACCCTATTCTCTCCTCTCTCCTTCCACTCCTTTTTGCGAAGGCCCTGGTCCTGTATTTATAGCCTCAGAGAGAAGGATCTAGAGCCCTGGTCGTTGGGAAGAAACCCGGGCTCTAACAGATCCATAACTGCCGCAAATTGGCGGCAAAATCTTGGATTTGGCGGCAATATCAAGGCAGTTGAGGCCAGATTTTCTATTGCGAGTTTGTTTCAGTTTGTTATCCACGTGGATCTTCTGGAAGAGTGAGTTGGCGCGTATTCTCTAGATCCTGGGCTCAAACTTGGGCTCTCTTTTGGGCTTTTGAATTAATCTCTTTTAATTATTGCTAATTAAAGAGATTTTGGGTTTTTTCTCATTTCAGATGTGGACCTGCAAAAATAGAGAGAATATGAGTAAAAATCATATTTTTATTTGTAATATGCATGGGAATAATGTGGTAAAATATGCAGAATTGAATACCAATCACACCCCCACACTTATTCTTTTTCTCGTCCCGAGCAAAACAAAGAAAAGAAAAACTATACTACCAATTTATTACACCACTTTCGCAGGTGACGCGATTGCACTGAGCACGTGCAACAAGCCGTTAAACCTCTAGGTTACCCTAGAGGAGGAGTGTTGTCTCCTGAGGGTTTTCAGCGGATTACACCCACAAAATCCATAAAGAAAGAAGACAAATGTTAGTGTTTTGAAAACGCATTTTGAAAGAGAGACATATTTTCGATCTATTTTTGTAAAAATATAAGTGATCTAAGGTCATAAGTCCACCTATAATCATTCTCCCTTAAACTTAGTCTCTATGCAAGATCTTGTCTTCAATTAAGGTAAGAATTCAAAATTGGATTGAATATTTTATCTTTCATAAAACCTAGATAGTATGCACACCGTGACAGTGAAGATTTCTGGGATTTCAACTCTAACCATCAAGCCATTTATTTATATATATTTATTTTCTTTTCTTTTTTTCTTCCCTTAGTTTAGGCTTTCTAGTTCACCCATGTAACGAGCCTATAACCGATGACTCCCAAACCAGTCGGTCTTAGGGCACCAGATGAGAAAACATCCCTCGGGTTTAAGGACTCGAGTGAAAAAGGCCACGAAACTAAAGGGGATTATTTATTTCCTTTACCACCGTTAGGCGTGAATAATCATGCTTCTTGAGGCACAATTATCCAGCTTAATAAGTGATGTTTTATTTATATATATATATATATATTTTTCTTTTTCTTTTTCTCTTTTTTTTATGGCCTTTTTGGTCTTTGTTTCCATCCCAAAAACGTGTAAGTGTGAAGTGCCTACTATCTAAGGCAAAAATTCAAGATAAAAATATCTCCTCAATTTTTCTTACTTAGCCTATAATTTCAAACAAGATCTATTATTTCAACTAGGTTTAAGATGTCATAATTAAGGCTTTCTTAATTTCTAAGATACATCTTAATTTTCTTAAAAATAGATCAAAACTTTGTCTCTTATTTCAAAAAAAAATTTTTATTTCTAAAAGAAGTATAAAAGAAAGAAAATCTAATTCTAAAAGAAGTGTAAAAGAAAGAAAATCTAAAAACTCTATGTTAGTAAACCCTCCCCCACACTTATCTCATGCATTGTCCTCAATGCATCGTGATATATGTATGCATGAAACAAATAGAGAGGGAAGGGAAAATCACCTCAAGGTGGTGGTTCCGGTGGCGGCCTGATTGGTCCACGAAACATGGCCCAATCAACTTTACTTTGAGTTTGGAGGAACCCACCAGAAATATCATGAATACAACCCACTAAAAAGATAAATCCATGAAGGATCTTTATTAAGTATTTGACCCCATCTAATTTCCATATTCCACAACTAATTTCGGAGTCAAATTTGTCAACTACCTTGTCCCAGAATGGTGTATGAAATGATAGAACGGTTGACTTGGACTCAGGAAGGACAGGAACTAATACCGACTCAGGAAGGTGACTTAAGTCGAGTAAAGGTGCAGGAGTCGAAATGAGTTCAGGAATTGGGTCCAAGTCAAGAAGTGGAAACTCCAGTCCACATGTATTGTCCAACAATGGAATGTGACCTAATATGGGTGTTATCTCTTTACTTCCAATATTAAGGAATTCTAGCTTATCGCCATACAATTCTTCAAAACTAAGGTCAATGTTTTCCGTCAGAATTGTACAATCAGTTTCAGAAGTAAAGAGATTGTGAGAGCCTAGGTCACATTTCTCATTGAGTTCAATATCAAAAATTGGAGAACTTGCCAATTTGTCAATAGTATCTTCAGAAGTGTATAATTGGTCAAGTTCAATATGATCCTCAAAGATGGGTGATTCAACTTCATTATGAATTGGGACAGGTTCCAATGTCGACTCCGGGAAAAGATTGAAGTCAGGTAAAGTTACCGGAGTCATTATTGAATCAGGAAAAAGAATTGAATCACTAAGTTGGGGTTCAAGATCACATTCCTCATGTAGTTCAATTCCACAAAAATGTGAACTTGCCAATTTATCAATGGGACTTTCAAAAGTATGAAATTGGTCAAGTTCAATATGATCATCATAAAATTTTGGTGATTCAATTTCATTATGGATAGGCACTGGATCCAATACTGACTTTGGAAATGGAGTGAAATCAGATAAAGATACGGGAGTCATTATTGGATCAGGAAGTAGAATTGAATCATCAAGTGGAAGTTCAGGATCATATTCATGTTCAAGTTCAATTTCAGGAAAAGGAAAACTTGCCAAAATGTCAATGGGTTTTGAAGTTTGGACAAGTTTAGGTGGTTGTGCTGAAATTGAATTATGATTTTCAAAACTACATGACTCATCAGCTTTAACAGAGTGGCTAGTGACACCAGATCTGGTCAAACGGTGAGAACGTAGAGATTCGACCATCATATCTATGTCACGATTTCTGGCATTTTGAGCATGAGTCATGGCTTGAAGCATCTTTCCATAATTGATGAATTCATTGTTTTGATGAAAAGATGAAGTGTTGTCTTGGAAGTGATAGTGAAATTGTGAGTCTATCAGATTTTGGGATTTGTGTGTGGACTCACGCATACTCATTTCCAAAATTGATGGTGCTTTATTTTGGATTGGTGGAATTGAGTATGTATCTTGAAAATATTGTGGACTGGGTGGAGAAGGAGGACAAGGTGGTTGGGAATTATGCTCGGGGTAAGTGAATCCCCACTGACTCGGTGAAGAGTTGAAATTATTATGAAAATTATAGTTATTAGATGGGGGGTATGGGTCATATTGATTCAGATAAGACCAATCCGGCACACTAGGTTGGTCAAAGTTATGGTATGCCAGGTTGGTAATATCCGAAAATGAAGTCGGTGTGTAATATGGATTATTATTTAAGTTGGAAAAATTGTTATTATAAGCCATATCACACAATGAAACACAAACAAAAACAAACAAATAAACAAACAAAAAAGAAAAAATTCTAACCTAAGTTAGGGTAGACCTATGACCTAGACGACTCCTAACTGATTAGACCATCCACGGGAGGTTTAGTGTAGACTTTGACCACAAGCTAATCAGCCAGGTCAGGGCAAGGTTGTTGGGAGGTTTTCCGTCAGAGACGTTCCTTAATTAAATAACCACCAACCTTCGGGCTTTCGGCCCTCAATCCCTTTCCTAGACACTGATTTTGCAAGAGTCAATTTCCAACACTTTTCCCCCTTAGGATAATCTCCTAAATGAGTCCGAGATGTCCCTAGGGCCAACGTCTACTTTTTTATTAAATTAGGCTTGGGTTAGTGAGTGCTGGGATAGTGGTTTTTGGGCTAAGGGAAGGGTGATGAAATTCCCCACCTTATCTTATTTACTGGGTATGCCCTTAAAGTCAATTTTGTGCAAGTGTACAAGATATATAACTAGGATACACTCAAAGCATGAAAATCAAGCAAGAGATGATTCCTAGTCTACATGTAATGCAAAACGTACCTTGCTCCAGCACTCTTCAACAGTAAAAGTAAATGAATTGAAATGACACGTGCCTAGAAATGCAAATGTCTAATCAATTTTTAACTTTGCAACAAATTTTTTACTGTTGATTATTAGCAGGAATAGGGTAAAGCATACAGGAAATTAAGTACTGCAGCAGCTGTATTTTACAGAGCCAGAGACCCTGCAGAAAAATTGTCAGTAGTCCTCTCCTCCTTGCCGCAAATCTGCGGCAAATGCCGTGAAATTACGGTATTTCAGGGGGCTTCTGGTTTCTGCTTTCAAGAGCAGAAGCCCAGAGCCACTTATATGTCACTGCAATGCAAATTTTCCTGTTTCTTCAACCTGTAACCTGCAACAGAGAAGAAAATTCGTTTAGTTCTTCACTTTAAACCAAAAACCATTGCTCTCCCCGGCAACGGCGCCAAAAATTGTTTGAGACGGGAAAGGTGTTGTATTGTGGAGTATAATTTTGCACACAAAATATATTCAATAAAAAGAGATAAGGTTTAGATTCAACCTCAAGTGCTTTGGTCACTCCATAAATGTATTCCAAATGATTAATGTACCCTTTCCTATCTCCGTTATAGCATGGGCTATACCGAGTCGATTCTCAGGGAGAGCTTGCGATGGAAGCGTTACGGTTGGTAGTGAAGAAAGAAAACGAAGATTCTTCTTTGTCTTAAAAGAATAAAAACAATTTGGAAAAAGAAATGAAAGAATCGGTGGATATGTTCATGATGGAAAATGAAAAGAAATCAAAACAAGATTGGCTTTTGGATTAACACTAAAAGAAAGAAAACTTTGAAAAGACTCTTAGAATGAGAAGATCATGACTAGCTAACCTTACTACCTTGCTAAAACTTACTAAACTCCGTGATGGTGAATGCATGGCTCATGTTGATTCATCGGCAAAGATTTGTCTTGCGTGTTGGTCTAATTACTTTCCCACTTGGATGACGGGTGATCATTCTTGGACTTGTCTTGTAGCCTCATAGATGTCATTGGCCTACAATTAGACTTTTAATAATGGAATCAAAAGAGCTACACTCAAGGGATGCTAAGGAAGAAGATACAACATTCATTAATGGAAGTAAAGAAGTTGTACAATAAATAGCATATTGGTGATCCATCTCCATGTTCCATCACGGCACTTGTTCTAAAGACAAGGCTCTAAATGAGGCACACATGAATCATATGGAGAATTACAACAAGAACTTGCCAAGCAATGAAAGTAACCCATCGGAGAAGAGAAGACCATACAACTTGCAAGATTAAAGATAGCAATCACCCATGAGTTAGTAGTTAGTAAGGTTAATGGTTTAGCTAGTCATGTAAGAAAAGTTAGCTACTAGCCATTACAAGAAAAGAAAAGCAAAGCATGAATTAAATTGCAAGTAAAGTAAAGCTAGAAGTAAAGAAAGCAAGTAATACTAGAAAATGCTTAAGTAGAGAAGAAGAGAATGGATCAATCCTTACTTCACAAGTTGTCACACCTTGGTATACACAAGCTTTCTCTCTCTTACAACTCTCTTTTGCAGAATTTCTAGGGAGGAAGAAGACTAAGAGAAGTAAAACCTAGAGAAAAATCACAATACAATATCTACCCTATTCTCTCCTCTCTCCTTCCACTCCTTTTTGCGAAGGCCCTGGTCCTGTATTTATAGCCTCAGAGAGATGGATCTAGAGCCCTGGTCGTTGGAGAGAATCTCGGGCTCTAACAAACCCATAACTGCCGCAAATTGGCGGCAAAATCCTGGATTTGGCGGCAAGATCAAGGCAGTTGAGGCCAGATTTTCTGTTGCGAGTTTGTTTCAGTTTGTTATCCACGTGGATCTTCTGGAAGAGTGAGTTGGCGCGTAGAATTTGTTGGCCCAATGGCCTTCCACTCTAGTTTTGATGATGATCAACTCATGTAGTTATGTTTACTAATATTCTTGTGTTTCTAAGTTTCAGATCATTAACAGGATATTAGTTGGTGATTAGCTTCAACAAGATAATTAGAAGCTTATCATGGTGATTCCGGTGCCAAAGCTTAAAGATCATACCTTTGCACTTGGAGAATCACGGAGTTTTGGAGCAAGTCTACTTGAAGATGAAGATCGTCAAGAAGACTTAGGTATCCTAGTTTAGATAGAGTTTTAGATCCATTTGTAAAGCTTAGTTTAGTTGATATGCTCAAGTGCACAAAACACACACGTTTCATGATTTGGTTTTTGGTTTTCATGAATAGTTTATCAAAACAAGTTTAAATTGATATATGTATAGTTGCTTCATTCTATACATGCATGCTTAATTTTTTAAACAAACTTATTTTGACTATCCTATTCATGTTTTGGAAAATTCTAGTTTGATAAAATACAAGTTTTGTTTTGATAAAATTGGCAAGACACAAAAATGAATTGATATGATTGATATATGTCTTGAAATTTTTATCACAAGTTTGGTTATCAAAGTAAAATGATAAAACAAGTTTTAGAAAAACAATTTTTTAGGAAAACAGTTTTTATTGTGATTAAAACTATTTTTTAGATTTACTGTGATTTTATGGGATTTTATTGAGTGAAAAAACCTATTTTCAAATCCCGTATCTGTGCAGTTCTGCACTGTGCCTGCCAGGCCAGTTCGGTCGACCGGACCGGTCGACCGCACCAAGTGGCCGGTCGACCGGGTCGGTCGACCGATGTGCACAGACGTGCACGCTGGCTACACATTGTAGTCGGTCGACCGGACCGGTCGACCGAGTTGAGAGTTCAACTCTCAGGATGTTTCGGTCGACCGGGCCGGTCGACCGCTAGTGCCCAACGGTCACTTTTCTGACCGTTGGCGGTCGACCAGGCCGGTCGACCGGCAGTCTGTCAGGCTGCCACATCAGCCTAACGGCTAGTTTTCCTAGGGGCTATATATACCCCATTTCTCCATTGTTTTGGCTAAGATTTTTAGAGCTAAAAATTCCAGACTTTCTCTAGTGCTTAAAAGAGTTTTTAAAAGGGTTTTAAGCCAAAAAGATTTCATCTTATTTGTTTTGGGTTTTTGGAAAATCAAAGAGAACTAGGTTTTGGATTTGATTTGATCTTTTATTTCTATCATATACAAGAGATTTCCCAAGTTGTTTTTCTTTGTTGCTTGTTTCCAAAAACACTTAGTTTCCACACTTGAGCCATATCTTCTATCCTAAACTATTAGGATCTTTGTTTTGTGGAAAAAGAAAGAAAGAGAGAGTTTTGAGGTTGTTGTTTGTAACCTCTAAGTTGTACACCCTTATTCTTGTTGTATCCCTCTTCGGTAGAGGTGATCGGGTGATTGGTTTGTGAGCCTCTTAGGTAGAGGTGTTTGTTGTAGTTGGCTACGGGCCGTATCCCTCTTCGGTAGAGGTGGATTGTGATTGTATAGCCTCGGTGGCTTTGTAAGGTTGAGAGAGGAGTTGGTACTCCTATAGTGGATTGGGAAATCCTACACGGTGGTGTAGGCGGGGATGTAGAGCAAGGTGCTCGAACCTCGAAACAAATCTTTGTGTTAGCGTTTGATCCATTGTCTCTCTAACCCTTACTCTCTTTACTTTGTGCAAGCATCATTCATTCATTGCATACATATCTTATACATTGCTTGTGTTGCCTTGCATCTTTTATATTGCAATTCGTTCTTATATGCTTGGCTTGATTGTGTGTGCACATATTTCATATTGCTTGGATTGCTTGTGTGTGTGGGCCTAATTTGTACTCATCCAACAAGAGCTTCACATAGCACCTCAACCCATTTCAAGGGGAATCAAGAGGAGTTAGTCCAGAGCCTCGCAAGGGGAATTCGGCTACACTTGTTGTATTGTATCAAGTTTGTGCAACATTTGCATTAGCTTCCGCATTTAGCGCACTTAGTTTGCATTTAGTTTCTTAGATTAGCACTTACACCTATTCACCCCCCCTCTAGGTGTTTTTCAATTGGTATCAGAGCTAGTGCTCCTGATACTTAGGCTTAACATCCTAGGAGTGAGATCCATTTACTTGCTAATCTCATTTGCATTTGCTTGTTTGCACACATCTAGTTTATACCATGGACTTCATGACCCCACCTAGCTATGATCCTTCCAACATTTATATTTGGAAGTATAGGATGTCCATGTACCTAAAAACCCTAGGTTTGCATGTCTTTCTTGCCGCCACCAAGAGATGTTATCTTGGTGATTGCAATCATATAGGGGCCAATGCACAAGCCCTAGAGGCCATTAGAAGCACTTTACCTAAAGAATATCTTTTATGTGTTTCTAATCTTGATTCCGCTTTTGCAGTGTGGAACAAGTTGACAACAACCACCAACACCTCCAAGCTTCAAGTTCAAATTCTAGAAGAGGAATCTAGTGGAGAATCCAACTCTCAATGCTTCATGGTCCAAGGGAATGACTCCCTTGAGGTACACTCGGAAACTCCATTAGATAGTGATGATGATGCTAGTTCTTCAAGTAATGATATTGTTGATCCCCATGCTTTGAATGAAGAACTATCTATTGTATGTGAAAAATTAATTGAAAAGTATAAGATTTTGAAAAAGAAAAGTCTAGAAATTGAAAAAGAAAATAAGTGTTTGCATTCTAGACTTGATTGTGTTTTGCAAGAAAAGGTTGAGGTCTATAATGAAAGGGATTCATTGAGATCTCAATTGGAACTTGCTTTAAAAGAAAATAAATTTTTAAAGTCTAAAAATGATTGTGAAACTCTTTTGAAGAAAAATGAAATTTTGTCTTCTAAAGTTGATTTTGTTTTAAAAGAGAATGTTGCTTTGAAAAACAAAATCATTTCTATTTCAAATGAGTTGAATGTTTGTTTAGATAAGAATATTGTTTTGCAAAATAAAATTGATGAACATGTTTGCCATGCTAGTGTAGCCTCTTCATCTAGACTACCTAATGCATGTACCTCTTCTTCTAGTATTAATGATGATATTTGTATGCTAAAGAAGAGAGTAGATTGTTTGGGCTCCACTATGAGCCAATGTACTAAGAACCATACACATTTGGAATCCTTGGTTCGAAAAAAACAAGTTCCATCATTTATGCATGCACACCCTTCACGGCATACACATGCTTCACACGGACACCATCAACACAAGTATGCTCATGTGTACACATGTACACATTGTGGACGTAAGGGCCACCTTGCTAAATTTTGTTATGATAGATTACATACTCCTAATTTAGCAAAGAATTTTGTTTGGGTTAGAAATGAGACTAACCCCCATGGACCCAACAAGAAGGTATGGGTACCAAAGACCACCCCTCCTATTATTTTGATGTAGGTGTGGGCTCTCACATGACGTGAGAGTGATGACACCTTGGAGTGGATGCGTTCCGGACTTCATGAAAATCAAATTGGATGCATCACTTTCAAGGGAAGGTTGGTGGAGATGACCACCATGTTTTGGAGACAAGGAGAGTTGCTTCTTCGTTTTTGGTAACAATCCTTTTCTCCCATTTATTGTTTACATGCTTTTCATGTTCATAGTTTATAGCATGTTTTTATTGTCATTGGATTAGTATGTTCATTCCATGTTTATTAGATCCTTGACATACATGTATAGTATTTGAGACACACATGCTTATATGATCCCATACTTAGTGTTCTCAGTTATGTTTAAGCTATAATGTACATCATGAATCTAATACATGTGAATTCACATAATAATCATGTTTTAGTTTTCCATGATGACTTTTATCATGATGATTTTTATATGTGTTTTTGATGCTTCATGTTTTGAATATATGTTTAAGTGTTAGTTTTCATTAAGACTAGTTATATACTTGTACATAGAGTGGGCTACAAATAAATCTATATATAGTTGGAATTGAATGCTTATTTGAACTCATTAGATGTGCTAGTATAGTCTAGTTTTGATGATTCATACATATTAAACTTGTATTCTCATTTTTGAATTTGCCTTAGGATTGTTTGTTTCACTTCATGTATATGTTTGTATTGCCAAACTTTAAGATATACATGTATACCCTTGAGTCATTTGCCTTTCATGCAAATATATATATATGGACTCAATTGTGTTTAGGGATATGTATATATACTTCATGTTTGACAATTCATACATATACCTTGAAATGAAATTTGTTGTGATGAAAATTTAGTTTTTCATGTTTCATGTATTTATGTTTAACTTCATGTATATGTCCATCTAGTTCAAACTAATCTTATACATATACATCTTTTTGAGCCACGTGCCTTCATGCATATATTTTGTGGACTCGTTATGTTTAGGATATGTATGTATACTTTAGTTTGTATTAGACATACATATGCCTTGAAGATTAGATAGTTTTGATGATTTTCGTGTTTTAAAGAATAATTGAGCTTATTGCCTAATTTTCATATTTATGATCTTCATATTTTTTTTGTACACTCACATCTATTGCTTGCTCATGTTTTATTTTCATGAGTCTTATTTATGCTTAATTGAACTTGAGTGTTTGATATGATGTGAATTTCATGTTTATGTAAAACAATTTTATTTTATTCCTTGCTTGAAGGATTTCATACTAGTTAACAAGTTTTCCATTTAACTAGTTGCGATGTTCTTCACTTTGGTAGAGATTTTCAAACAAAACTACATTTCAAATCTATCTTTGAAAACCCTACCTTCCAAGGGCGGTAGGATGGGAGACATGTTCATGTATGCCCTAAATTGAAAATCTTTAAAACTTGAATTATGATTGGGTGGTAGATAATATGATGTATACACTCGAACTTATTGTTATGTCAATTGGTATCATTGAACTCTTTCAATTGGTATCATTTTGATCTTCTTGTATACTCATATATGTTTTGTATGTATGTATGCTTTAAATTCCAAGTATATCAATTTCTATTGGTATCTATTTTTCATACATATATATATTTGTGTTTATGCTAGTGCTTGAGTTTCAATTTTGTTTAAATGATTATTTTTAAATTGTTATCAAGACTATGCATGACTTTAGTTTGTATTTCATAAAGGGGGAGAAAATTTGATTTTGTATTTCAATTGGTATTTGTACTCCCACTCTTTATGATTAAAATGAACAATTCTTACAATTGGTATCAATGTTTCTAAGAAATTCAATTGGTATTTCCAAAATTTTGTTTAAAGAAAATATTCAAAGTTTTGATTTGTATTTCCTATATGCAAGGAGAGCTTAACATCTCTCTTACATATAGATTCATGTTGAGTATATTATAAATTGAGGAGCTTGACAACTCTTCTTTATATGATATACGTGTGTAGGGGGAGCTTCACATCTCCTCTTATGCATTACATAATATGTGTTATGTGAATTGGGGCTTGTCATCCCTTCTTCATGTAATGCATATGTGTAGGGAAGCTAACTTAGCGTCTTCCTCTTCATGAATGTATATAGCATATAACATATATTGATTCTTGTTTATTGGTATCAAGATGCTTCATTGACATATTTTAATTGATATCATGTTTGTAGTCACCCCTTATTGATTTTGTTTTTTTTGTTTTAGACAAAAAGGGGGAGAACATTGTTTGCATCGTTTTGATTGACAAAAAGGGGGAGAAAGATTTTACCCCTCGTTTTATTTATGATTTTGATTACCCCTTTGTTGATGATTGACAAAAAGGGGGAGAAAGATTTATGAAGTTTTATATGCATGCTTATGTTTATGTTTATGCATATATTATGTTTTTAATCTCAAGAATCTCAAGAATATTAAGTTTAATTGATTTATAGAGTTTGCTTTGTAATTGGTATCTAGAGTTTATTTTGTTTTGAATATTCCATTTGATATCTAGAACCATTTATTGTTTATGCATATGCATGTTTCATGTTTAATACTCATTGCATATATTTATTGTTTATCCCTATGCATGAGTTAAGGGGGAGCTTCCTTGAAGCTTATCTTTAATCCATGCATATATAACTCCATGAGTTTTGTCATCATCAAAAAGGGGGAGATTGTTGGCCCAATGGCCTTCCACTCTAGTTTTGATGATGATCAACTCATGTAGTTATGTTTACTAATATTCTTGTGTTTCTAAGTTTCAGATCATTAACAGGATATTAGTTGGTGATTAGCTTCAACAAGATAATTAGAAGCTTATCATGGTGATTCCGGTGCCAAAGCTTAAAGATCATACCTTTGCACTTGGAGAATCACGGAGTTTTGGAGCAAGTCTACTTGAAGATGAAGATCGTCAAGAAAGACTTAGGTATCCTAGTTTAGATAGAGTTTTAGATCCATTTGTAAAGCTTAGTTTAGTTGATATGCTCAAGTGCACAAAACACACACGTTTCATGATTTGGTTTTTGGTTTTCATGAATAGTTTATCAAAACAAGTTTAAATTGATATATGTATAGTTGCTTCATTCTATACATGCATGCTTAATTTTTTAAACAAACTTATTTTGACTATCCTATTCATGTTTTGGAAAATTCTAGTTTGATAAAATACAAGTTTTGTTTTTGATAAAATTGGCAAGACACAAAAATGAATTGATATGATTGATATATGTCTTGAAATTTTTATCACAAGTTTGGTTATCAAAGTAAAATGATAAAACAAGTTTTAGAAAAACAATTTTTTAGGAAAACAGTTTTTATTGTGATTAAAACTATTTTTTAGATTTACTGTGATTTTATGGGATTTTTATTGAGTGAAAAAACCTATTTTCAAATCCCGTATCTGTGCAGTTCTGCACTGTGCCTGCCAGGCCAGTTCGGTCGACCGGACCGGTCGACCGCACCAAGTGGCCGGTCGACCGGGTCGGTCGACCGATGTGCACAGACGTGCACGCTGGCTACACATTGTAGTCGGTCGACCGGACCGGTCGACCGAGTTGAGAGTTCAACTCTCAGGATGTTTCGGTCGACCGGACCGGTCGACCGCTAGTGCCCAACGGTCACTTTTCTGACCGTTGGCGGTCGACCGGGCCGGTCGACCGGCAGTCTGTCAGGCTGCCACATCAGCCTAACGGCTAGTTTTTCCTAGGGGCTATATATACCGCATTTCTCCATTGTTTTGGCTAAGATTTTTAGAGCTAAAAATTCCAGACTTTCTCTAGTGTTTAAAAGAGTTTTTAAAAGGGTTTTAAGCCAAAAAGATTTCATCTTATTTGTTTTTGGGTTTTTGGAAAATCAAAGAGAACTAGGTTTTGGGATTTTGATTTGATCTTTTATTTCTATCATATACAAGAGATTTCCCAAGTAGTTTTTCTTTGTTGCTTGTTTCCAAAAACACTTAGTTTCCACACTTGAGCCATATCTTCTATCCTAAACTATTAGGATCTTTGTTTTGTGGAAAAAGAAAGAAAGAGAGAGTTTTGAGGTTGTTGTTTGTAACCTCTAAGTTGTACACCCTTATTCTTGTTGTATCCCTCTTCGGTAGAGGTGATCGGGTGATTGGTTTGTGAGCCTCTTAGGTAGAGGTGTTTGTTGTAGTTGGCTACGGGCCGTATCCCTCTTCGGTAGAGGTGGATTGTGGTTGTATAGCCTCGGTGGCTTTGTAAGGTTGAGAGAGGAGTTGGTACTCCTATAGTGGATTGGGAAATCCTACACGGTGGTGTAGGCGGGGATGTAGAGCAAGGTGCTCGAACCTCGAAACAAATCTTTGTGTTAGCGTTTGATCCATTGTCTCTCTAACCCTTACTCTCTTTACTTTGTGCAAGCATCATTCATTCATTGCATACATATCTTATACATTGCTTGTGTTGCCTTGCATCTTTTATATTGCAATTCGTTCTTATATGCTTGGCTTGATTGTGTGTGCATATATTTCATATTGCTTGGATTGCTTGTGTGTGTGGGCCTAATTTGTACTCATCCAACAAGAGCTTCACATAGCACCTCAACCCATTTCAAGGGGAATCAAGAGGAGTTAGTCCAGAGCCTCGCAAGGGGAATTCGGCTACACTTGTTGTATTGTATCAAGTTTGTGCAACATTTGCATTAGCTTCCGCATTTAGCGCACTTAGTTTGCATTTAGTTTCTTAGATTAGCACTTACACCTATTCACCCCCCCTCTAGGTGTTTTTCAGAATTCTCTAGATCCTGGGCTCAAACTTGGGCTCTCTTTTGGGCTTTTGAATTAATCTCTTTTAATTATTGCTAATTAAAGAGATTTTGGGCTTTTTCTCATTTCAGATGTGGACCTGCAAAAATAGAGAGAATATGAGTAAAAATCATATTTTATTTGTAATATGCATGGGAATAATGTGGTAAAATATGCAGAATTGAATACCAATCAGCTACAGCAGCCCATCATTCCTCTATTAATGCTACTACGGCTGTGGAAGAGGGAAATGCAGGATATGGGGGGTGGAGTGAAGGAGAAGAAAAGAAAAAGAAGAAAAAAGAAAGAAAATTAAAGAAAAAGGAAAAAATAAGGAAAAAAAAGAAAGTTAGTTTAAATTTTTTATTATTAAATAATTAATTTATTATAATATCTGAGAGTATAAAGTAGGGGAGTAGAGAAAGAAAAGCACAAAAAGATAAGACCGGTAATTAATATTATTATTTTAATAGGGCGAAAATTTAACTGTTTCAGAAATGTTACAAAAAATTTTTAAAAATAGAAAATATTATTTTAAGATGCCCGGTGAAATCAGATTTGAGAAATTCAATGTAGTTTTTAAATTAAAAATCTTGGAATCTTTTGGCGATACCGGCCGACAACAGATCGGTCAAATTTTGACAAATTTAGAAAAATCTAAAAAATACTTTTAGAAAGAAAATGAAATTCTAAGAAGTAATGTGAAAGCCGGTTTTGAAAATTCAATTCCATTTGAAAACTAAAAATCTGGGAATCAGTCAGCGATGCCGACCGACACCGGTTTTGGAGATTTTGCAGAAAAATTCTGAAAAATTCTAGAAAATCATGAAAAATCTAAAATATTAGAAAACAGTGTTTAAAACTAAAATCGGTCAAATCGGACTACCAAAAAGTTAAATAGGGCAGCAAACTTGTATCGGGTTCCAGTCCGGATTAGGGCTAACTTTAGGTCTGAGAATCCAGATCCGATACACAATAACATAAGCAATCACAACCCAAAAACACAGACTGGAAGAAAATTGAACAATACAATCGAAAAAAATTTGGGACACGTATCTGGGTACGTATCCCGAGAACGGGGTGCTACAACTTTATATTCTGTACACTTTTTGATGAATTGACAAAAATGGGGAGAGAATTTTAGAGTTTATATATGCATGCTTATATTCTATGTTTGCATATATGCGCTCATGTTTCTATATGTGTTTATACTCATATTTTGTTTCATGATTGTTTGGTATTTATGAGCTTACATAGATTATCTATATGTTTTGTGCTATGCTGGATTAAGGGGGAGTTTTTACAAAGTTTTTCTCTATTCATGCATATATAACTCTATGAGTTTTGTCATCATCAAAAAGGTGGAGATTGTTGGCCCAAAAGCCTATCACTCTAGTTTTGATGATGACTAACTCATGTAGTTATAGTACTAATGATCTTATGGTGTTTATATTTCAGATAATAATTATGATCTTAGTTAGTGTTTAGCTTCATTGAAGCTAATTCATGGTGATTCAAGAGCTCAAACCTATAGAACGTATCTAGTACTCAAAGAGGAGTCTAGCTCGGAGAATCAAATTTGAATCAAGTTTGCTTGAAGAAGAAGATCTACAAGACTTGAATATAGAGTTTATGAGTTTAGATCTCTTGCAAAGAATAGATTAGTTTTGATTGCTCAATCTCACACACACACAAAAATTTAGTTTTGATTTAACCAGTTTACGTTTCGTATTTTGCTTCTCATCAAAAACAATTTCATATCTTTTTGTTTGTGTATCTATACACTATTGAGATTCAAATATATTTGAACAACTTGTTTTTGTATTTATGGAGTTTTCAAAAAACTAGCATTTATTTTAAAAGTTTTCATACCTAGTTTTTTGGTTTTGGTATTTTACAAGGATTGATTTTTGATACATATCCAATACTTTTCAAATTTTTCATCATGTTTCAAACATGTATCTCATAGCCTATGTATTTTCAAAACACTTTTTAAGCCAATCAAAATATTTAAAAATGAGTTTGATTTCAAAAATATCTGAAAATAATGTTTTAGCCTAGGTCAGTCGACCGACTGGTCCACCGGACCTCAGGGTTGACTTTAGGTGACTGTTTGTGCATGTTGTGCACGTTTGTCGGGAGACTGACCAGTCAACCGGTAAACCTGGCGGTCGACCGACTGTCACACCCAAGTCTCGGTTTGGCTCGGTCAACCGTTTTAAGTTAGGCTTGGGTTAGTGAGTGCTTGGGATATGATTTTGGGCTAAGGAAGGGTGATGAAATCCCCACCTTATCTTGTTAATGGGTTATGCCCTTAAGATGAATTAGTGCAAGTGTACAAGATAAATAGATAAGAATCACTCAAAGCAGAAAATCAACCAAGAGATGAGTCCTATTCTACATGCAATGCGTACGTACCTTGCTCCTCCAGCACTCTTCAACAGTAAATAAAAATAATTGAAAAGACATGTGCCTAATATGCAAACGTCTAATCAATTTTATCTTTAACAACAAATAATTTACTGTTGAATTAATTAGCAGTATACAGGTTTATCACAGAACAAACCCAACAGAGCAGAAAACAGTATTTGCAATTTGCAGAATCCTGCAAAAATTTCAGTGAGTAATCCTCTACTATTGCCGCGTTTCCGCGGCTATGGTCGCGGATCCGCGGCAATACAGTAGTCTCTGATGCTCTGCCTTCGAGGGCAGAGGCACAGAGGAGCTATCTGTCCACTGCTGCTGCTGTATTTCTGTTTCCTGTTCTCCAAACCTGCAAACAGAAAAGAATAAATAATTAGTTAAAAATTAAATTTTGTTTTAGAGATAAACTTACCGTCCCTCCCCGGCAACGGCGCCAATTTTTTGACTGAATTTTCCTGCACACAAAAATATAGTATTTAGAATATGATGTGCAAGTCTCAGTTCTAATCCGCGGTAGCAGGGCTATGCGGGTCGTGATCCTCAAGGAGTGACTGCGATGGAAGCATTAAGCAAGTTATCTCTAAAAATTATCTTTTTATTATTAAGTAGTGGTATTTACAATGGGTGGTAGAAAAGAATATGGAGAAGTTGTGATTTAATCTACAAAAAGAAAAGAAAAGAAAAGAAACTTACCTCTTTAGTCTGCTTACCGTTTGAACCGTTGCGATGATTTACCTTTTCTTGGAAGGCGTACAAGCACGGCTTATGGGATCGTCCGCCTTCTTAATCTACTCTACGAAATGAAAAACAAGCTATGAAGACCTGTTCATCGCCATGGGCCGTCAAGGTTCCTTCTTCGGCTAGGTATTCTCGAAGCAGTTGGATCTCATGGTGGGCAAGACATTAGAGAAAGAAACAATGTCATAAACCAAAAATAGAAAAACAATGATAGACAAAGATAGAGACACAATAAAACATAAAAAGAACAAAACAAGCTTTGATTTGATTTAAACAATGGAGGAAAATTTACAACTTACACCGGCTGTCACCATCGGTACAAGAGGATCCCTTCCTCCATGAATGCAACATCTCCTCTCAGCTTTCACAAGAAGAAAATAAAATTTACAAAGGTGGAAATAAAATCTAACCTAAAATAAAAACCTAAACCCTAGCTTTTGGCCCTTTGCTGGACGCTGGAAGACTCTGTACGTTGCACTGCAGGGGGTATTTATAGGTGCAGAAGGTAGAGGAGTCCCGGATGAAGTTGCCCACGAAAATTGGTTTCTGGATAAGCTCAAAGTGCCGCGGAATCTTGGATTTTGCCGCGGATTTGCGGCATTTTGTGGAATCTGGCCACGCGCTTTGGCGCGTAGCCTCACCTGGTCCGTCCATGTGGGCGTTTGCTTCTGGAAGTATGATCCTGGCTCTTCATATTGGGATTTCGAGATAACTTGATAATCAAGTTACCTAGATTTTGAATTCTCCCAATCTCTTTTAAACGAATTTCCTTATCTCTGCACTCTTTTCATTCTCATCTGCAAGAGTTTAGGGTTGGGTAGAAGTCTATCCTTCCCTCATCTTTGATATTTGCAACTTTAGCCCTTTGTGTATTTGCACTTTGACAATTGATATTTGCACTTTTACACCTGGGCTTCAACTGTGGGCTTTTGGGCTTCATTGAGCTTTATTTATTATAAAAATAAGAATTCGAGGCCTGCACACAATAAATAATAAAATATTAATAATTGTGCAGAATTAAATGAATAAATATGAAAATGTGATGGTAAATGTTATGATAAAAATGCACTTTTGACTACCAATCACACCCCCACACTTATCTTTTTGCTCGTCCTCGAGTAAAAACAAAGAAAAAGAAAAATTAATCTAACCTAACTCACTTTCGTAGGAATCACGATTGCACTTAGCACGTGCAACAAGCCGTTAAACCTCTAGGTTACCCTAGAGGACGAGTGTTGTCTCGTGAGGGTTTTCAGCGGATTGCACCCACAAAATCCATAAAAAGAAAAATATTTGAATTATATTTGAAGAGACTAAGTAGTCTATAAGTTTTAGGATCCTCACTTTTATTCATTCTTCAAACTTAGTCTTTATAAAGTTAATTGTTTTCCATTTTAGGTAAGAATTAAAATTGAATTTCTAATATAGTCTTTTTCGTTACCAAAAATCATATGCATCCTTATGTTTTTACTAGGAATTCCTTAACTTGGACTTTCATGCCTCTTTATATATATATATATATATATATATTTTTTTTAATATGTATAACGCATCTAATTTTCTTTCGTATAAGCATTAAGGCTTCTTGAGGCCTCATACCTAACTAATTGACTATTAGATGTGTTAATACATATATAAGTAATTTTTCCTTAATTTCCTTAGGCTTTCTAATCCACCCATGTAACGAACTTAAAGTCGATGACTCCCAAACCGGTTGGCTTTAGGGCACCAGGTGAGAAAACACCCGCGGACTCAAATTCGAGTGAACTAGGCCCCAAAACTAAGGACTTTATTTTATTTACTCACCTTTAGGCATGAATATTTATGCTTCTTGAGGTACATGTATCAGCTTAATTGGTGATTTTTTTTTTTATATGAGGCACAAGGTCTCTGTCTTAGAATCCTAGATATGCATTTGGTATGCACATTTCATTAAGGTAAAAATTAAGACTAACTACTTATTCAATTTCTCTCCTATACCTAAAAATTTAAAACAATTTATTTATTTTGACCAAGTTTTTAGAAATCCTAATCACGATTTTCCTAATCCTTAAAACTAACTTAGATTTCTTTCAAAAAAATAAGTCAAAATATTTCCTTTTTATAACATTTTTTTTATATTTTTTTTTTTAGCAAATTTTGTTAGTGTCTACTTATGTTAGTATGTTAGTAAAGCCCACCCCCACACTTATCTCATGCATTGTCCTCAATGTATGAATGAATGCATATATGCATGAAACAGAACAAGGGAAGGCGGAAGTTACCTTAGGGTGGTGGTTCCGGAGGTGGTCTAATTGGTCCACGAAATGCGGCCCAAACAAGATAACGTGGTAGTTCACGGGACCTACCTTTATTGACCTCTTTTTTATTTACATATTTACAGTCCCCAGAATGAATAGGATCATGGAAGATCCTCTCGTGAAACTTACTCCCTTTACATGACCAGTCCTGGAAAATCATCACAGAGTCATGGTCTATACCTATGTCCAACAAAAGAATGTGACTTGGTAAAATGGTTGACTTGGACTCAAGAATGATAGGTTCATGATCTAATACCGACTCAGGAAAGAAACTCAAATCAAGTAAAGGTTCAGGAGTCGGGCTAGGATCAAGAAGTGGGTCCAAGTCAAGAAATTGAAACTCAAGTCTACAATCATTTTCCCACAATGGAATGTGACTCAATGTTGGTGATTCAAGTTCAGGAATGATAGGTGTGGGAATCAAAACTGACTCTAAAATATTACCTAAGTCGGGTAACAAAACAGGAGTCAATAATGATTCGGGAATTTGAACTTGATCATAGATTTGGGAATCTAGGTCACATATCTCATTAGTTTCAATCTCATAAAAATGGGAACTTGCCAATTTTTCCATGGGACTTTCAAAATTGCACAATTGGTCAAGTTCAATATGATCATCAAAAATGGGTGATTCAATTTCATGATCTATGGGTATGGGAATAAATGTTGGCTCAGAAAATTTGTCCAAATTGGATAAGGATACTGGAGTCAACATAGATTCGAAGATGGAAACTGAATCGCAAAGTTGGGGATCGGGTTCACATTCATAATCTAATTCAATCTCATTGAAATTAAAACTAGCCAATTTGTCCAAGGATTGGGATTGAGAAAGTTCATATTGATGTGATGAAATTGAATTTTGATCAAGGTCTTCTAAACAGAATGATTCTTGGTTCCTATCAACTTGGTTGGTTCGCTCAAGAATGTTTGAAAGTCTAGAAATTTGATCATTCATTATATCTTGCAACCGATCCACTTTTTCTTCTAACCCATCAAATAGATCAATGGTGGACTGAAACCTTGGTGATGTGGGAAAAGACGTATATGAAGATACTGGTTGAACAGGTGGTTGACCATATGGCTCAGGGGTATTGAATCCCCATTGACTCTGTGAAGAGTAGTGATGTTTATTCCAATCTTGTTCATAGTGTTGGGACTGGGGCATGTAATGATTCGGATAAGACCAATCTGTCACACTAGGTTGGTCAGAGTTATGATATGTCGGGTTGGTAATATCCGAAAAAGAGGTTGGTGTATAATATGGATCCTCATTAAAATTGAAAAAATTATTGTTATAGGCCATATCACACAAAGCAAACAAAAGAAAAAAAAACAAACAAAAAGAAAAATTTCTAACCTAAGTTAGGGTAGACTTAGACCTAGACGACTCCTAACTGGTTAGACTGTCCACGGGAGGTAGGGTGTAGACTTTGACCACAAGTTAATCAGCCAGGTCGGGGCAAGAGTGGTGGGAGGTTTTCCGTCAAAGACGTTCCTTAATTAAATAACCACCACACTTCGGGCTTTCGGCCCTCAATCCCCTTCCTAGACACTGATTTGGCAGGAGTCAACTTCCAACACCGTTCCCCCTTAGGATAATCTCTTAATTGAGTCCGAGTGTCCCTAGGGCCAACGTCTACTAATTTTAAGTTAGGCTTGGGTTAGTGAGTGCTTGGGATATGATTTTGGGCTAAGAAAGGGTGATGAAATCCCCACCTTATCTTGTTAATGGGTTATGCCCTTAAGATGAATTAGTGCAAGTGTACAAGATAAATAGATAAGAATCACTCAAAGCAGAAAATCAACCAAGAGATGAGTCCTATTCTACATGCAATGCGTACGTACCTTGCTCCTCCAGCACTCTTCAACAGTAAATAAAAATAATTGAAAAGACACGTGCCTAATATGCAAACGTCTAATCAATTTTATCGTTAACAACAAATAATTTACTGTTGAATTAATTAGCAGTATACAGGTTTATCACAGAACAAACCCAACAGAGCAGAAAACAGTATTTGCAATTTGCAGAATCCTGCAAAAATTTCAGTGAGTAATCCTCTACTGTTGCCGCGTTTCCGCGGCTATGGCCGCGGATCCACGGCAATACAGTAGTCTCTGATGCTCTGCCTTCGAGGGCAGAGGCACAGAGGAGCTATCTGTCCACTGCTGCTGCTGTATTTCTGTTTCCTGTTCTCCAAACCTGCAAACAGAAAAGAATAAAGAATTAGTTAAAAATTAAATTTTTGTTTTAGAGATAAACTTACCGTCCCTCCCCGGCAACGGCGCCAATTTTTTGACTGAATTTTCCTGCACACAAAAATATAGTATTTTAGAATATGATGTGCAAGTCTCAGTTCTAATCCGCGGTAGCAGGGCTATGCGGGTCGTGATCCTCAAGGAGGGACTGCGATGGAAGCGTTAAGCAAGTTATCTCTAAAAATTATCTTTTTATTATTAAGTAGTGGTATTTACAATGGGTGGTAGAAAAGAATATGGAGAAGTTGTGATTTAATCTACAAAAAGAAAAGAAAAGAAAAGAAACTTACCTCTTTAGTCTGCTTACCATTTGAACCGTTGCGATGATTTACCTTTTCTTGGAAGGCGTACAAGCACGGCTTATGGAATCGTCCGCCTTCTTAATCTACTCTACGAAATGAAAAACAAGCTATGAAGACCTGTTCATCGCCATGGGCCGTCAAGGTTCCTTCTTCGGCTAGGTATTCTCGAAGCAGTTGGATCTCATGGTGGGCAAGACATTAGAGAAAGAAACAATGTCATAAACCAAAAATAGAAAAACAATGATAGACAAAGATAGAGACACAATAAAACATAAAAAGAACAAAACAAGCTTTGATTTGATTTAAACAATGGAGGAAAATTTACAACTTACACCGGCTGTCACCATCGGTACAAGAGGATCCCTTCCTCCATGAATGCAACATCTCCTCTCAGCTTTCACAAGAAGAAAATAAAATTTACAAAGGTGGAAATAAAATCTAACCTAAAAGAAAAACCTAAACCCTAGCTTTTGGCCCTTTGCTGGACGCTGGACGACTCTGTACGTTGCACTGCAGGGGGTATTTATAGGTGCAGAAGGTAGAGGAGTCCCGGATGAAGTTGCCCACGAAAATTGGTTTCTGGATAAGCTCAAAGTGCCGCGAAATCTTGGATTTTGCCGCAGATTTGCGGCATTTTTGTGGAATCTGGCCACGCGCTTTGGCGCGTGGCCTCACCTGGTCCGTCCATGTGGGCGTTTGCTTCTGGAAGTATGATCCTGGCTCTTCATATTGGGATTTCGAGATAACTTGATAATCAAGTTACCTAGATTTTGAATTCTCCCAATCTCTTTTAAACGAATTTCCTTATCTCTGCACTCTTTTCATTCTCATCTGCAAGAGTTTAGGGTTGGGTAGAAGTCTATCCTTCCCTCATCTTTGATATTTGCAACTTTAGCCCTTTGTGTATTTGCACTTTGACAATTGATATTTGCACTTTTACACCTGGGCTTCAACTGTGGGCTTTTGGGCTTCATTGAGCTTTATTTATTATAAAAATAAGAATTCGAGGCCTGCACATAATAAATAATAAAATATTAATAATTGTGCAGAATTAAATGAATAAATATGAAAATGTGATGGTAAATGTTATGATAAAAATGCACTTTTGACTACCAATCACTCAAACACCCTTTTAGTATTTTAGCCATAATTATTTATTCTAATTCAATTAATATGATTCAAATTGCATTTAAAAAATAACTTCAATGGCTACATTTCTTATTCAATGATCATTCTGATTCAAAGTTTAAAGATGTCAAATATTGGTATGAAGTCAGTCATGTTTTGAAAACAGTTTATAGTTTTTTGATTTGACACATTCTAGTATTTTTCTCATATCTTTTAACACTGATATCATATGGATTTGATTTAAGTTTCACTAGAAAGAAGACTTAAATATCTACAAATTCTTTATATGTTTGTTTCTAAATTTGAATGTTTTAGACCTCAAAACAGTGCTCAAAATTAACCAATTGCACACACTGGTCTCAGGTCGGTCGACTGTCGACGGACTCTAACGGTCAGAAATTTGACCGTTGGACAGTCGACTGACAGGCTATTTCTGGCCCCTTTTTGACCCTAACACCTAGCTTTTCTTTGGCCTATAAATATAGGGTTTTTTGGTTTTAAGACAATTTTTAAGAGTTATTTTTTCCACATTCAACTGAGTTTTCAAACAAGTTTTTGGGCCTCAAAATGTACATCTGCTCATTTGTTTCAAAGTTTTTGAAAAATTAAAGAAAATAAGTTTTGAGAATTCAAGTTTTAATTTTTTATTTTCTACATCATTCAAGAAATTATCCCAAGTGTTTTCTTTTATGCTTTTTTTTCAAAATATTTGTTTCGTCACAAGCTTGAGTTATTCATTACAAAATCTATCCTCTAGGATATTATATTATGAGATGTGTTGTTTATGATCTTTGTGGTCATCAAGTGTTGTAAAACCTTTTTTATTGCTTTGTACTTTGGCTTTGTACCTTCCCTCTTTTGTAGAAGTGACTTGCTTTGTGTATTGGCTTTGTTCCTTGACTTCGTGCTCACATCTTGTGTAGGAGTTGTACCCTTTGTGGAGTCCTAAGTGGACATAGTGAAATCCTTCATGCGGTGAAGGAGGGGACGAAGAGTTAGGTGCTCGAACCTCAAAACATATTCATGTGTTTGTGTTTGGTTATCTCTCTCTAAACTCTACTCTCTTTATATCTTGCATTGCTGTTATTATTCATCTATACATGCTTGGTATTATTCTTGTGTTCACACTTGTATTGATCCAAGAAAGTTATTGAAGCACCTCAACTGTTATAAAAGAAAAATCTTGATGAGAAGTTTTAGAGCCCTTCACCGGAAATTCGACTTCACTTTTTGGATATCTATTGTGGTAGTATAAAAGTTTTTAATTTACATTATTGACTATTAGATTAACACTACACCTATTCACTCTCCTCTAGGTGAACTTTCAAAAAGCGCTTGCGGGTCTTAGTGGTTCTTCAAGAGAACTTGTAGAGTAGTGATCTAGAGGGATTAAGTATAGTAGAAATTCTCCATTACAGTGAAGGCAGGGATGTAGAGTAGTGGCTCGAACCTCAAAACAAACTCTCATATTTGTGATTGACTTCCCTTTCTTTTTCTATCTCATTCACTCCTCTAATTCACATTGTGCAATTATTTTGAAATGTTTTGTTGCTCTATATTGCTTGTTTTGATAGATAGTTTTTATTCTGCATTATTTGTCATATCCTATAGTCATCACCTATTCACCCCTCTAGGTGATTTCAATTGGTATCAGAGCTTAGTTCTCTAGTATTTGGTTCAACCACCTTAGAGTGATCCCTTTATTGGTTATATTTTTGTTGCATTGTTCATTCACATACTTTCTTTCATGGCATCTCACGAATTCTAGCATCAAATCCCCACCCAAATGTAAAGAGTTGAACCTCCTCATATGAAAGGTGAAAATGACCTTATTCTTGAAGTCCCTAGGTGTTATAGTTGCAAAGGCCATCTCTAAAGAATTTATTGAGCCTCATAGAGATGAGAAAACATGGTCCGAAGCCATTGCTAAGGACTATAAGGCCAATGCTAACGCACAATATACACTCATGCAAGTATTAAATGATGATGATTTGTCGATATCATATGGATTTGATTTAAGTTTCACTAGAAAGAAGACTTAAATATCTACAAATTCTTTATATGTTTGTTTCTAAATTTGAAAGTTTTAGACCTCAAAACAGTGCTCAAAATTAACCAATTGCACACACTGGTCTCAGGTCGGTCAACTGTCGACGGACTCTAACGGTCAGAAATTTGACCGTTGGATAGTCGACTGACAGGCTATTTCTGGCCCCTTTTGACCCTAACACCTAGCTTTTCTTTGGCCTATAAATATGGGGTTTTTTGGTTTTAAGACAATTTTTAAGAGTTATTTTTTTCACATTCAACTGAGTTTTCAAACAAGTTTTTGGGCCTCAAAATCTACATCTGCTCATTTGTTTCAAAGTTTTTGAAAAATTAAAGAAAATAAGTTTTGAGAATTCAAGTTTTAATTTTTTATTTTCTACATCATTCAAGAAATTATCCCAAGTGTTTTCTTTTATGCTTTTTTTTCAAAATATTTGTTTCCTCACAAGCTTGAGTTATTCATTGCAAAATCTATCCTCTAGGATATTATATTATGAGATGTGTTGTTTATGATCTTTGTGGTCATCAAGTGTTGTAAAACCTTTTTTATTGCTTTGTACTTTGGCTTTGTACCTTCCCTCTTTTATAGAAGTGACTTGCTTTGTGTATTGGCTTTGTGCCTTGACTTCGTGCTCACATCTTGTATTGGAGTTGTACCCTTTGTGGAGTCCTAAGTGGACATAGTGAAATCCTTCACGCGGTGAAGGAGGGGACGAAGAGCTAGGTGCTCGAACCTCGAAACATATCCATGTGTTTGTGTTTGGTTATCTCTGTCTAAACTCTACTCTCTTTATATCTTGCATTGCTGTTATTATTCATCTATACATGCTTGGTATTATTCTTGTGTTCACACTTGTATTGATCCAAGAGAGTTATTGAAGCACCTCAATTGTTATAAAAGAAAAATCTTGATGAGAAGTTTTGGAGCCCTTCACCGGAAATTCGACTTCACTTTTTGGATATCTATTGTGGTAGTATAAAAGTTTTTAATTTACATTATTGACTATTAGATTAACACTACACCTATTCACTCTCCTCTAGGTGAACTTTCAAAAAGGGCTTGCGGGTCTTAGTGGTTCTTGAAGAGAACTTGTAGAGTAGTGATCTAGAGGGATTAAGTATAGTAGAAATTCTCCATTACAGTGAAGGCAGGGATATAGAGTAGTGGCTCGAACCTCAAAACAAACTCTCATATTTGTGATTGCCTTCCCTTTCTTTTTCTATCTCACTCACTCCTCTAATTCACATTGTGCAATTATTTTGAAGTGTTTTGTTGCTCTATATTGCTTGTTTTGATAGATAGTTTTTATTCTGCATTATTTGTCATATCCTATAGTCATCACCTATTCACCCCTCTAGGTGATTTCAATTGGTATCAGAGCTTAGTTCTCTAGTATTTGGTTCAACCACCTTAGAGTGATCCCTTTATTGGTTATATTTTTGTTGCATTGTTCATTCACATACTTTCTTTCATGGCATCTCACGAATTCTAGCATCAAATCCCCACCCAAATTTGAAGAGTTGAACTTCCTCATATGAAAGGTGAAAATGACATTATTCTTAAAGTCCCTAGGTGTTATAGTTGCAAAGGCCATCTCTAAAGAATTTGTTAAGCCTCATAGAGATGAGAAAACATGGTCCGAAGCCATTGCTAAGGACTATGAGGCCAATGCTAAGGCACAATATACACTCATGCAAGTATTAAATGATGATGATTTGTCATATGTAATTAATTACAAATCATCTTTTGAAGATGGAATGATTTAATTATTACCCATGCGGGTACTTCGCAAGTTAAAAAATCTAAGATTGATTTTCTTCATTCTTAATACGAGAACTTTTACATGCTTGAAAATGAATCTAATTATGAAATGTTTAATGCCTTACTAAAATCCCTATCAGGTTATCTTTCTTGGGTGATATAATTGACAATGACCAAAAAGTAAGAAAAGTAATACGAGCACTTCTCCAGACTCGGGAGGTCAAGGCGACCACACTCAAGGAACTACACGATAGAGAGAAGATGGATTTCTCCGGCTTCATTGAGAACCTCAAGGCCCATGAAATAAAAATGAAGGTGCGTGAAGGGAGAGACCTACAAAGAAGAAATCAATTGCATTTAAAACAACTCCCTCAATTGTGGAAGATGAAGAGTCCATGGACGAAGGTGAAGAAGACTTCGTCCTGCTTATTCGAAAGATAGGGAAAATGTTCTACAAGAAGGGACGTTAAAGCAACGTTTGAAAAGCAAGTCCTCAAGGGAAAAATGAAAGAAAAAATGAGGAAATAGTTCCTTGCTACCATTGCAAGAAGACATGACACCTCATTACGGTTGCCCCTCACTTCAAGCGACTACCTCCAAGAGATTGCCCAAGAAGAAGGTCATGGTGGCCACATGAGATGACTTGGAGACTGAGTCTAAAGAAGAAATTGACAGCGTGCATGTTTACTTCATGGCAAACGGAGAAAAAGTTACAAAGGTAAATTTGATAACTCTCTTGATGATGGTCTTTCAGTGGATGAATTAGCTATATTTTATGAAGAGCTACAAGAAATATATGATATTTCTAAAATTCAAAATAAAAAACTAAGAAAAATGAAATTTTGAAAAATAAACTTGATATAGTTTTGAAAGAAAAAGAGGATTTATCTTGTATTTTTGAAAAGACCAAAAAGGACTTTGATTTACATAAAAATATTTGTAAGGATAAAAACCCAAAATTTGTTTTCAACCAAAAATGAATTTGATTCTTTAGAATCTAGAATAAATATTTTGGGTGCTAATTTGAAGGATTATGCTTTTAACATGAAGAAATTAGATTCTATGTTTTCAAAAGAAAAAACCCAACGGAAAAATACTTCACGAGCACACACCAAGCATGTACATATAAGACACAAGGCACAACAATCAGATGCTCATTTATATGGCATGGTGTACGCTTATATACATAGTGGCCCTAAAGGTCACTTAGCCCAATTTTGTTATGCTAAATTGAATATGAAAAATAAAAATATTTGAGTTCGTAGTGCCACTAATCCCCAAGGATCCAAGAAATTTTGGGTACCAAAGAATACACCCAATTTGATTGATGTAAGTGTGTCCTCCTCAAAGATGTAAGGGGGAGATGGTGCCTTAGTGGTGATTGCATTGGAGCTTGAAGACCATACCAATTTTGACGCAATGCTATCAAGAAAAATGATAGGCATAACCACCTTGGGAATGGAGATTGCTTAGCTAATTCGTATAGGTAACATCTCCTAGATAATTTATTTTACTTTCATGTCCATATATTCTTGTTGATAGCCTAGTCTCTCTTGATAGAATATCCATGCTTAATGATTGAATGAGTTGATTGATTATCTCCATGTGTATGTGCTAATTTTTGGCAAAACATTTTTTTAAACAATTTAGATTATTTTTAATGTATCGTATTGTATATATTGAATGCTTGCTTCGTTAATAACTTAGACTCTAATTTTATTATCCTTGCTAAATGCATGTGAGTATATTAAGTTATCACCTATGTTTGTATTTTAATATAAACAAAATGATGTGTTTTTGAAAATTTTCATATAGGTATTTAATTCATTTATTAAGTATAAAAATAAGAAAGTAATGAGCGCCTCAACTCTTAGTCCAAAAAAATCATAAGGAGAAGTTCACAGCCTGTAAAGAGAGTTTAGCTTCATTCTTATTTAAATTTGCTTAATTGTGATTTTAATAATTTATGTGAATTTTTCTACAACTTTTAATGTATTTTTTTGACATTTTTGAAATATATATATATACACAAAAATTTGTATGATTTTTCTTTGATTATAACACATGTAAAATGATTTTACCCATTTAATAGATTTTTTACATATTTATTTAAATATTTTTGGGTTGATAAAACCATCTTTAAATTCAAAAATTTTGAATTTGGGGCCATCCTGGTCGACGACTGGTCGACCGAGCTGGGGAGAGTTTTTGAACTTTCATCCCGGTCGACAGCATGGTCGACCGACTGAGAGCAACAAAACTCTCTGGTCTTTTTGGTCAACCGCGGCGTCGACCAACTGAGAGCAACAAAACTATCTGGTTTTGTCGACTGACCACACGGTCAACCGCACTGCAAATCTTGCAGAATACAGGCGTCGATCATCCGATTGACCAATAGTCAGTGTTATCGCTTTCTAACCCTAGATCTCATTTCACCACTCTCTCTTCAACCTCTGCCGACTCCTTTCTCCAAAATCACTCTCTTCCACTTTCGAATTCTCTCTATTCTCACCAAATCCACTCAAGAATTTCTGGAGATCTTTTGGATACATCATTTACTCTTAATTGTAGAACATTTGGTTAATTTTAATTGGGTAATTTCTTTCCATCCTTTCTTAGTTTATATTTCAATTTCCTTGATCTATTTCTTGTTTAATTTTCTTCAAATTTTCCTGCTTAATCCTTGTTTCTATCTACCTATTTTTGATTCATCAAGTCTTTAAAATGTCAAAGAACTGAAAAGTCTGAAAATCTAAGAAACCCAAATCTTCCTTTTCTAGACCCAAATCTTCCCACTCCCAGATTGTATCTGATAATGTAAGGTATAAACACTCTATAATCCGTAAGAAACAAATCATTTCATGTCGATCTGTGGTTTTATCTGATTTTGAACATCTCAATTTATCCCAGATCTTAAGAGAAAATTCCCTTGAGTTCTTTGTGTCTATCAAAGAATCTATTTACCCTGCTCTTGTCCATGAGTTCTATACAAATATATCTTTCAAGAATAACATCATTCACTCCCGAGTCAAATCCACAAATTTTGACTTATCCCTAGAAGTTTTTGCTACGATTTTCCACCTCTCCTGTAAAGGAGTTGATATCTTTCACTTTGACCTTAATGATTTCGAGTATCTTGATAGTGAGACTACTCTCATCGCTTCCTGTTTGCTTCGTTATGATGATAACTCAGCCTTAGTAAGAAACGAGAAGTTAAAGTACTATACACTCACTGCCCAAGTACTTGCTAAGATAGTTTTCTATGACCTTCTCCCAAAATTAGGAGAATACAGTTATGCCTGGGGATGCGCTTCACTCTTAATTTATTGCTTCCTGAAAGGCATTAGAGTTAAATCTCAAACTCATCATCGATATCATGCTTTTTTTAGCATCTTTTGCTTCTGAGTAAGAGTCTCCCATTCGGGATGATCATTACTCGTCTACTCAACTACTTCAAAGTCAATCTTTTTGTCGAGAATATCATTGCACCTGCTATTGATATTGATCGCACCCTTCTCAAGAGGATGCAATCTGGCACCCACGCACATGCACAACCCCCTCATGTTTAGCTTCCGCCACAATTTACTCCTGGTTCCTCTTCTTCATCTGCAAACTCGTACTCTGCTATCTTGAACTAGATGAATACTTTGTCCCTGAATTCCTCAACTACCATTGAGAAAATTATGGCAAACCTAGATGATTTTTGGAATGAGTATTGGAACGACATGTCTTATGTCTACTTGGTTGTCCGGTACCTCCAGAGATGTAATGATAACACTCATTCCAGGAATGAGTGACCTCTTCCTATTCTTGATGCATATGGTCAGCCTCTTTGGCTACTTGCCCTCCTTTTGATCCCCGGGTTGCTCATTCGGATCCGTCTGAGGTATATCTTTCGGTCGCCGATTCCCCCAAAGATCCACGTTTTGTACCCGACACAGACCTTCTTGGAGAGCAAGATTGATCGCTCCTTTTTTATGGTGACAAAAGGGAAGAAGTAGCAGAAATGGCTTCGAGCTGATTTTTATGGGTTGTTTGAGTTATTTTAAACTTCTATGGGTTGTTTGAATTATTTTAAACTTCGTGGCATTGTAATAATAAAGTATTTTATGATCTAGTTGGAACATTTGGTTTTGTAATGTTTTGATGATCTTGTGGATACTATTATGTATTTGGTACATCATTTGGTATTTTTTGTATTGGTATTTAATATTTGGATTGTGATCTTGTTATATTAGTCTTGTGATCTTGTAAATTTATTTTCTGTCTATTAATCTTGTAATATGAATTATGATACACTTTATATGTTGATGTGGTTATTGTGATATGGTTCATACGCGGCTAAGCATATTTTTAAATTATCTTATTTATTTTTGTGATGATTGTGATGTTATAATATAGCTTTATATAGAATCTTTTGTATTTGAGAACATCCATCGTCCTTATTTTGGTAGGTTGGAGGTTGGATAGTTGGAGGAAACCATTTATGCATACACATCTTATATGTTCATATCCATGTATGCATGAATGCTATGCATTGAGCTCACTTGATAAAAATCCTAAAAACATACGTTATCCATTGCATTGAACTTCAATTGAGATATTTCATATATGCATATGTTTAGGGAGAGTTTCACTTAAAGTGTCTTCCAGTTTATGTAAAATAACTTCATAAGTTTTGTCATCATTAAAAAAGAGCGATTGTTGGTCCAAAGGTCTTTAACCCTAGTTTTCATGATGATGAAACTCATGAGGTTATTTTATACTAATAAACTTTTGTTAAATAAGTTTCAAGAAAATCAAAAGAATGATTAGCTTCACTTAAGATTCACAAGTTTGGAAGCTATCATCTAAGAGATCCAAAGAGCCTAAAACATGAAGAGAACTTATAGCACTCAAGATTGGAGGCTAGCTCAAAGATTAAGGAAGGATCAAGAAATAAGACTAGAAAAATTTATTTTTGATTTTATCCATGTAAGATTTAGTTTGTTAAAACCAAATTAGATGATTTAGAATCTCATGTGTCACACACACACACACACACACACACACTTATACTCTGTGTTTTGATTCTGAAATTCTTGAAAAGAATTTTAATTTTTTGAATTGCATTTTAAAACAATTTTGGAAAAATAGATTTTACAAAATGGAATTTCCTATTTTTCATAAACAAGTTCTACATTTTTTTTTTTGTGTCGATCTAGTATCACATATATTTTTAGCTTCAAATATATTCATGAACTCTGTTTTGTAAAAGAAATTCAAAGTATTTTATGGAAAAATCAAATCTTATTTAAGAACATTTCTGTTTTGTGATTTTGACCTTGAGTCGGTCAACCGCACGGTCGACCGCTGGTAGAGTTGAATTGCTCTATCTCGATTATATATGCACGACATGCACATGTTTAGACTTGTGCATGTCGGTCGACCGCCCGATCAATTGTGTGTTGTGGTCAAAATTTTAGCCTTAGGATGGTCGACCAGCCGACCGCCGGCGTCCCCCAACAGTCAGAATTTGACTGTTGGCAGTCGACCCCCGGTCGATCAACAGGTTGATTAAGCCTGGATTATGCCCTAAACTACTATATTTAGGGCGTGTTTGTTTCGCCGCAAAACGCAAGTCGTAAAACTTCTTTTCCATTTTCCGTTGTTTGTTTCGCTGAAAAACAAGTTGCAAAATGCAACTCTTCTTTTCCCACTTGCAGTTGCTACAGTTAAATTTGTGGTCATGTAAATCTCATTTTTACACTCATATTTTCTCACTTGCAGTTGCTACAGTTAATTTTGTGGTCATGTAACTCTCACTTGTTGTACACTTACAGTTCAAAACAGTTACTTGATAATCAATATATAATTTAATTTAATATTATTTAATATTTTAAATAGTGTTCAATTTCTTATTTAATTATTTAATTATTTTATATTTTTAATCTTTAATTTTTTATTGTTTTTAATATTGTTTTAATATTTAATATTTTACTATTTTAATTTAATATTTTATTTAATACTTTATTATTTTATTAATATTATTCCATTTTTTATTATTTTATTAAGAGTTAATATTTTATTAATATAACAATATTATACTTTAATATAAAATTACTATATATTTAATTATTTTTTTAATATAAAAAATTACTTTATTAATATCATAATATATTTCATTATTATATTAATATTTTACTATGTTAATATTGTAATAATAATTCAGTATAATATACTATAATGATAATTTATTATTAAATTATAATTATATTTTACTTTGTTAATTTATATTTCTATAATATTACAATATTATTATAATAAAATTTATATTATAATAATTTTCAAGTATTTTTAATATTATAATATTATAACTATATTTTTTATTGTTGTAAGATTTTTAATATTTATATTTTATTAGTATTCTTAAAATTTTATTAATGCTCTTTAGATTTTCTTAAAATTTTATATTATTTATTTAGTTAATATTTTAGTAATATTTTACTATTTATACTAATATTTTATTAATATTATTGTTATAAATAAAATATTAAGATTATTAATTTTTATCTCAAATTTATTAATACAATTTAATTTGCAATAGTAGATTTAATTTAGTAGTATTTATAATATTTAAATCACAGCTACAGTTAATTTTGTGGTCAACTTTTCCATTTACACTTTTACATTACCAACCAAACACCGTAAAACACAATACACTTTACCATTTACACTTTCACTTTATCAACCAAACACCGTAAAGCACAATATACTTTTCCATTTACACTTCACTTGATCAACCAAACAAAATAAAACACAATATATTTTCTCTGCTACAGTTCACTTTTTCCATTCTCATTTTACGACTTACGACTTGCGACGTTTTGCAACGAAACAAACAGGCCCTTAGTCTTGCCTTTTTCTTAAGTAATCCCTAACAGAAATTTTGGGTTTAATCTCTCTCTTTAAGCTCTTTAAATAGGGGTACATTGTTCTAAACCACAAAAAAAAATTACAACATTCTAAAAAATATTTGAAATAAATTTTTGAAGAAAATTTCAAAAAGTTTCACATTGAGCTATAATTCTACATCCTACACTTTCAAAGTTTTGCTCTTACTCTCAAAATCTTCTAAGCTTCACTACTCACAACTCAGAGTTTCTACTTCGCCAAATTGGTTTTAAAGATTTTGTTGTGAGCCATTTTTCGGTGATCGAGAAGTAGACATCTGTTCGTTGTATTCGAGTTGTAGAGGTTGTGGCCTCAACGAGTTTGCGGGTTTGTCATCATTGTAAGGTGTTGCCGCACCATGTGAGAAGGGCTTGCAAGTCCTAGTGGTTCTTGAAGAGAACTTGTAGAGTGTTGTTCTTGCGGGATCAAGTATTGTAGAAATCCTTCATTGTGGTGAAGGCGAGGATGTAGAGCAGTGGCTCAAACATTGAAAGAAACTCCCGTGTTTGTGATTGCCTTCTTTCTCTTTCTCTATCTCAACTTACTCCTTTAATTCACATTGTGCAATTATTTTGACGTGTTTTAGTGCTCTATATTGCTTGTTTTGATAGTTTTAATTCCGCATTATTTGTAATGTTCTTATAGCAATCACCTATTCATTCCCCTCTAGGTAATTTCAGAACTCCATATTTGTTTGAACTCTCTAAACATCAAGAAAGCAATTGTGCATCTCAACTCTTATTTTGAGATAAATCACGAGGTGAAGTTCAGAGCCTTTCACCAGGTATACGACTTCATTTCTTAATAATTGAGATTAGCTAAGTGTTAGTTATCTGTAGTCAATTGTGATTGTTTTAATTTTCATCTTATTTTAGTGTACCACCTATTCACCCACCACCCCCACCACTCTCTAGGTTTTTTTCAATTGGTATCAGAGCTTGGACTCTTATTTGTAGGTTTCACCACCTTAGATTAATCCTATTTGACCTATCACTTTATTTGTTACACACACATGGCGGATAACTTCAAAACGCCACCCAATATGCTTAACTTTCCCATTTGAAAAGTTAAGATGACAATTTTCCTACAATCATTAGGAAGCCGGGTAGCCAAGGCTATTACCAAGACATTTGTTGTCCCTAATGGTGATGAGGACACATGAACCGATATTACCATTAAGGAATTTGATGCCAATGTAAGGCTCACTATGCCTTATTGCAAGCACTCAATGATGATTGATATTTCTAGAGTGATAAATTGCAAGTTTGCCCATGAGATTTTGAGTAATCTTGTTGTTACCATGAGGGGGCATCTCAAGTGAAAAGGGCTAAGATTGACTTATTGCATTCTCAATATGAGAACTTTAGTATGACTGATAATGAGACTATTGATAATATGATTATTCACTTTACCAAGATAACTAATGGTCATTCTTCTCTAGGTGACTCGATTGATAACGATCAAAAGGTGAGAAGGGTGATTTGAGTTCTTTCTCAATCTTGAGAAGTCAAATCTACCACCTTAAAGGAGTTGAACGACAAGGAGGAAATGGACTTCATAGGCCTCATTGGAAATTTGAAGACCCATGAGATGAAAAGAAAAGTTAGAGAAGATAAAGTTCCACAAAAGAAAAAGAGCATCGCTTTCAGAGCTACCCCAACCTTCTCTGACAATGATGAAGAGTTTGTGCAAGATGATGATAAAGAACACTCCTTGCTTGTGAAGAATAATCAAAGGATGTTCCACAAAAGAGAAAAGTTCAACAATCGCAAAAAGAGATGGCAAGAAAGAAAAGAAAATGAGATTGGCCCTTGCTACAATTGCAATAAGCCGGGCCACCTCATTGTGGATTGCCCCGAGATGAAGAGCAAGGCTTCCACATAGAAAAAGCTACATAAAAAAAGGCAACAAAGGCTACTTGAGATTCTAAGAGTGAATTCGAGGAGGACATTGAGACGGTAAATGTTTGTTTCATGGCTCAAAACAATAAAACAGCTAAGGTAATTTTGGAACATACTTTAGATAATTTTGATTTGTCTATTGATGAATTAGGGGATGGTTTTGAACAACTTCAAATAATTATGATATTCTCAAAATAAATTATTTGAAAATGAAGAAAGAAAATAAGGTTTCACAAAATAAATTAAACATTGTTATGAAAGAAAAAAGCAATTTAGTTAGTTCTCTTGAAAATACTAAAAAGAATTTTGATTCTTACAACGTTTCTTACAAAGTTAAATTTTCAATTATTAATGATAATAAAATTTCTTTGCTGAAAAGAAAAATTAATAACTTGAGTAAGGTTTTAAAGAAATGTGAGTTTAATAAGGCTAAATTAAAATTCATGTTTCCAAAGAGACATACTCAAAGGAGCAACATGTTGCACACTCACACACAATAAGCCCATCATGCTCACACTCACACATAACATGTTCTCCATATACATCATGCTTTTACATATGCCAAAGTGTACACATGTTCACATTATGGCAGAAAAGATCACTTGATCAAGTTTTATTATGATAGATTAAATATAGCAAATAAGCATGTTTGGGTTCAAAAGACTAACTTCATAGGACCCATAAAGATTTGGGTATCAAAATCAACGTCTACCTCAAATGATGCAGGTAGTTGGTCAATTGGTTATGAGCCTTCTGAGAGGCAATTGCACAATTAAGGATGAGCCTTAAGAACCCAGAAATAAGTATTCGCACTATGATTCTTAAGTGGGGTTTTCTCTTCTCAGAACACAGATAAACTGGCAGTAGCCCAATCGGGATGAACCTTCCAGATGGTAGTTGCCCGATTGGGGATAAGCCAGGTAGTTGCCTGATCAGAGTCATCCCGAGAACATGTATTTAAAAATCAGTATTTTAAGTATGTGTGCTTTGGCTTCCTTAATACTTCTGTTATAGCATATAGACTATACGGGTCGAATCCACAGGGACAGGAGGCGATAGAAGGATTAACAGTTTATGTTCACGTTGGTTGTTAACAAGTTATTTTTTGATTAAGAAAGAGAAAATAAAACTAGAAGTGATAAGAGGATAAAGCGATGAAAATAGCGAATGAGAAAATGATAAAGAAGTGGTTTTGGAATCGGTTAAGGACAAACAAGAAAGTCAAAATGAAGTAAAACATGAAAGAAACAAAGTGGAAAGTGACAGTGAAAATGTAGTGAAGTGATTTGGAAAAGAAATGAAACTTGTGGTGAAGAAATGAACACAATAGTGAACCAAGAAGATGATGAAAATAATGAAGATAAAGTGGTTTTGGAAATTGATTATAAAATCAAAGTAAAAAAAGAAGAAAACTCATGGCTACTAACTACTAAGTACTCTACTAATCATGCTAACCTCTTAGTGATAGTTGTCTCACATGGATCCTTAGCCATCACTAATCCTTGGCTTTAAGAGATGTTACAAAGCATGGCACATAAGATTGTTTTTCACATCAAACTTGCATTAAGAGCAAGCTAATGCAAATATTAGATCATCAAAATCAATTAGAGGTAAAAATAAAATAAGAGAGTTAGTTTGTTAGAAAGTTAGATGTTAGAACCCATCACCATGAGTCATTAATGGTTCTTACAAGAGCAAGACCTTGTAGAGACTATTAGATTCACGTGGATTATCAAGTAAGTGGTTAGATGATTAGTGCTTAGTAGTTAGATTGCCATGAGAGAAAAGTTAGCTAATCATGTTAAAGGTTAGAGAACAAATCATGGAAGGAAAGGAGAAAGCTTTCATAGATTGTCACTCTTTATTACATCAATCTCTCTCTTTCTCTCCTGAATCAATTTCTGCCTTAATACATGATCTAAAAGAAAAGAAAGGTATAAAAGGAAAATACCTAAGTTTGATGGACATAACTTTCTCATATGAAAGGTTAAGATGACTGTTTGTCTTCAATCTTTGGGTAGTCGTGTAGTCAAGGCCATATCTAAACACTTTGTTTGTCCCGAGGGTGATGAGAACTCATGGTCCAAAATTTCGTTAAGAAATATGATACCAACTCCAAAGCCCATTATGCATTATTACAAACTCTTAACGATGAAGAGTTATACATTGCACATCTGCATATCATATTTGGCAAGTATTCATCACCACTCATAAAGGCACTACACAAGTGAAAAAAGCAAAGATTGATTTTCTTACTTCACAATGTAAAAGTTTTTATATGCTTGATGGTGAATCTATTGATGAGATGCTTACTCAGTTTACCACGATTACTAATGGACTTGTTTCTTAGATAAATCCATCCAAAAGGTGCGGAAGATTATTAGAGCACTTCTTAAATCTTGAAAAGTCAAAGTTACCACCTTAAAAGAGCTCAATGACAAAGAGAAAATAGACTTCACCACTTTCATGAAAAACTTGAAGACCCATGAAATAGAGATGAAGGCAAGAGAAGATCGTGCGTCACAAAAAGAAGTTAGTGTTGCACTCAAAGCATTCCAAAGAGAGCACAAAAAAAGGCATCACCAAATCAACTATCTAGGAGGATGAACAAGATGATGAATAACTCATTCTCCTTGTAAAGAACATGAGGAGGACGTACCACAAGAGAGGCAACCAAAGAGAAAAATGACAAGAAAGAAAAAAGGCAATGAAGGCCACAACATGGATGCAGATAGTGAATCCCAAAGAGAAGATGATTCCGCACACATGGTTCTATGGTTCAAGAGGATGACCCCCCTTGAGGTAAACTCGGAATCCGATCTTGATGGAGATGATAAATTATCATATAATGATCTTGTCATTTGTTGTGAAGAAAATATGATTTGATGAAAAGAAAAACTTGAAATTGAAGAAAAAAATTGATGGTTTATTTCAAAATTTGACTTTGTTTTAAAAGAAAAAGAATCAATTTTGAAAAAAAAAAATATTTCCTTAAAAAACCAAGCTGAGTTGATTTTCAAAGAAAAGGATTTTGTATCTCATACAAATATTGTTTCTTCTTCCATTGACAAAAATGAGATTTGTGCTTTAAAAAAGAGTATTGATATTTTAGGCTCTATCTGAAAGTACACCTAGAGGGGCGGGGGTGAATAGGTGTACAACTAATCTAATGAACTAAATGCGAAAATTAAAAATTTAATTGCAACAACACTTAATGCAACTAACGAGTGTAGCCGAATTCCCGGTGAAGGGCTCTGGACTAACTCCTCTTGATTCCTCTGAATAAGAGTTGAGGTGCTATATGAAGCTCTCGTGGTTAAGCACAAGTGAGGCACACACAAATAAGCCAAGCATATAATATATGAATGAGCAATATGAAATGATGCAAGGCACAAAGTAAAGAGATAGTTAGAGAGTCAATGGATCAAACGCAAACACCGAGATTTGTTTCGAGGTTCGAGCATCCAGCTCTACGTCCCCGCCTTCACACAGAAGGATTTCCACTAACTCGTCCACGAAGGACTCCCACACAGGGAACCTCCACTGAGGATTTGGGGCATTATAATAACCGGGAGTACACAACTCCTCTCTTTACAAACACAACCTCTACACTTAGAGGTTAGACACAAAGCCACCACAAAACTCAATCAACCTCACAAATGAGGGATGGGCACAAAGCCAACAACCAATCAACCTCTCATTAGAGGGATAGGGCATAAAGCCCCCACTCTAAAATCAACCTCTACCCAAGAGGAATAACACAAAGTAGGAGGGTTTACAACTTAGTGATCAAAAGACCACAAATAAATCTTTTCCACAAAAACAACGATCCTATAGAAAGGATAGAATGATAAGCTCAAGTGTGAAAATATGAAGTGTTTTGAACAAAGAAAATCTTGGGAAATCTCCAAATAGGTATAGAATTTTTAGACCAAAAACAAATTCCCAAAAGACTATTTTCTTTGAAATAAGAACACTTTAAAAAACAATTGAAGATCAAATCTTTGAAGTTCTAAAACTCTTTTTAAAACTTGTGAAAACACTAGAGAAGCTCTGAAATTTTTGGCTCTTGAAAACTTAACCAAAACCCACTTCAGATGGGGTATAAATAGCCCCAAAATAGATTTGCCCGTTGACTGCTGACTAGGCCAGAATTGGCCTTCCGGTCGACCGGCCAACGGTCAAATTTTTGACCGTTGAGCCTTCCGGTCGACCGCCCGGTCGACCGGGCTCTGAACCAGAGAGCCATCGGGCTCTGAACCAGAGAGCAACGGCTCTTTGGCCAGTCGACCGCCCGGTCGACCGGGGCAACCCGAGAGTGGGTTGCCTTCAGTCGGTCGACCGTTCGGTCGACCGGCAAACTGACACGGCCAAGTGCACATTCTTGTGCACGTCCGGTCGACCGTTCCGGTCGACCGGGTCCTGGTCCGGTCGACCGGAACGGTCGACCGCCAGAGCCTGGCAGGGTTTAAATAGGGATTGAAAAACTTGGTTTTTATTATCCTATTAAATCCCATAAAATCTCTAAAAATTCACAAACATAGTTTTATTATAATACTTTGATATACAAACATGTGTGGAAAAATTCAACACATATTTCAAACAATTTGAACCATTTTTGTGTTATGGAAATTTTGTCGAAAACCAAAATCCGTATTTTCCAAAACTTGGATTTTTGAATTGAAAATTCGTTTTGTCCAAAACTCATCCAATTATAAAAACATGATATTGAAACAACTTGAAACATATAGTATATGGATAGAATCCAAAATACATATAAAGATATATATCAATGTTTTGGCACATAAATCCAAAAATATGTTTTGTTAAAATACCAAAACACCAAACTCATGAAATAGACTATCAAACTAAGTTTGTTTAAGTAGTTGAAGCATAGATGTATATAGAATAAATCTAATATACATTAAACCATGTAAACTTGTTGATTCTATCTATTCATGAGAACCAAGATCGGTTAAACCAAAAACCGAAAACCAAAACCAAAACATGAAACGTGTGTGTGTGTGTTGTGAACTTGAGCATATCACACTATCTAATCTTTAACAAATAGATCTAAACTATAAACTAAACTATATACCGAGGTCTTCTTGTAGAGCGTCATCTCCAAGTTGACTCGATCCAAAACGTGATCCACCGAGCTTGACTCCAACGAGTGCTAGGTATGAACATTGACGCTCGGGCTCTTGAATCACCATGTGAAAAGCTCCAAAACACCTTTGTTGAAGCTAATCACCTACTACTATCTTGGTTAAGCATCTGAAACTAAACATCACAAGAATATTAGTAAACCTAACTACATGAGTTAATCATCATCAAAACTAGAGTGGAAGGCCTCTAGGCCAACAATCTCCCCCTTTTTGATGATGACAAAAATCATGGAGTTATATATGCATGGATTAAAGTTAAGCTTCAAAGAAGCTCCCTCTTAACTCATGCATAGCAATAAACATAAAATATTGAATGAAGCACATGATATTAAACAAAAGTATGCAACAATTAGGAGAGAGAAACATGCATAACACAAACATAAATTAAAAAAAAACTTTCTCCTCCTTTTTGTTTAAACTCTCAAAAACATTTTTCTCATATATTTATTGTTTATTGTAAGATGCAAAAACTCAATATATGCAAAAACACAAATATGCATATATAAACTCAAATACTTCTCCCCCTTTTTGTCAATCATCAACAAAGGGGTCAAAGAAAAAATAATATTCTCCCCTTTTTGTCAAAAACTCAATATATGCAAAAACACAAATATACATATATAAACTCAAATACTTCTCCCCCTTTTTATCAATCATCAACAAAGGGGTCAAAGAAAAAACAATATTCTCCCCTTTTGTCTTAAACAACAAAAAAAATATCAATAAGGGGTGAAATCAAAACAAAACTTTCTTGATACCAATTGTAAGAAAAAATATATCAAATTAGTCCATCATGATATCAATGAAATATACCAATTGAAAGTACATAATGTGGTACATAAAATAAATATAGATTTAAATACCAATTGATACCAATTGTAAGTAAATACCAATTAAATACCAATTGTAAGTAAATAAATCAAAAAATTTGATATCAATAAAACATACCAATTTTAAGTAAACTTATAGATAGCCTTGATACTAATTTGTAAAGATTAGTACCAATTGAAAGTAATTTTTCATTAAAAGCATATGATACCAAAAATAATCAATATCCTTTTTCAATTATATTTAACATAAAGTGTGGGAGTAGAATAACAAAACCAATTGAAAGGTGAAATATAAATTTTTCTTCCCCTTTATGAAATACCAAACAAAACAATACATAAGCTTGTATAAGATACCAATTGAAATATAATCAATTGAAATATAATAGTCATTAAAGAAATCAAGCTTAGCATAACCAAAATTTGTGCTCAAAGATATAGAGATATAGTAAGCACATATAAAACACATATATGAGTATACACAAAGAATGTCAATAGTGATACTAATTGAAAAGATCCAATGATACCAATTGAAACACAATAAAATTAAGGGTATAACTCATATTACCTTCCACCCATTTCATGCACATGTTTAAAAGGATTTTCAATATAAGCATACAAGGCATGGTCGCCCAACCAACCGCCCTTTAATGGGTAGGGTTTTCAAAAATAGGTTTGAAAATATATTATGTTTGAAAAGCTCTACCATAATGAAGAATACGAACTAGTTTTAAGAAAAATTTGAAAACTAGTACGAAATCCTTCAAGCAAGGAATAAAACAAAATTATATTTCATGAATCATGAAAATCAGTCAACAATTGACACTCAAAGGATATAAAGCTCATATAAGACTCATGAGTACAAAATCATGAGAAAACCTCAAATAATGTGAGTGAACAAGTTTTGTGTGAAAAACATAGTCATGAAAATAGTCAATTAAGCTCAATAAGAAATTTCTTAAAACGTGAAAATCATCAAAATGATTTAATCTTCAAGGTATATGTATGTCATGTTCAAACTAAAGTATACATACATATCCAAACATAACGAGTCCACAAAAGTATATGCATAACGCAAGTGGCTCAAAGATGTATATGTATATCTAATAGTTTAGACAAAATGGATATATACATGAAGTTAAACATAAACACGAAAAATATGTAAAATGGGGAATACAAGTCAAATGTATGAATTATCAAAACTAGACTATACTAGTACATCTAATGAGTACAAATGATCGTTTAAGTATAAACATATAATGGTCTATTTGTTGCTTACTAGTTGTACAAGTATATATCCTAGTCTTAATGAAAACAAACATCTAAACATATATTCAAATCATGAAGCATAGAAATCAAAACAAAAACTCATTAACATACATATGATCATTATGTACATGCATATACATAGATCTAGGACATACACATTAGTTAAAAACAAATGTGAGAACACAAAGATATAAATCCATATTAAACATGGGTGTCTCAAATAACTAAACATGTATATCACTAATCTAAATCTCATGGCATATAACATACTAATCATAAAACATCAAGACATACTAAAAATGAATAATATGAAAGCATGTAAACATCAATGGGAGTTAGAGATCGTTATCAAACCAATAAGGGCAACTCTCCATTTCTCCAAAACAAGGTGGTCCTCCCACCAAACTCCCCTTGAAAGTGATGCATCCAAAATGTCCTCATAAAGCTCGGAACGCATCTACTTCAAGGCACCATCACTCTCACGTCATGCGAGAGCCCACACCTACATTAAAAACAATAGGGGTGGTCTTTGGTACCATACTCTTTTGGGTCCATGGGGGTTAGTTCCTTTCCTAACCCAAACAAATTTAGTTACTAAATTTTCATCATGTATCTTATCGTAGCAAAATTTAGCAAGGTGGCCCTTACGTCCACAATGTGTACATGTGTACACATGAGTATACATCGTGTTATGGGTGTGTACGTGAGGAGCATGTGTATGCCGTGATTTGTGTGCATGCAAAGATGGAACTTGTTTCTTTCAAAATAATGATTCCAAACGTGTATGGTTCAAGGCACATTGGCTCAAAGTGGAGCCCAAACAATCCACACTCTTCTTTAACAAACAAATATCATTATCAATCCTAGAAGAAGAGGTGCATGCAATAGGTGAGCTAGGTGAAACTACACTAGCATGGCAAACATGTGAATCAATATTATTTTTCAAAGAAACATTTTTCTTTAAATAATCTTTCAATTCTTGTGAAATCAAGTCAATTTTGTTTTTCAAAGAATTATTCTCTTTTAATACAAAATCAAATTTTGAAGTTAAATCCTCATTTTTCTTCAAAATATATTCACAATCATTTTTACTTTTCAAAATTTTGTTTTCATTAAGAGCAAGATCAAGTTGGGATTTAAGTGAGTCAAGTTCACTCGAAATCTCATCCCTCTCTTGCAAAGCAATTCAAGTTTAGAAGATAAATCTTTAATTTCTTCTTTTAAACCAATATTATCCTTTTTCAAAAGCTTATATTTTGAAAGCAACTTTTCACAATTTTTAGCAAGTTCATTATTTATGGCTTGAGCCTCCATACACTCATTGTAATATGAACTAGAACTAGCATCTAGTTGAGTATCCGAGTGTACCTCAAGGGAGTCATTTCCTTGAACCATGAAGCAACGTTCGTCGGGCTCATCTCTCCTAGATCTCCTCTTCTTATCGATAATCTTTGGTAGCTCGGGAGAAGTCAAAATGCTCCATACTGCAAAAGCAGACTCATAGTGAGAAAACACATGTAAATAACTTTTATCAAGGGATGCTCTTAGTGCCTTTAGGGCTATTGCATTAGTCTCTATATGCTAGCTATCATTAGGGTAGGATTCCTTAGTAATGGCAAGGTAAACATGCAAGCCTAGGGCTTTTAAATGACAACTCATAAGAACCTTCCATATGTCAAGTCTAGAGATATCAAACTTGGGAGGAACATCCATGAGTGCAAACTATATGTGTGCAAGTGAAAATGCAAAAGATAGATTAGCTAACCAAGATCACACTCCTAGGTGGTTAAACCAAATATCAGGAGCGTAGGTTCTGATACCAATTGAAAGTACACCTAGAGGGGGTGAATAGGTGTACGGCTAATCTAATGAACTAAGTGCGGAAATTAAAATTTTAATTGCAACAACACTTAATGCAACCAACGAGTGTAGCTGAATTTCCGGTGAAGGGCTCTGCACTAACTCCTCTTGATTCCTCTAAATAAGAGTTGAGGTGCTATATGAAGCTCTCGTGGTTAAGCACAAGTGAGGCACACACAAACAAACCAAGCATATAATATATGAATGAGTAATATGAAATGATGCAAGGCACAAAGTAAAGAGATAGTTAGAGAGTCAATGGATCAAACGCAAACACCGAGATTTATTTCGAGGTTCGAGCACCCAGCTCTACGTCCCCGCCTTCACACAAAAGGATTTCCACTAACTCATTCACAAAGGACTCCCACACATGGAACCTCCACTGAGGATTTGGGGCAATACAATAACCGGAAGTACACAACTCCTCTCTTTACAAACACAACCTCTACACTTAGAGGTTAGGCACAAAGCCATCACAAAACTCAATCAACCTCACAAATGAGGGATGGGCACAAAGCCAACAACCAATCAACCTCTCACTAGAGGGATAGGGTACAAAGTCACAACTCCAAAATCAACCTCTACCCAAGAGGGATAACACAAAGTATGAGGGTTTACAACTTAGTGATCAAAAGACCACAAACAAATCTTTTCCACAAATACAATGATCCTATAGAAAGGATAGAATGATAAGCTCAAGTGTGAAAAAACAAAGTGTTTTGAGCAAAGAAAATCACTTGGGAAATCTCTAAATAGGTATAAAATTTTTAGACCAAAAACAAATTCCCAAAAGACTATTTTCTTTGAAATAAGAACACTTTAAAAAATAATTTAAGATCAAATCTTTGAAGCTCTAAAACTCTTTTTAAAACTTGTGAAAACACTAGAGAAGCTCTGAAATTTTTGGCTCTTGAAAACTTAACCAAAACCCACTTCAAATGGGGTATAAATGCCCCAAAATAGATTTGCCCGTTGGCTGCTGACTAGGCTAGAATTGGTCTTCAGGTCGACCGACCGGTCGACCGGCCAACGGGCAAATTTTTGACCGTTGAGCCTTCCGGTCGACCGCCCGGTTGACCGGGCTCTGAACCAGAGAGCAACGGCTCTCTGGCCGGTCGACCGCCCGGTCGACCGGGGCAACCCGTGAGTGGGTTGCCTTTAGTCGATCGACCGTTCGGTCGACCGGCCAACTGACACGGTCAAGTGCACATTCTTGTCGACCGCTCCGGTCGACCGGCTCTGGGTCTGGTCGACCGGAACGGTCAACCGCCAGAGCCTGGCAGGGTTTAAATAGGGATTAAAAAACTTGGTTTTTATTATCCTATTAAATCCCATAAAATCTCTAAAAATCCACAAAAATAGTTTTATTATAATAATTTGATATACAAATATGTGTGAAAAAATTCAACACATATTTCAAACAATTTGAACCATTTTTGTGTTATGAAAATTTTACCGAAAACCAAAATCCGTATTTTTCAAAACTTGAATTTTTGAATTGAAAATTCGTTTTGTCCAAAACTCATCCAAATACAAAAACATGATATTGAAACAACTTGAAACATATAGTATATGGATAGAATCCAATATACATATAAAGATATATATCAATATTTTTGACACATAAATCCAAAAATATGTTTTGTTAAAATACCAAAACACCAAACTCATGAAATAGACTATCAAACTAAGTTTGTTTAAGTAGTTGAAGCATAGATGTATATAGAACAAATCTAATATACATTAAATCATGTAAACTTGTTGATTCTATCTATCCATGAAAACCAAGATCGGTTAAACCAAAAACGAAAACAAACCAAAACATGAAACGTGTGTGTGTTGTGAACTTGAGCTTATCACACTATCTAATCTTTAACAAATGGATCAAAACTATAAATTAAACTATGTACCGAGGTCTTCTTGTAGAGTGCCGTCTCCAAGTCGACTTGATCCAAAACGTGATCCACCGAGTTTGACTCCAACGAGTGCTAGGTATGAACATTGAAGCTCGGGCTCTTGAATCACCATGTGAAAAGCTCCAAAACACCTTTGTTGAAGCTAATCAGCTACTAATATCTTGGTTAAGCATCTGAAACTAAACATCACAAGAATATTAGTAAACATAACTACATGAGTTAATCATCATCAAAACTAGAGTGGAAGGCCTCTGGGCCAACACTATCTTGAACCAATGTTCTTTTGATTATAGTAGATTCAAATTCATACTTCGAAAGATACATGCTCTTCACGTGCATGCACATACTCCATGGCATACACATGCACTCCAGGCTCACACTCATGCCAATATATATACTTACTCACATTGTGGCCGCGAAGGTGATCGGGGCGAAACCAGCACTCAAAAATGTGTAATTTGTCAAATCAATGTAAAAGCTCGTATGTGCTAATGTACCCTCGATACTTCCGTTATAGCATTGGCTCAATGGGTCGAATCCACAGGGACGGGAGGCGATAGAAGCATTAACAGTCTCTATTCACGTTTTATGTTAACAGTTCTTCTTTGTTAAAGAATTAGAAGAAGAAAAGAAAAGAAAGGAAAAGGAAATAAAGCATGTGGTAGATGGAGAAGGCGATGAAACCGGCGAAGAAAATAAAAGAGAAGTGGTTTGAGAAATAAAAACAAAAGGAAGATGAAACAAAGGTGAACTAAGAGGATGGTGAAAACATCGATAGAAAAAATGATTAAAGATTTTGGAAATAGTTTTTAAAGCAAGATAAAAGAAAACTCATGGCTACTAACTACTAAGTGATCCATTAATCATGCTAACCTCTTAGTGATAGTTGCCTCACATGGATCCTTGGCCATCACTAATCCTTCGCTTCAAGAGACGGTACAGAGTATGGTCCATAAGATTGGTCTTCTACATTCAAACAACACATCCATACCACTAATAAGTTGCAAGCTACTTGTTAAATTATCAAGACCGGTTAGAGTTGAGCATAAAATAAAGAAGACATTGCAAGTTAACAAGTTAGTAGGCTAGGTGTTAGAAATGTTAGAATGTTAGAATCCATCATCATGAGCCATCAATGGCTCTTGCAAAAGCAAGGCCTTGTAGAGGCTATTAGATTCATGTGGATTATTAAGTAAGTGGTTAGATGGTTAGTGGTTAGTAGTTAGATTGCCATGAAAAGAAGAAAAGTTAGCAAAGCATCATGTAGAAGATGGAGAAGATTACATCGGAGAAGAAAGGAGGCACCTTTACATAGATTGTCACTTTCATTACATCAATCCCTCTCTATCTCTCTGAATCTCTCAGCCCTACTACAAGATGTAACAAAATAAAAATACAAAATACAAGAAGAAGAAGAACACCTACCTACACTACCCTAAAACACAAAAACTTCTCCTAAAATTGAAAACTGCTTGCACTTTGGCTCTATGCAGGGGTATTTATAGGCATAGGAAGTCTCTGGAAGACGAGACGGGGCCACGCGTCGAACATCAACGCGTGGTCCCACCATTGGGCCCAAACCAGGGACAAAAGTCCCTGGTTTTGGTGCGTGGCTTCATCTGGCTTCTAGGAGTTTCCTGGTATATCCCAATTCTGATATTTTCGCTTGAATATTCGCCTGACGTGGGTAAGAGTCTAGGTTCGACGTATCTTCTAGAAGATCCCTTGCTTGGCCTCCAAGAATTGCGGATTTAATTACCCTTAAATAGGTTTAATTAAGCTCTTATTACTCCTTTGCCCTTAAACTCTTGATTTACCTGCAAGAGAGACCAAAACACGGTTTAGACTGACATTTTATTCATAAATCGGTGGGAAAATGCGATATAAAAATGCAGAATTGTAGACTAATCAAAAGGCCATCTTACTAAGTTTTGCTATGATAGATTAAATCTTGCAATTAAGAATGTATGGGTTTGAAATACTAACTCCCAAGGACCCAAAAGGATTTGGGTATCAAAATCCACACCAATTGTATTTGATGTAAATGTGGGCTCTCTCAAAATGTGAGAGAGTTTGGTACCTTGATAGTGAATACAATCAGAGCTTGATGGTCAAATATTTAGTGCATCACTATCAAGAAATTTAGGTGGGAAGACCACCTTGATTTGGAAAAATGAAGATTAGTTCTATAGGTGTTGATAACTATCTCTATCCTCCATCTTATGTTTATATATATTTTATAATTAGATAAATTTTATCATATCATGGTATTCATGTTTTGTTTGTATGTTTAAATGCAATTTTTGTTAGAACTTGTGATATACTTATATAGTCATTGAGATGCATTCTTGATTTTGTGTCAAACTTAATTCATATCCTTTGTGTACTCAATTCTACTTTAGTTATATGTGTATATCCTAGTTTTGATGATTATTGCATTTATACATGTACTCTTTTTGGAAAATAAATTTTAATCAATTTATTCTCCAATGATTGTATTTTCAAACTATTTTCAACCTTATCCAAATAGCTATTTTTTGAAAATGCTTACCCTTAATGAGCAGTTCGTTTGATGAACATGCCTTGTATAATTTTAATTGACTATTCATTTGACATATACATATAGGTCGGTGATAAAAATGAATTATACACTTGATTTATGATATTTGATTTTTGTATGCTCATTCATGTTTATCTTTATATGTATGCATCAAATTTTAAGTGGTATTAAATTTCAATTGATTTATACATACATACATACATACATACATATATATATATATATATATATATATATATATATATATATATATATATATATATATATATATATATATATATGATTGATTGTGCTTGTTTTAAAACTATTCATGCATGTTCTTGTGCGGTTCTTTAGCACAAATTAATTTCTTGCTAAGCTTTTCATTTCAATTGGTATCATGGATTGGTATCACTTTCAATTGGTATCATTATTTCTTAAGTTTATGCAATTATTTTGTTATTTTTTTAAAAAGGGGAAGAAATTTTTTAAAAATAGACTCATTTTGATTTTACTTCTTTTTCTCTAAAGTAAGGGAGAGAAATTTAAATTGTTTTGATTTTAGTTACTTGGTATAAATTTGTTTCAATTGGTATCAATATCTTTTGCGTGTTTTCAAATTAGTCTAAGATTTCAATTAGTATTCTAAATTGGTATTAGTTTATCGAGAATTTACAATTGATTTATGGAAATTTGTTTTAAGATTTACAATTGGTCTAAAAATTTACAATTAGTTTATCTAAAATTTTCAATCTGTATATATCATTTTGATATATATTCCTATATGCAAGGAGAGTTAACTTGACGTCTTTCTTATATATAGATTTATAATGAGTGTATTATATAAAGAAGAGCTTGACCTCTCTTCTCTATATCGTACATGTGTGTAGGAGAACTTAACATCTCTATCTATACATTGTATATTATGCCTATGTGATTTAGGGTTTATCATTTCTTCTCCATGTAACACATATATGCAGAGGGAGTTAACATTTCTCCTCGTCATGAACTTATATCGCATATTACTTATTTGCTTTCTTTACTCTCTTTTATGAAGTAACAAAAAAAGGGAGAGAATTTGAGTGTTTATATATGCATGTTTAGGGTTTATGCATATATGTATATATTTGATTGATGTTTATTGAGCTTTATTGAATATCTTGTTGTTTATTTGCTATGCATGAGTTAAGGGAGAGCTTTTACAACGCTTTTCACTAATCTATACATATATAACTCCATGAGTTTTATCATCATCAAAAATGGAGAGATTGTTGGCCCAAAGGTCCATCACTCTAGTTTTGATAATGATTAACTCGTGCAGTTATAGTAAAAATGATCTTGTATTATTTAAGTTTCAGATATTAATCAAAAACTTAGTTCAGCGTCTACCTTCTTCAAAAGACTCAAAGTCAAAGTTTGAAACTAACACGTGTTAATTCGAGAGCTCAAACAAAAAGACTATATCAAGTACTCAAGAAAGAGTCAAACTAGAAAGAATCAAGTTTGATCGAGTCAAGATGAAGATCATTTCAAGAAGAAGACTCTAGTTTTTAAAGATGTTTAGATTTTTTTTTAAATTTAGAATAGACTTGATTGCTCAAGCTCACACACAAAATAAAATTTGATATTGGTTTTCAAGAATAAAAGTTTGATATTATTTTTCAAGATTAAAACTCAAAACATTGGTTTTGTGAAAAGAAAATCTCAAAAACAAGTTCATACTGTTTAATATGTGATTGGTTTTTATTCATACATATTGGTGCTTAAAATAAATTTGAGAAAGTTGTTTTTGAATTTATACAAGTTTTAGAAAAAAAAACTTGTTTTTGAATTTAAAGTTTAGTTTTGAAAAAAATAATTTTTATATAGTTTATGTTTTCAAAGTTGATCTCAAAAAGAAGTTCACATGTTTGTAATATATGTTGATTATTAATCTCACATATTTGTACTCTAAAGTATTTGCATGAACTTATTTTTGTACATTTTTTAGAAATTTAGTTTGTTTTAAAAGAATTTTTAAAATTACTAAAACATAGGTATTTGGCCTGGCCGGTCGACCGGTAGTGTGACAAGCTACTGGCTTGTGTACACGGTCGACCAAACGTGCACACGAGCATTGGCTTGTGCATGCGTTTGACTGCGCGGTTTACTGTTGGCAGCTGTGCTGAACGGCCGACCAGCCAGTCGACCGCTAGTTGTGGAGAGCAGAAAAGTCTGCTCTTGATGGTCGACCGGGCGGTCGACCACTGGCTCCAACGGTTAGAAAACTAGCCATTGGCGATCAACCTCACTACTGCCAAAGGCAATAGCTTGCCTATAATGGCTATATTTTGAATTTTTTATTTTTGTTTTATCCCCAAATGGTTATATCTTACTTTATTTGGTTTAAACATGTTCTTAATGATTGGATTTAGTCTCTAATGAGATCATCCTATTCCCTATAAATAGGACCTATTATAGACAGTTTCAAACCAAGTTTTTGAAAGAATAATTCAAGTTAGTTTTTGAAAAGGACTTGAAAAATCAAGAAAACAAGTATTTGGAAAAAATCAGTTTATGTGCTACAAATTCTTAATCTTTAAGGAGGTTTTCCAATAGTTTTTTTGAGATTTTCACTTCCAAATTCTTAGTTTTTCTTCACACAAACTTGAGTGAATCTTTTCTATCTACTCTATAGAAGTCTTGTTTGAGAGATTTTATTGTTTGTGGTCAAGGAGATTGATCATCAAGTGTTCTACAGTGTATTTCAAGTGGTTGGAGGTTGTGGCATCGAAGTGAGCTTTGCGGGCTCGTGATTCTTGGTGTTGCAGCACCAAGTGAGGAACTTGCGGGTCCAAGAGTTTTTGAGAAACTTGTCTTGTTAAGTGATCTTGCGGGATCATGCATAGTGAAATCTTTCATTGCAGTGAAGGCGGGGACGTAAAGCAAGTGGCTCGAACCTCGAAATAATTCTCTCGTGTTTGTGATTGCTGATCATCTTTCTCTCAAGTCAACTCAACTCAACTCAACTCACTCTGGTTTATATCTTACTTGTTATTACTTGCCAATCTTTACATGCTTGATATAATTTCATATTTTTTGAACACATATATTTCATATTTGTTATTACATTCCTACACCCATTCTATAAAAAAATTTGCAATTAAAATGTCTTGATACCTGATTTGTGCAGGATATGATGGGAGAAGATAAATCACAAATCCAAGCCAACTAAATCAGATTCTTAGAAGGATTTAAATCATAACTGAAGATTGAGAATATCAAAGAGGATAAACCTAGATCTAATTCAGTTAAAATCAGATTTTTGAAGATCCAGTTAGATAGCTTGGAGAATCAACGAGGATAAATAAGGTTAGAGGCAAATCTAGAAGTACAAAGGCAACCTATTAATATACAAAGGGATATCTAAAGGATTGGGATGTATATTTAAAAGATTTAGACAGATAAGACAAAATCGATCTAAAGATCAAGGGATAAAAAATATTTATCTCCAACATTATCTCCAACGTTATCTCCAACCTTATCAAAAGATCTTTTCTGTTGGTAAGCAATTTTGTTCATATCTCTAACCTTATCAGAAGATCTTTTTTGTTGAGATAATGATTTGGTCTCATCCTCAAGCGCGCTCTCCCCTCCCCATTTCTCCTAGAAATACCTGTAAATTCAGAAGCAAAACGGACGATCAAGTAGAGAGTAGTATAGATTCTTGTGTAGGTTTAACTTAGGTTTTTCTTTCTCTTTTAATGTAATTTTTATTTTTCTTTATGTAACTGAGAGGAGAGAAGAGTTTCATGGAGAAATGAGAAAGGAGCTTGTACTGAGAGTGACACTAGTGTAAGTATTCATCTTTTCTTTCATTGTTATTTAATCAAAATGAAAGTTACTTTTTCTTTTTTATTCTTATTTTTGTTTGCTTTCCTCTGATGTGTTTGTAATCCAAGTAAATCCAATAGCCTCGAGACTGCTTCGCCATTGCAAGTGCCCTTGATGGCTTATGGTGATGAACAACCATTCCTTTGTTAGTTTAGCTTACCCTTTTATTTCATAGTATAGATCGGGAACGTGAAAGATCTTACACGCCTTGCTTGATCGCCTTCGAAGACAAGGTAAGTTGTAGCGGCGGATCCAAGGTATATGAGAACAAAAGATGTAAGTAAGAATTTTTAGTTTTCTTTTAATTCTTAGCTTAGAATTCTGCTCCAAAATCAACATTCTCCTCTTTATTTAGTTTTTCCTTTTCTTTTGTAAATAAATCAACAACATCATCATCTTTTCTTTTACCATCTTCTTCATATCTTCTAACTTAACTTTTTTATTTTCTTTTTCTAAAATTGAGAAGAAATTCCTAATATGATTTTGCAAACTTAAAAAGAAACGAACTTACTTAAAAGATTCCATTGCTGGTCTCTCCTTGTGTATCACGACTTGCATAACCACTTGCTATCACGGTAGTATTGAGAACTTGCACTTCTATTTTGTATTTCTAAAATTTTGTATTTATGTATGCAGGTTAAACCTTAATTAAATTTTGGCGCCATTGTCGGGGAGGGACGGTAAGTAACTCTTTTTTGTTTACTTCATTGATTAACTTTCTTCTTTGTTCTTGGTGTACAGGTTTAACAAGTAAATTTTTGCTGCATTGGACATATAAGTAGCCCTAGACTCTGCTCAAGAAAGCAGAGTTCAGAAGCCCTCAGATTTGCTGCATTCTCGCGGCAATCTGAGTGAAGTACTAACATGTATTTTTTGCAGGTTGGTTGAATTGCAAAGTAAAGTTTTTGTAGCTGTTTATTTTCTTGTTTAACTTACTGTACATACTTTCTAACCTCAACAGTAAATTGATGTTAGTTAAATGCTAAAAATGATTTAGACTTTGCATTTAGGCATGTGTCTAATTCGTTTACATTTTACATTACTGTTGAAGAGTGCTGGAGCAAAGGTGGTATGCGTGCATAGCATGTAGTATAGGAACACTTTTGAATTATTTACATTGCATAAGTGTTACTTTTCATGTACACGTTGCACTAAATTGATTTAAGGGCTTGTCCTATAAACAAGATAAGGCGGGGAAGTCATTACCCTCTCTTAGCCCACAAATAATCTCCTCACTCACTAACCGAAGTCTAACTAAAACTGAATAGATATGGGCCCTAGGGACATCTCAGACTCAATAGGAGACTGACCTTAGTGGAAAGTTGATTAGAATTTGACTCTTGTCAAATCGTTATCAAAAGTTGAAAATTGATGAGGCGAAACCTCGAAGAACAGTGCTTTGGCATAGGCACGATACCTCCCACTGATCTTGCCCCTACCTGATCGATTAACTTGTGGTCAGATTTGACAATATACCCCCTATGGACACTCTAACCAGTTAGGAGTCGTCTAAGTCTAAGGTCTACCCTAACTTAGACTAGATTTTTTTCTTTTTATTTGTTTGTTTATTTATTTGTTTTTCTTTATTTGTTTTTGACATTTCTTGTGTGATATGACTTACAATAACAATTTTTTCAATTTTAATGGTAATCCATATTACACCTTGACCTCTTTTTCAGATATTATCAACCCGACATATTATAACTTTAACCAACCAAGTATGCCGGATTGGTCTTATTCGAATCAATACATGCCCCAGTCCCAATACTATAACAAGACTGGAATAATCATCACTACTCTTCACAAAGTCAATGGGGATACAACTCCCCCGAGTCATATTGTCAACCGCCATTCCAACATTCAGCCTATAATTTTCCTAGTCATGATCAACCAATAGAAGAAAAATCTGAGCCTATGAAAAGTATAGAAGCCATGATTGAGTCCCAAGAGCAAAAACTGAAAATGATGGACTCATAATTCCCACAAGACTCCCAAATCCAAGATCCTTACTCCATGTTCTAAGTCACACAATAAGAAGAAGAACTTATGGACTCAGATAGGAGTATGAAAAACCTAATTCAGTTCGAAAATAATTTTGACCAATCTGTTAATAGGCTAGAAGCACAAATGAGTCGTTTGCTCAACATAATGATATAAAGGAATGAGGAAACTCTACCTAACACATGTTCGACCATTCTTGATTGACCTATCCATATTGATAATAATGAAGAATCATGGTGTCTTGGAGACTTTAACCAATAGTCAATTTCATCACACAGACTTGAACTTGACCAATTCTAAATGTTGAACTAATTGACAAGTTTTCTATTCAATGAGATTGAACTTGAATGTGAATGTGACCCTGATCCCCAACCTTGTTATTCAGTTTTCATTTTCGAATCTAATTGACTCTGTTATTATTACCCAATTTGGACCAATTGTTGGAGCCAACATTTATTCTCGTACCCATAAATCTAGAAATTAAAAAATCAAATTTGGATAGTCACATTCCATTGATGGAAAAAGAATGTGAATTTTAATTCTTTGATTTGAACCAACTCTTGAACCAAAACTGGCTCTTGAACCCAAAGTTAATTATCCCGAGTTAGTATTGGTTCCCGAACCTATCACTCTTGATCCCAAGTCAACCATTCCATCAAGTCACATTCTTTTGTTGGACATAGGTTCAGACCATGATGACTCTGTGATGATTTTTCAAGACTGGTCATGTAAAGAAAATAAGTTTGATAATAGGATCTTTCATGATCCTATTCATATTGGGGATTGTAATTATGTACATAGAACAAAGGTCAATAAAGGTGGGTTCCGTGAATCACCACATTATCTCGACTGGGTAGCAACGCTTGACCCAATCCGACTACCATAGGAACTACACCTTAAGGTAATATTTTCCTTCTCTTTCTTCTTTTTCATACATCTATACATTCATTCATACATTGAGGACAATGCATGAGATAAGTGTGGGGGAGGATTCTAACATAGCATAACATAGGTTTTCTTTTTATATTTAAAAAAATATTTCTTTACTTTTAAAACTTTTTAAAATAGGAGCAATATTTTGATATTTTTTTGTAAGAAATTAAGTCAATTTTAAGGAATAGGAGAATCATAATTAGGATTTCTTATATTTAGTCAAAATATGATTATTTATTTGATTTCTAGGGTTAGGAAGAAAACTTAAAAAAGTAATTTAGTCTTGATTTTTACCTTGATGAAATATGCAACTTTATAACACTTACACGCATAAGGTTCAAAACATTGATTCCTATGCCTTATTAAAAAAAAGAAAAAGAAATATATATATATATATATATATATATATATATATATATATATATATATATATATATATCAAAATCTCTGATTAAGCTGAGTACTTGTGCCTCATAAAGCATAAGTATTCACACCTAAAAGTGGTCCATATAATAAATAAAATTCTTAGTTTTGTGGTCTTATTTGCTCGAATGCTTAAATCCTTGGGGTGTTTTCTCACCCGGTGCCCTAAGACCGTCCGGTTTGGGTCTCACTAACTAAAGACTCGTTACATGGGTAGATTAGAAAGCCTAAGAGAACTAAGGAATAATACCACCAAAAACACAAAAATATAAAAAATATAAGACATAAAAGTTAGAGTTAAAGAACCCCTAATCAAAATTTCACGGTCACAAAGGTGCATATGACTTAGGATAAAGTAATAGACTAGATAAGAAACACAGTTTGACTCCTTACCTTAATGATAACAAGTTTTTGAATAGTGATTAAGTTTAGGAATGAAAAATTCAATTTTTTTATAACTTATAGAATACTTGAACTTTTACAATAATACTTCAAATATTTTCTCTCTTTTCAAAATGCTTTTTGAAAATACTAACACTTTGTTTCACTTTCTTTTTAGATTTTGTGGGTATAATCCACTGAAAACCCTCACGAGACAAAACTCGTCCTCTTGGGATAACCTAGAGGTTTAACAGCATGTTGCACATACTAAGTGCAACCGTGATTCTTATGAAAGTGAGTGAGGTTAGTTCTATATTATTGTTTTGCTCGAGGACGAGCAAAGGATAGGTGTGGGGGTGTGTTTGGACACACATATATTGCATATTTGTTATTACATTCCTACACCTATTCTGTAAAAAATTTTGCAATTATACTGTCTTAATATCTAATTTGTGCAGGATATGATAGGAGAAGATAAATCACAAATCCAAGCCAACTAAATTAGATTCTTAGGAGAATTTAAATCATAACTAAAGATTGAGCATATCAGAGAGGATAAACCCAGATCTAATTCAGTTAAAATCAGATTTTTGAAGATCCAGTTAGTAAGCTTGGAGAAACAACGAGGATAAATGAGGATAGAGGCAAATCAAGAAGTCCAAAGGCAACCCTATCAATATACAAAGGGATATTTAAAGGATTGGGACGTATATTTAAAAGATTTAGAGAGAGAAGACAAAATACAACTGAAAATCAAGGGATAAACAAATATTTATCTCTAACGTTATCCCCAACCTTATCAAAAGATCTTTTCTGTTGGCAAACGATTTTTTCCATATCTCCAACCTTATCAGAAGATTTTTTTTGTTGAGATAACGATTCGTCTCATTCTCAAGCGCGCTCTCCCCTCCCCATTTCTCCTATAAATACCTGCAAATTTAGAAGCAAAATGGACGATCAAGCAGAGAGTAGAATAGATTCTTGTGTAGGTTTAACCTAGGCTCTTCTTTATGTTTTAATGTAATTTTTATTTTTCTTTATGTAACTGAGAGGAGAGAAGAATTTCATGGAGAAATGAGAAAGGAGCTTGTACTGAGAGTGACACCGGTGTAAGTATTCATCTTTTCTTTTATTGTTATTTAATCAAATCGACAGTTATTTTTCTTCTTTATTCTTATTTTTGTTTGCTTTCCTCTGATGTGTTTGTAATCCAAGTGAATCCAATAGCATCAAGACTGCTTCTCCATTGCAAGTGCCCTTAATGGCCTATGATAATGAACAACCATTCTTTTATTAGTTTAGCTTACCCTTTTATTCATAGTATTGATCAAAAATGGGGAAGATCCTACACGCCATGCTTGATCGCCTTCAAATATAAAGTAAGTCATAGCAACAGATCCAAGATATATGAGAACAGAAGATAAGTAAGAATTTTTAGTTTTCTTTTAATTCTTAGCTTAGAATTCTGCTCCAAAATCAACATTCTTCTCTTTATTTAGTTTTTTCTTTTCTTTTGTAAATAAAACAACAACATTATCATCTTTTCTTTTACCATCTTCTTTATATCTTCTAACTTAACTTTTTTGTTTTCTTTTTCTAAAACTGAGAAAAAATTCCTAACATGTTTTTGTAAACTTAAAAAGAAACGAACTTACTTAAATGCTTTCATCGCTAGTCCCTCCTTGTGGATCACGACCTGCATAGCCACTTGATATCGAGGTAGTATTGAGAATTTGCACTTTTATTTTGCATTTCAGAAATTTTATATTTTTGTGTGCAGGTTAAACCTCAATCACATGTTCTTACACTAGTTTGAACCAAGAGAGCAATTAAGCACCTCAATTTTTATTAAAGAGAAATCTTGAGAATAAGTTTTAGAGCCTTTCACCAGGAATTTGGTTTCACTCTTTGGTATCTATTTGTGTGTCAGTTTTAGTTAGTGTAAGTCTTTAAGTTCCGCATTTGATTAACATATCACCTATTCACCCCCTAGGTGATTTTCAATGGGGTCTCCTGTTGTCTTTCTATCTCAGAGGAAGCTCTGAGTGTAAGGACGTATTCCCGACGATATCCTTGTTAGAAAAGATCTTCGAGATACTTGTGGAGGGACCGGCATTGGAAAGTCTGGTATCCCTTGCAGTCATGGAAGGAGCAGTAGTCTTTTACTCCGAGACGAGCAGGATCGTGTAGCTTTGCTTCCGGACGCTTCACCAGGGTTGGCCCTTGATGGCTTCGAAGGCGTCCTGGATTGGGAGCTTAAGAAAAGTGAAGTTGTCGCTCACCCGATAAGTTCAAAGTGAACCCTGCTGGTTGTCCGAGAATGGTTGATTCTTGAAAGCACCCCGTGACCCTGGTTGTCGACGGAGAGGTCTCCGTGTTGCGGCTTTGGTTTTGCTCCATCGTCACTGCGGTTGAAAGATTGGTTGGGGAGCTTTTCATTGCTTCCTCCAACTGGTGTACGGTTGGGCTCGGTACAGGACCTCGCTCCAACGGGTGACATTGTACTTCACCATATTCTTGTATAGAGAGTGGGTGACTCGTAGCCTGCTGATGAATGCGAGAGCGGAGGCATCCTCGCTGCAGTTGTGTAATTTAGCTAGTTGATTCTAAAAGTAGCCAATGTATGTTTTGAAACTATCAGAGGGTCTCATCTTGATGAAGAGAAGATGATGGTTGTTCTAACTTGAACTCCTGGCAGGAGGAGTACTGAGAGAGGAACAACTTAGTGATATCCTCGAAGTTGCGGATCAATCTTGGCAGAAGAGAGTAAAATCATTCGGAGGCTACTCCATTCAAGCTGGAGGGAAGGATCTAGCACAAGATGGAGTCATTTCTGGTATGGATCACCATCTTGTCCTTATACTGACGGAGATGCTAGACTGGGTCTCTCTGACCGGAGTAACAGTCAAAGGTCAAAATAGTGAATTTCTTAGGAAATTCACATCCCAATATGTCCTCAGAGAAGGGGTAGTTGACGCATCGGTGGTGATGGCTCTGAGTCTACCGTGATGCGACACTCTTGCTTCTTCGACTCACTTCTGTACAAGCTCATCGAGATCTTGGATACAGACGAACTCTTTAGTTTTCCTCTGTGTATGATTGTGCTGACTCTTGTATGGGGATAAGATGAACTCGACCCGCTGTCAGATCATTCTGGAGGGGTAGGAAGGTTGTTTCGCAATGCCTCTGGCTTTGAGAGTTCTCATTGCTCGACGCCTCCATAGTAGTGTGCCTTGAAAGTACACCTAGAGGGGGGTGAATAGGTGTAAGGCTAATCTAATGACAAATGATGCGGAATTAAAAACTAATGCAACACACTTACTGTAACCAAAGAGTGTAGCCGAATTCCCAGTAAAGAGCTCTGGACTATCTCCTCTAAATTTCTCTGAATAAGAGTTGAGGTGCTATATGAAGCTCTCTTAGTTCAACATAAGTATGGCACACACACAAGAATACCAAGCATATAAGTATGTATGAATAATATGAATCAATGCAAGGCACAAAAATAAGAGAGAGTTAGAGATAGTGGATAAAATGCAAACACAATGATATGTTTCGAGGTTCGAGCACCCAGCTCTACGTCCCCGCCTTCACACAGAAGGATTTCCCCTATTGCGTCCACATAGGACTTCCCACACAGGAAACCTCTACTGAGGATTTGGACAAATACAACTTGGGAGTACACAACTCCTCTCTCAACCAGTACAACCTCTCACTAGAGTCAAGGCACAAAACCAACACAATATCAACCTCACAAATGAGGGATAGGCACAAAGTCAAAACAACAATCACCTCACACTTGAGGGATTCCAACTCAATTACCACTTCCACAATCACCTCCCACTAGAGGGATATCAACACTATCACCTCTCACTAGAAGGATATCACAAAGTATGAAAGGTTTACAACTTGGTGGTCTCTCTCAACCACAAGCCAATTTTCCCACAAAATAATGATCCTAATAGATAGGATAGATAGCTCAAGTGTGAGAAAAACAAAGAGTTTGAAAATCAAAAACACAAAAAAAACTATTAGGAAAACTTCTTGAATAGATATAAAAATGAAGATAAAAAACCAATCTCAAAACTTTCTCCTTTTCTTGATTTTTCCAACCCTTTTAAAATAAATAAAGATCAAATCTTTTGTCACTAAAACTCTTTTAAAAACTTGCTAAAAGATAGAAAATTTTGCTCTTGAAATTCTTGTTAAAAAATCAGCTCAAATATGGGGTATTTACAGCCCCATAAAATTCTGCCCGTTGGCAGCCAACAAAGGGCAATTTTGCCCTTCCGGTGGATCGCCCGGTCGACCGGCCTAACGGTCAGATTTCTGACCGTTGTGCCTCCTGTCGACCGCCCGGTCGACCGGAACTGGAACCAGAGAGCACCGGCTCTCTGGCCGGTCGACCGCTCGGTCGATCGGAGCTGGATGCAGAGAGCAGAACTCTCTACCGGTCGACCGGTCAGTGACCGGGGCCTTTTCCAGAGAGCAGAAGTTCTCTGGCGGTCGACCGACCCGGTCGACTGGCCCACTAGCCTGGCTGCGTGCACGTCTGTGCACGTTGGCCGACCGGACCGGTCGAACGACTTCTGCCATGGTCGACCGGCCCAGTCGACCGGCAGACAGCCAGTACAGCCATTTATAGGATTTAAAAACTTGAGTTTTTATCATCAATTAAATCCTATAAAATCACATAAATTCCACAAAAATCAGTTCTTATTATATCTTTGAAATACAGATATATGTGACAAAAATTAACACATATTCTAAACAATTTGAACCATTTTTGTGAGATAGAATTTTGCCTTAAACCAAAATCCGTATTTTCCCAAACTTGAATTTTTGAAATGGAAATACGATTTTTCCAAAACACATGTAAATACAAAAACATGATATTGAACCAACTTTGAAGCATATTGTATATGGATAGAATCTAATATACATGAAAGATATTATATCTATGTTTTTGACATGAAAACCAATATCAGTTAAACCGAAAAAACCAAAACACATAAACTAGTGTGTGTATTGTGAACTTGAGCATATCAACACTATCTAATCTTTACAATGATCTAAACCAAATCTTAAACTAAACAAACCGATGTCTTCTTGTCTCCAAGCCGACTCGATCCAAACGTGATTCACCGAGCTTGACTCCAACTGAGTGCAATGTGCGATCTTAACGCTCGAGCTCTTGAATCACCATGTGAAAGCTCCAAAACACCTTTGTTGAAGCTAATCACCTACTAATATCTTAATCAAATATATGAAACTAATATCACAAGATTATTAGTAAGCTATAACTACATGAGTTAAATCATCATCGAAACTAGAGTGAAGGACCTCTGGGCCAACAATCTCTCCCTTTTTGATGATGACAAAACTCATGGAGTTATATATGCATGGATTAAAGTTAAGCTTCATAGAATCTCTCCCCTAACTCATGCATAGTAATAAACAATAAGGATATATCATGAATGCTCAACATAAATATGTATAAACATGATATTTGATACCAATGAAATAAACATGCTTTTGATATCAATTTTAAAATAAACATGTTCTTAAAAAATATTTTGTTGTTCTTAATACCAACAAAAACTCTTGATACCAATAAAACAACAAAAGATGCTCTTGATACCAATACCAACAAAAAAAATGCTTTTGATATCAATGGTAAAAGATAACAAATTTAAACAAACATACATAAATAAACATGCATATATCAAACTCCAAAATATCTCTCCCCCTTTTTGTCAATTCATGAACAAAGGGGTACACACAATAAAGGGCATAAATAACATTTTTCTCCATTTTTACATAAATCAAAACATTATCATACCAATTGAAAAATATATCAATTTAGTATGAAGGTATACATCGAAATATTATGATACCAATTTATAATACCAATTGAAAATAAACAAAACATTTTGAAGATACCAACAAAATTTTGATATCAATTGAAAGATATAAATATATAGGAAATCTTGATATCAATTGTAAAAATTTGTACCATTTGAAAATATTTTACACTTTTGATACCAATTGAAAAACATAAACCAATCTTTTTGTTTAAACACTAAAATCATTTTGCAATAGAGATACGAAATAGAGAATAATATCAATTTAATATTCTTGATACCAATATTGAAAATGAAATATATACCAATTGAAAATAATTTTCATTAGGAGCATAGGAAACCAAAAAAACTAAGATATCAATATACAAATATCATTTTTCAACATAAAGAGTGGGAGTAAAATACCAATTGTAAACAAAACCGATAGAAAGGTAAAACATGAATTTTCTCCCCCTTTATGAAATACTAATAAAAATGATGCATAAGCTTGTGTAAGATATCAATTGAAAAATAATTGTCATTAAGGACTAATTAAGCTTAGCATAGTAAAATTTGTGCTCAAAGATATAAAGATATAATAAGCACAATCAAAACACATATATATGTATGAAAATGTAAATACCAATCGAAATTGATACTATTTGAAGTTGAAGCATACATATATATAAACAAATAAGTATACAAAATAGATATCAATTGTGATACCAATTGAAAACACAATGAGAATCAAGTGTATAACTCATACCTTCCACCCTATCATGCACATGTTAAAATGATTTTCAATTTGAGCATATAAGGCATGGTCGCCCTTCCAACCACCCTTCGATGGGTAGGGGTTTTCAAAAATAAGTTTGAAAATAAGTTTAACATATTTGAAAACTCTACCAAAATAAAGAATACGAACTAATTTTATGAAAAACTTGAAAACTAGTACGAAATCCTTCAAGGAAGGAATAAAACAAGAAGATATCCATGAAACATGAAAATCACACAATTATCAACACTAAAAATCAATTAAGCACATATATGACTCATGAAAACAAATCATGAGAAAAACATCAAGCAATGTGAGTGTACAAGTATTATGTGAAAAAAAAATAATCATGGAATTAAGGCAATTAAGCTTAATATGAAATTCGTTTAAAAAAAACTAAATCTACTTCAAGGAATATGTATGTTTAGTCTAAACTAGAAGTATACATACATATCCAAACACAGTTGAGTCTATAAAAGAATATTGCATGAAAGGCAAATGACTCATGATTATACATGTATATCCAATAGTTTTAACAAAATTACCATATACATGAAGTTGAAACATATCAATGAAAACATGTCCAAAATAGGGAATACAAGTCAAAATGTATGGATCATCAAAACTAGGCTATACTAGTACACCTAAATGAGCAATCAAGACATATAATAATCAATTTGTTAGCTTATTAGTTGTACAAGTATTGACACAAGTTTTGAGAAAAAACTACATCTAAACATGTAATCAAATCATGAAGCATGAAAACAAAACATAAATCAATAATATCATTATGTAAATTCACATGTATTAGACTAGGATATACAACATAGTTAAACTAAAGGTGAGAACACAATGATATAAATTCATATAGAACATGGGTGTATCTCAAGTACTATGCATGTATGCCATAAGTCTAATTATCATGACATTTAACATACTAATCATGAAAAACATGACATGCTAAAAATAAATAATCTAAAAGCATGTAAATATAAATGGGAGTAAGAGATTGTTACCAAAACTATGAGGGCAAATCTCTAGGCTCCAAACCAAGGTGGTCCTCCCACCAAACTCCCCTTGAAAGTGATGCATCCAAAATAGTCACCAATAAGCTCGGAACGCATCCACCTCAAGGCACCAACACTCTCATGTCAAGTGAGAGCCCACACCTACATCAAATAAGATAGGAGGGGTCTTTGGTACCCATACTCTTTTGGGTCCATGGGGGTTAGCTCCTTTCCTAACCCAAACAAATTTATTTGCAGAATTTGAATCATTAATTCTATCAAAACAAAATTTTGCAAGGTGGCCCTTATGTCCACAATGTGTACATGTGTACACATGAGCATACATTGTATTATGTGTATGAACGTGAGGAGCATGTATATGCCATGGTTTATGTGCATGCATAGGTGGAACTTGTTTCTTTCGAAACATAGATTCCAAAGTGTGTGGTTCATGGCACATTGGCTCAAAGTGGAGCCCAAATAATCACCATTCTTTTTCAAAATATTTATATCATTTTCAATGTTAGAAGAAGTGGAGCATGCTATGGTTACACTGGATGGTGAGACTACACTTGCATGGCAAACATGTGTATCAATATCATTTTTCAAAGAGATATTTTTGCTGGAAACCAAATTCAATTCCTTTGAAATAGAAATAATTTTATTTTTCAAGGAATCATTTTCTTTTAACACAAAATCAAGTTTTGAAGTTAAAACCTCATTTTTCTTCAAAACAATGTCACAATCATTTTCGGTTTTCAAAATTTTATTTTCTTTTAGGGCAAGGTTAAACTGGGATTTAAGTGAGTCACGTTCACTTGAAATCTCTTCCTTCTCTTGCAAAGCCAAATTAAGTTTTAAAACCAAATCCTTATTTTCTTTATTAAGTCCAAAACTTTTCTTTTCAAGGCTTTATATTTTTCTAATAATTTTTCATAAACAATTGATAGTTCTTTATTTAAAGCATCGGCATCAACTAAATCATCGCCGGAAGAACTAGCACAATCATCTAGGTAAGTTTTAGAATTTATCTCAAGGGAGTCATTCCCTTGGACCATATAGTAATGTTGTTCGGATTCATCCTCACTAGATTCTATCTCCATATGAGTCGTCTTTTGGAGCATGGGAGAGGTCAACATGTTTCACACTGCAAAGACGGAATCACAATGAGAAATCATAGAAATATAATCTTTATTAAGTGTGCTCCTAAGTGCCTCAAGGGCTTGTGCATTGCCTCTATATGCTTGCTATTATCAAGATAAGATTTCTTGGTAGCGGTAAGGAAAACATGCAAGCCTAGGGTCTTGAGGTACATACTCATTCTAAATTTTCACATGTCAATGTTGGAAATATCATACATGGGAGGGATCAAGCAATCCATGAGTGTGTGCAAACAAGTAAGTGTGCAAATACAAATCTAGATTAGCAACCAAGATCACACTACTAGGTGGTTAAATCTAATATCAAGAGCGTAGGCTCTGATACCAATTGAAAGTACGCCTAGAGGGGGTGAATAGGGGAAAAGCTAATCTAATGACAAATGATGCGGAATTAAAAACTAATGCAACACACTTAGTGTAACCAAAGAGTGTAGCCGAATTCCCGGTAAAGGGCTCTGGACTATCTCCTCTAAATTCCTTTGAATAAGAGTTAAGGTGCTATATGAAGCTCTCTTGGTTCAACATAAGTATGGCACACACAAGCAATACCAAGCATATAAGTAAGTATGAACGATATGAATCAATGTAAGGCACAAAATAAGAGAGAGAGTTAGAGATAGTGGATCAAACGCAAACACAAAGATATGTTTCGAGGTTCGAGCACCCAGCTCTACATCCCTGCCTTCACACAGAAGGATTTTCACTATAGTGTCCACACAGGACTTCCCACACAGGAAATCTCCACTGAGGATTTGGGCAAATACAAATTAGGAGTACACAACTGCTCTCTCAACCAATACAACCTCTCACTAGAGGCAAGGCACAAGCCCAACATAATATCAACCTCACAAATGAGGGATAGGCACAAAGTCAAAACAACAATCACCTCACACTTGAGGGATTCCAAATCAATTACCACTTCCACAATCACCTCTCACTACAGGGATATCAACACTATCACCTCAACACTATTAGCCCCATAAAATTTTGCCCGTTGGCAGCCAGGAAAGGACAATTTTGCCCTTCCGGTCGACCGCCTGGTCGACCGGCCCAACGGTAAGATTTCTGACCGTTGTACCTCCGGTCGACCGCCCGATCGACCGGGACTGGAACCAGAGAGCACCAGCTCTCTAGTCGGTCGCCCGCTCGGTCGAGCGGAGCTGGATACAGAGAGCAGAACTCTCTGCCAGTCGACCAGGGCTGGATACAGAGAGCAGAACTCTCTGTCGGCCGACCGATCGGTCGACTGGGGCCTTTTCCAGAGAGCAGAAGCTCTCTGGCAGTCGTCCGACCCGGTCGACCGGCCCACCAGCCTGGCTGCGTGTACGTCTGTGGACATCGGTCGACCGAACCGATCGACCAACTTCTGCCACGGTCGATCGGCCGGTCGACCGGCAGACAGCCAGTCCAGCCATTTATAGGATTTAAAAACTTGAGTTTTTATCATCAATTAAATCCCATAAAATCACATAAATTTCACAAAAATCAGTTCTTATTATATCTTTGAAATACAAATATGTGTGACAAAACTCAACACATATTCTAAACAATTTGAACCAATTTTGTGAGATAGAAATTTTACCTTAAACCAAAATTCGTATTTTTCTCAAACTTGGATTTTTAAAATGGAAATACGATTTTTCCAAAACACATATAAATACAAAAACATGATATTGAAATAACTTTGAAGCATATTGTATATGGATAGAATTCAATATACATGAAAGATATTATATCTATATTTTTTACATGAAAACCAATATCAGTTAAACCAAAAAACCAAAACACATAAACTAGTGTGTGTATTGTGAACTTGAGCATATCAACACTATCTAATCTTTACAATGATCTAAACCAAATCTTAAACTAAACAAACCGATGTCTTCTTGTCTCCAAGCCGACTCGATCCAAACGTGATTCACCAAGCTTGACTCCAACTGAGTGCAATGTGCGATCTTGACGCTCGAGCTCTTGAATCACCATGTGAAAACTCCAAAACACCTTTGTTGAAGCTAATCAACTACTAATATCTTGATCGAATATCTGAAATTAAATATCACAAGATTATTAGTAAACTATAACTACATGAGTTAATCATCATCAAAATTAGAGCGAAGGACCTCTGGACCAACAGGCCTTTCTGGCCATGGAGGCAGCGCTTGGGTGTTTTTGAGGGTCGTGATCTGAGTGAGGAGTTATTTAGATACTTCAACTACTCCCGTTCGAGGGCCACGTTTTCTCGATCATGCGCCGCTTGGTCGCACTCGCGATCGATTAGAGCCTGCTGCTTCGCCATCTCCTCTTTCATGTCAGTGAACATTTGAAAGAGTTTGGCTTCGTACGTTGATAGCAGGTGGATATCTCCAGCTGCCCCCTATGAAGGTACAGAGACAGACTCTTCTACGAATGGTCTGAGGTTGACACCGCTCGGGAAAATGATACCCCAGTAGTGGCGATGGATTTACCTTTTGAGGTGGTCCTGTTGCCCGTGGTCGGCTGCTTCTTTGGGGCCATGGCTCGTTAGAGAGGTTTTTTGAGGATGGGTTTGGTAGGAGATCTAAGTGTTGGGACTCAGATCTCAATGAAAACATCAGTTTGTGGTGGAGATTTTCCGCCACGAGCGATCGGACGATCGATCCACACCAAGCGAGAGTATGAAAGTGGTGAGTATGTAAGTAAAATAAAGCACAGAAAAGGAGAGACACAAATTTTATACGTGAAAATCCAAATCGGGAAAAAACCATGGGAAGGAGGAGAAGAACCCACTATAATTCGCAGGTTACAAGAATTACAGGAATTGTATTCTAGAGTCTCAATACTGGGCTTAGCTAGAAGCAATAGGATTAGAAAAGTTACCCTCATCTCGTTGGAAGAGAAAGTCTATTTATACTTGATCTGATCTGTGTGCGTGGGAACAAATGACATGGGTATGATCCTCGTAACCGCATGATCTGCACATATTAATTTGTTGAAACGGTCGCGATAATTGGCGCTTGATTGTTAGGATTGCATGCCGAGAATCTATCAAAAATGATTTGTTGTCGTTGTTTCTTGTGCGGAACTGAAGTCTCCGGAATTGGGGGAGCTCTGGGAAGGCTGAGAGCATCGGAGTTGCCGGGATGGAAGCGTCCATGAGGAGTGAAGAGCGGCTCTAGAAGTGACGGAGGCTCTTGGTTGATAGGACACTGTCGTCATCCATGAGGGTCAAATTTTGACCATTATAGAAACTAATTTTGTTTTTAAATTACTCTCTTCACCATAAACTAATGGCAACCCTGAACACATAACAGAAACCACAAAAATAAAAAATATGCCACAAAGGTAGGACAATGGGGGTAAAAAAGAGTAATTTTTGTAAATAAAATCTGAATAGACTATTTTTGTGATGAAATTAAAATTATATTTTTTAAATTTGCATGGAATGGAACCTTATTTTTAGATTGAAGTCAGGGAATTTGAGTTAGAAAAAAAGTATTCTTACTTTAGAGATGCACGATATCAGGTTTTGATCCAGTTAGATAGAAAAGTGACATGATTAAATTTTAAGGAGTAATAATTAGATAATTTTAGAAAATCGCTAAAAGTTAGAAAGCCTAAAATACGGAGGCAAGCAAATCGTGTGTGAAAGAACGGGTGTTTTTGAAACTAGAGCATTAGCAAGAATTGAAACCTGCAAATTATACATACGTTACCCATGTTCCAGCCATTCTATGCATCTGGAAACATAATATTATAACATTGCACATCAGTGTTGGTATCAGAACCTGCAAATGGTTGTGGCATACAAAGGTAAAATTAACCCATAATGAAGTTACTTAATACTATAAGCAATGAAATTGGCAGAAAATGCGTACAACATTACAACTGCAACATGACTGCAACATGAAGACAACCCAAAACAAAATAGCCACTAATGTAAAAGACAACGGAAAGATTTTAAGGATAAAACAAGTGAAGTCTATTGACTCTATTCACGAGTTTCAACAATCATCACTTAGGCCAAAGTAGCTTTTCAAACATGGCAAGGTTATCAGCAAGACTCGTGGTAGACCCAATACTGAATCCTATCACTGACACTACATATCTTAAAGACATGCAACACTAACGTACCCTACCTGCACCTTCTCTAACTCAAGAAAGGTGTAAATGAAGGTAACAACAAACATAAATCCCAGAAAATCATAAATGAAGGTAACAACGAACATAAATCCCAGAAAATCATATGGAGTCTTACTTGAAACTAATTCAAAAAACCATCTCATAATTTGTTTCACAGAAGCATTCTAGGTCAAGTACACATGCTAAACAACTGTATCAGAATTTTCTTTTCGATAAAATCTCAAGAACCTATCAACAACAAGACGCACTTCAAGGAGACCAGAGCCCTGTTTGCTTGCAATATAGATACATATAGCAGTCTACCAGCTAAACAGAAAGAGCCAAGCAGCTTGGTCCTAAACATAACAATATTTTTAGGTAACTGACGACAGATCTAATAGACCAAAGTTTATATCCCCAATCTTTTCAAGGATGATCTGTTCATGGTCCATTCTCCCATATTTGTTTTCTATCCAGTATAGGAACTCTATCCATTCCCTACTTGTATGCAAGTATCTCTGTTTCCTTTTCTTTTATGGATTGTTATCACACCATTCCTCATCCTCCTGTATCATGAACCATTACTGTTAACATGCCACTCAGGCCCTTGTTAAGATATCTGGTTTCGCTTTCCAAAACTCAATTTAATGTATGTTGCATCCCATATTACATCTAAAAGACCAGAATTGTAAACCAAATACATCAAAGAACCTCATTTTGCTGAACTAAATCTGCAAAGATTAAGATACTGTTGGTCTCTTTTCATATCCTTCTGAAACCAGAAATGAAAATCATGCACCAGTGGCTTCTGGAAATACAGACAAAAAATAACTAACATTCAGCAGCTAATGAAAATGAAAATATTTAAACCTTTGACAAGCTATACTACCTTTGAGGATACACTGGAAGATGAAGCACAAGGATGACCATCAAGATTTTCATTAGACATGAAGCCCAAGTTACCATTCGATGCACCAGAATCATTTGCATTGATTTGGTTTCCTTTGTTTTGACCTTGAGAAAATGAATCCGCTGAATTTTGACAAGCAACTTTTGCACCCTCTTTATATATACCATTTAGTTCCCTTGTCTTAGCTAACTCTAGCTGAAGCTGTTGTATAGTTTGCAGATGATGGCGCTCCACTTCTGCAAACTAACATCAACATCCAATAACAACAAAATCAGATACTAAAGCATGCCACAGGAGATTAACTCCAACCTACAATATAAGCAGAAATTTACAGATTCAAATGCTTATTATGGCTCAAATTACAATCCATACAAGCACTTAAAGAAGAGTATGACAGAAGAACAAAGTCCATATAGTCAAGCAACCTGTCGTTGTATACCAATCCAATATTGGTTGATCTGTTCAGTACATTCTCGTAGCTCAGCTTGCATTGTTGTCGATTGTAAAGCATCCATTTCCTGAACCCAAGCAATCCAAGTTTGTGCCTCCCTCAATTGTTCATCTTTGAAAAGAATGGTTTCTTGTGCAACCCTATGCTGAAAAGACAATCGTTGGGCATGCCATCTTCTGAACTGTTCATGCAAGTAAATACTTGCACAATGTATCATAAGATCACAAAGGAATTTACTGGAACAGTTCAATAGAATAACAAGAAGATAACAACAAAATTAGAATAACAAGAAAGATAACAACAAAATAAGGTACAAGATGCTACAAAATTACAGTCAACAAAATCAGTAAATAGAAGATAAACAACAAACTTCAAAAAGCTAGTAATGTGGTTCAGGAGAATACTATATTGAATAATCATTAGCTGTTATTATTATCAAATTCACAGCTTCTTGACTACTATTGTTGAATAATTATTGCACTTTCAGCTCCTATGTATTAGATGGACTTTTAAACCTTCAATTTCCATAGAAGGGCATTATCTGCATGGGCATTTCGAGTTATAAAGCAATGCATACATTTTAGTTCTCAAGGTTCATGGAGTGAAGTTCATCATCCAGGCCTGGATCAACATCACAAGAGATGTATCATATGAGCTCTGCTGATCTAATATCACCGTACCAACAGAGCTTCCAGCTCAAATCTTAACCACAATATTAATAATTGGAGCATTGTTAACAAGAAGGATAATGTTCTTTAACAAGTTACTGAAATTGGCAAATCAAAAGGATTACAGTTATAGACAAAAACAAGTGAGCTTTGCAGATGAATCCTACTGAACTTTGCTTCATCTGCTAAACCCGACACATGACTTTCCAGCTATTATTATTTATGGGAGGGCGCTCGTTTTATCTTCTTTTGCATATTCAATAGGGAAGTAGCAAGCACAACCAATATCTATGTGAACCAAAAAAGTTTAGTTGTCCGCAAGTAAAACATGCATACCCCAGTTAATTTATCAAAATAATATATCTAGTATGATTTTAACTATTAAATCCAGTTTGGACTGTTTCTTTCACTTTTAGCAGTTTCTAAGCACTGACTCTGGCCCTTCAACTTTTCCATGTTTTTTATTTCTTTTTTCTTTTTTTTTTTTGGGTTAAAGAAGGCCATAACCTAGACTTGAACCTATGACATCCCGCAATCTAAACCTGTTTCTTTGCCACCTGAGGTGAGCTAGGGGCTTTCATGTATGAGTTCACAGCCCCTCCTCGTTCACAAGACTTGACATAATTTCCACTTTTTGAGCCTCTTAACATTTGATCTTTCTGCACTCATCTCAATATCTACTTAAATCCTGCCCAGTTCTCTTAATTTCTGACAGAGTAGCTTTAGACATTGGGCTTTAAGCATCACTCCATTAATGAATTCTTCACAAACCAGTTTACCACCAAAGTTTTCTTTTAAACAACTGTAACTTACTGAGGCGTTATAATTATTCGACTTACTAGCATCAGCATCTAAATCCGGTTAGGTGCTTTTTTCCCCTGGTGATTTAGCAGCCATAGGCATCGACTTTAACAGCTGTCACGGTAACCATTTGATGCCTTTGTTCATGTATCAGCATCTAAATCCGGTTAGGTGCTTTTTTCCCCTGGTGATTTAGCAGCCATAGGCATCGACTTTAACAGCTGTCACGGTAACCATTTGATGCCTTTGTTCATGAACCATTTATTGTTTTATGCAAAACTAATACATAATTGCAATCGTAAACCCTTCTAGATATTTGGTTACGCACACATCTCAACGTGGCACTTAGTTTCTTGCCTAATGAAATTCACATGCATGAACTAGTCATGGGCATTCAACCACCTAATGGGAGCAATGGGAGCATAGAAGGTGTGACAATTGGCAATTGCTAGTATTTTATCTGTCTTTTGAGTTAACTACAGAAACTAGACATCCAAATTCTTTAATCTATGCTTTAACTCAAAAGTTCTTTAATAAATGCTGCCAAAGCTTCTCCAAATCCAATGAAGACCATTATTCACTTTGCCTGGAAAAAGTAACCATCAATTACAGCCAGTCTCATTAATGGGGATCGCTCTAATTATTATTTAGTAGTCTTCTTTTTTAGTTGTTTTATTTTATTTAGTGTGTTTTTTTAATCTCACATCAGTTATGATGAGGAAGTCCTCTTTGTAGGAGCATATATAAAGCCAAGAGTTGTAATTGTTTAAGCATACTATGATGAATTAAATTAAACCCCTTTTGTTGAGGTTTGATATGCTTTACAACTTGAATCTCTTGCATGGTGATGTGCTGAGTGAGAGAGCGATCTCCTAAGTGCTGAAGCCAAATTCATCTTTATCCCCTCAAAACCTAATTTTCTTTCCCTCTTCCCCATTCCCGTCCCACATCAGCCAGTCAGTTCCAACTTGAATCTTTTGGTTCATCTTGACATATTTCGGTGGAAATCAGAATATGAATTCATCAGTTTTGTTGCAAACAATCTTAAAAGTACAAGTTCCACTCAATCCAAAATAGGATGAATACAATCCAAAATAGGATGAATATGTAATTCTCATTTGGACATTTTTTTAAATGCTATTAGCTTTTATAAGTAGTGAGATAATTGCTCGTAAGAAGAAAATAGACTAGCTTGCAAACTATTTCCTGGTAACACTCCCTACAGTAAGTTTACAAGAAACGGCTAAAGTTTATTAGGACTGTCATAGAGACTCATGCTAAAATCAAAATGTAATAACAGTATTCTGCACTGTGTTATTAATATCTTGTAACACACATATTCCACAATAATATGTCATATAGTACAAGGTTAAGCACCAAATCACAATCACTGTTTTATCCCATATACCAATGTAATATTAGTAGATCAGAAGTACTGTTTGATTTATCATCTAGCAGCTAGATCAAAGCCAATTGGCTAGGGGCAAGTTGATGCATCTGACCACCCACTTTTATGCCCAAAGTTATGATTTGTTTAGACATACACCAAAAGAACAATGACTCTAATATTATCAAAACATCTTAACTCCTTTTTTTCTCTTTTTCCTCATGTGCTTGCGTGCATGTGTGTGTGGATTCACACATAAATAACAGAAAAGTACAAATCCGTGTGTTTTAATGTGATAGCTACTACTTCCGGAAATTTTCTCATGCCAGACCAATGTTTTAAATGTCGGCCGACATTTCGAAATTTCGACCAAAATGTCGGGAAATTCATGTGGCCGACAGAAATCGGCTACCCCATTTCAAATTTCGTAATGGGGTTAATGTCGCCGAAATTTTGGCATATTTCCGAAGTTTCGGCCGATTTTGAGGTTCCAAATATCAGCCGAAATTGACATCTCATTTTGTTTTATTTTTTCTTTTGGGTTTGAACCCATTAACCCAACCCGACCCAACCCTATCTTATAAGAGAAGAGAAGAGAAGGAATTAGGGCTCTTTCGCAGCCCTAATTTCATCTCGAGAGAAAGAGAGAAACGAGGCGGCTAGAGAGATACGAACTCGACTGACCTCCAACGAGGCCTTTACGACCTTCAGCGAGTCTCCATGAGCCTCGATGACATTCAACGAGCTTCAACTAACCTCCGATGACCTTTAGCGAGTCTCCACGAGCCCCGATGAGGACCCAAAAAGCCCTGCCAAGCCCTGACCAGCACAACCAACCCTAACGAGATCCTGCCGAGCTTCGTCGAGCTCCGACGAGAACCCAGGAGACGAGGACCCAGGAAGCCCTGCCAAGCTCCGTCGTCTCTCTCCTCCATCGTAGATTCCGCTCCGGCGATCTCTCGGATCGGCGACTCCTCACGAATCTAAAAGGCGAGTTCTCTTCCTCATTTCTTCTACTTAAAACTACTCGCTCATTTATAATTTGATTCACATCGTTAAATCTTAGAGTAATTAATTCGAATTATGACACCATTAACTGATTCTCGCTCGTGAATGAATGCTCAACTGCAATCTATGAGGCTTTGATATTTTGTTGATGTTAATGTTAGTAGTTAGTCATCATGAAGCCTTTTGAGACATTTTTGAATTTTTATTGGAAGCTAACTATGTTTATTGGATGTGATTAGATAAAATTATTGCTAGTATAACTTATTAATTATACATATAGAGATATATATGTGATGTTTTAAGATATTTATGATATTTAGGACAGACTATATGATATATGACCTCTGAAATTGAGCAAATGTCACCGAAATGTCCACGATATTTGCAATCCGACTTTATATTTTGCCTTCCGATATTAGACCGACATCTGACATGTAGAACATTGTGCCAAACAAAGGATGGGATATAAACAGCCGATGTAGGAAATTTCCTACACTAGTAGCTCCAAGAAAAAAAAAAAAGATGAGCCATCTTAATGGATAGTCCACATTGTTCGTGATCCATGATGCTTGTAATTTTCTTTGTGCCACAAAATAATTATGGGTGAAAATCATTCAGTTCAGAGACATTTAACAATGCATCATGACGTTACAAAAATAATGGTTTTTTCCAATATATAAAACGGAACCTAGGTTTTCAAAATAGGAGACAAGTATCTTAAGTTTTAACAGTTGTTGCATCCATGTCATGTTGACATGTGTATCTCGTGTCTACTTCATGTTGCACAAATTAAAATAATTAGATGATAAATTAAGAGTATTAACTATGAGCAAGATTAGTGAACCAATTATACAGTGCAATGATACAAGGAGGAGGTCAAACTTGCATAATATCAAATCATCAAATAGGTAACATTCACATTTCACAAGCACCAGGACAGGGCCAGAGACAGTGGGGGAACGGGGTCAGGGGTGGGTGGGTGGCTCACCTGCTCCTCCAATGCAAAAATCTGGCTTTCTTTCTCTTGAACGTGTTCTTGAAGATCATGGATTTGTTTCAGATGTTGGGCTCTTTCTGCTTCTGAATTATTGCGCTCTCTTCTGCAACAAAATCACAGCACATAAATCTACATTAGAAGGGTTCACCATAGGAAGTCTACAAAACATGGTATATTCCCCGTGTGTGATCTGCAGCTAGAAAAGAAACAACCTCTGTCCAGTTAACTTTTCATCTTTTTACTCGAGAGTCCTAGTTCCTGAACAAACTTCTGCAAAAGGTCTGTTGGTTTCCAATTGTGAGGGGTGAAGCTAGTCCATATTTTATGAAGTTTCACCTAAACGCAGTCAAATTTCAATGGCAGTTTTTACACATTACATTAATACCACATCATTATTTACAGATTTTTCCTTGATGTTATACTGCTTGCACTCAAATTACAGACATGAAGATTGCAGGCTATCTTTACACTGAAATGACATGAACAAGTTAACATGGTGAGTACAATCAAATAATCAACAAAATGTATTTCCATTTGCTCCTGTTTGTGTATAATTGAAGGCTTCAAACATTTACTTAACGAAGTTCAGTAGCACAAATGGATCTATGATCTTGCCTTTTTAAATCTTTCTTTTCTACTAGGAATGTGAAGCTTATAACTGACGCCATGCTTAATTTAAACTTTAAAGTCTAAATGCCCAGCCTTTTTGACACGTTTCAGAAGTATGTCTATTGATTTGTATGTTCCCTTTACTCATGTGACTTCTATTTAATAATAAAGTTTAAGTTATCGTTGTTATAGAACGAGGCACAAACAGATGCGTGAGCAATGATTCATTATTAAGAAGACCTGTGGACAATTATTAATCCTCCAATCCTCCTTGATGTGTCTAGGATTACCTTCACTGGACCTTTTTTTGCATACTACGAGACCCAGCGCACCCCCCCACCCCACCCCCCCCCCCCCCCCCCCCCCCCAAAAAAAAAAAAAAAAAAACCACCCCACAAGAACAAAAAAAGGGAAAAAAACATCATGTTTTATTGGGGTAAAAAATGTCACACGTTAAAATCTTGTCATCCTTTCCCAATGCTTATCGTACATGCTTAAACGAGGGCACAGCTTGAGATTGATTCATAGTGGATAATTTTTTTTTCATTTAGTTAGATTATATGCATGTGGGTACAAAAATCAACGTGTCCACAAGTTCACAAATGACCCTCAACTAAACCGGTGAGGAAATTTCCCAGCAAAAGTAGTAAATCGAACCAGCTCAATGGGTTGAAAGGCGTCCCTTCCAACCCACAACAAATGCTTGGAAAAGGGTGGAGGGACATAATTGAATAATCCGATTCATGCATTTGGATGTTTCACATGGAAATTTTACAAGCATATAATAACATATAACATTGTTCTATTGTTAGAACTTAGAAATAATTTTTGACTTGTACAAATTTCTAATTAGAAGTTAGAATTGAATCGTTGTTCTTCGCCCTTTTTACCTGTGAGTTTGTTTCAGGTCAAGGTTACAAATGTTTCGACTTTCATAAAGCTTTGTATATGTGCTTTTCACAATGGTCATCTGGGTTCGATGAGGAAACTTTTCCACTTAGTTTTGTATGTGAAGGACCTAAGTAGATTGCATTCCCAGCAAGTTTGTCTCATGTTAGAAAGGGACTTGTATGATTGTATTTTCTGACTGGGGTCATTAGATCCAAATTGTGAATCATGAGATCCTCACAACGCCACTGACACCATCCACCCATGCATAAAACCGTAAAAAGAAGTGAGAAAAAGAAGGATGAAAACAGGAGCTCCCATCTTTGGTAATGAATCGCCGGCTCATTCTTCAACATGCACACTGTCAGAGATCCCCCTGGTCAAGAGCCTCAAGAACTAGCAGAAAAAACACATATACCTTAATCCAATAGAAAACAATATAATTAAAGGTTTCACAGGAGGATATTGACTCTTTCCCCTCCATTTGTATGATCAATCCATGATCTCTCCTAAAGTAAATCAATTGTTCTTTTGTTGCTCTATGAACTTGGACCCTTCTAGTTTTCTATTGGAAGGGTATGCAAGAAAAAAACATGATGAGCTATCAGGTACTCAGGTTATTTTTCTTTTTTTTTTTTAGGTGAATGTATGCAGCTAAGCTAACAATGTCACTTACCAGGTAACAAAAAGTGCGTTGTGTCCATATTTTGAATATGACTTTATGGGAACTCTTTTGGTGGTGTCATTGCATCTTCTTGCTCCTTTGCTCATCTTTGTTACAATTCCATTATTTTTTCTCTTTGTTAACTTCTATTGTTTTCTAATCTCTGCTTCATCACACAATGAAAATATTGAACACATATTTAGAAATCAATCCATCAAAACTATTTTTTTTTGGATAATATAAACCGTGGCCGGAACTTGAACCAGAGACTCCCCACAACCCACTCTCACCCCTTAGCAATGAGGCCGGAGGCTATCAAAACTATTTATTTAACACTGTAGCGGGGAAATTTCTCGAGGGAATTTATCTATACTCAATTTGTAAAAGAGACAGTAAAGCAATGCAAACACTAGAGAATTTACGTGAAAAACCCGCGAGGGGAAAACTACGGTGCCAAGAGAGATTCCACTAAAACAAAGAGATTACAAGGAGTTCTCAGCGTTCTGATACAGATTATATTCTCTAGGGTTGATCCCTCGATTTGATGGAGGTCCAAGTGTATAAATACCATACACGTCGTAATCAAAGGCATGAATATTATGAATCTCCATAACTGCAAGATTTGCACGTTGGGATTTCTTCATTACTGCTCAGATTATGCTTTTGATTATTGAGATTGATTTATGATGCCACCTGTAACCGTTCGTGCTAGAGCAGGGGATGCTGCAACGTCCAAAACGTGGGATGATCTGGCAACCTAACTAACTCCGTGAATTAAGGGAGTCATGCTTGCTGAATTGAAGGTGAAAAATCAATGAGGTTGGTTGATGTAGCTGTCTTGATCGGAGCGGGAGGAGTTGACCTCGGGAACGGCAGAGTGGTGCTCAGGCAGAGCATGGGAGTTCTCAGGGCGGTGGTGTCCTCGGAAGGAGGAGTGACCTAGGAAACAGTTGAGTTATGCTCAGGAAAGGGCTCTACTGGCATGTCTTGTCGTCTGTTTCGAGCGGTCCTGATGAGGTGGGACATGTGTCACAATACTGGTGCAGATCAAAATCCGACCACTACAAATGCCCCATCCGCCTTCTTCGAGTTTCAGAGAGAGGAGGGAAGCGGACTGATCTCTCCTCTAGCTTGAGAAGTCGTGGTGTCTTTTGTACTTTGAAGGAGAGCGATTGAGATGCCTTTTCGTATTTGAGCTTTTTTGAAAATTGAAGTGGGTGAAAACAATTGGCAAATTAATGATCGAGATCATGACATCATGTCAAAAGGGAGAGGACTGAGATGGTGGAGATGGTTTGTGTAATATATCAGTCTTCGTGATGATCTTGTCGCAAAATATCAATTTTCGCAACAAAATCATGTTGCCAGGGAAGACCGCGATGGCTCATGCTTTGACTTGATTTACTCATCGGATGTCCGATCGGGCCAAATCAAGTTCTTAGCTTGGTGCTCTGAGATCTTCTCTCCTGATGGTAGATGAGGTAGGAATGGGGGATGTCCTAGGTAGCGAAGATGGACTTGATTCCATCATCGTCTTTCATGTCTTGCAGTCTTCACTCTTGGTTGGATCATGTTGCTCTCGTCCTGAGAGACTCTTTTCTTAAGGCGAGGCACGGGAAGGAAGCATGGGGGTACCTTGAGATGCCACCGATGAAGCATTCTTTCTCCGAGAGTTTTGACCTCTTGCTCAGGATGGAGAGCCATCACTGTCTTGTATGTCATGGAGGAGCCCGCCTGGCTTTCTTGGAGGTGTGTTCTGGTTAGAGAGAGGAGATTCTGCATTTGGAGTATCTCTTATTTTTGTGCAGGAACCTCCATGGGCTTTCCTGGGGATCTGCGAATGGTGGCGTGAACAGTAGGATCGCGCCCGTGCGAAGCGTTCCCCGACGGCTAGTTCTTTGTTTGTTTCAACATCAAGAATTTATTCGGCAGGTCTGAATGAGTAGGTGTGAGTTATCTGTATTTCTTTTCAAAAAAGCAAACACAAATGAGTGATATACTCTTGTTCGATGTAATCAAGTGTGTATTTGAATGGATGGAATCAAAAAGTTTTATAATAAAAGCATTAATTTTTTAAATGAAAATGTTGCTTGAATCTTGCCCAGTTTGTTTTACCATTACTCTCGCTTGGAATAGGAGGATGTTTGCTCAGAGAATTTGCTTTGATTTGGAGGTACTTGGTATTGGCTCAGCGTGTAGTTCTCGAGGGGGTGTTAGTCCCACAATGGTACTTAAAAAGTTTTGCCCCCGAGTAGGAAAAATCCCAGATGTGGGGTTGATCCTCCGAGAGGGGAAAATCCCTACAACGAACTTGGTTCGCATATGCTCCCTAGTGGGGAAAATCCCATCAACAGAGCTGCGAAGCTGGATCTCTAGTAGGGAAATTCTCTGCATCAGAGTTTGATCTCCAAGTAGGGAAAATCCCACAGTGGAGTGTCTTGGAGGGACGTAAAGGAGCCTGTGATGCCGTCTCTAAGTGGGAAAAATCCCATCTCGGGACAACCAGACAGTATTGAAAGTAACTAGGATGTGCATACAAGCATACAATGAGACATTAAATAAAATATTAGACACAAACATGGGTGAGTCTAGTTGTATGAGCTTAGCTAATGGATTCATGAAACTAGTACGTCGAGAGAATAATCCAAACAAAGAACCCTCTTAGATATACTTTGTCTCATTGAGCCATTAACCGAGCATATACAACCCGAGTTACCCCAGACTGACCAATCATCAACGCATTCAAACTTTGAACTCATACCTGAAGCTTTTGTTCTCAGGAAATCCTACCTGTAGCTTTTCGTTCTCGGGAGAATAATTGAACTTATGACCATACGAGACCGATACGTCGAGGAGATAATCCAAATAAGGAAACCCTCATAAATATACCTTGTGTCGTATATATCATAGTCATGTCGAACCTGCAAAAAATTAGTCTGAAGTCAAAAAAATTAGTCTGAAGTGGGGATAAAACCCATCAACGGATTGGATGTGTCTGTCCCGAATAAGGGCCCCTATGCAGCGACGATCTGGTACCTCCAACGTGGGAGTAAGCCCATCAGTGGAGTTGTCCTCTCGTGTGGGGGATATCAATCAATGGAGCTGTCTCCTGAGTGGGGGAAATCCCATCATTGGAATATGAAAGAATCCCGATAGAAGGAAACTATCAGGGGTTCATCTGCCCGTAGATTCAGAAAAGGAGAGCCCGTAGGCTAGTGTTTGTGTTCCAAGTGGGGGTAATTCCATAAGCGGAACGTCAGACGGGGGCTCTAAGAGGAAGAAATCCCTCCGCATATTAGGGGACTCCGAGTGGAGGCAGTCCCACAACAGAGGGTTTCCGCTCGCGTAGTACTTTGCATTGACACTTTCAAGTGGGAGAAATCCCATCAGCAGAATGTATAGACACTATCCTCTCAGTGGGAGAAATCCCAACAGTGAAGGAATCGTATTTCCGCCTCCGAGTAGGGAAAATCCCATCAGCGGGGTGTGTGAATAGATGTCATAATCGTCTCCGAGTAGGAAAAATCCCATCAGTGAGGGATCCTAATGACCGCCTCCGAGTGGGGGAAATTCGATCAGCAGGGCGTGTGGCCAGATGGATGGATGTCGTAACCACCTCCGAGTAGGGGAAATCCCATCAGCAGGGGATCTAGCGGCTGCCTCCGAGTGGGGGAAATCTCATCAGCAAGGCGTGAGATGGATATATGTACTGCAAAAGTTAGGAACATAGAATAATATTTATTCAAAAATGCAATACATAAGATTAGGATTGGAAGCAAGTACACTCTGTATGAAATGGTTCAGGTAGTCGGTTGATTGTCTTGTACTTGGCAATTAGGTTCTACTCCTGTGAAGGTTGTGTGTACGGCTGTCTAAAAATTGCCTCGAGAGTGAGGACGTACTCTTGAGGAAGCCCTGGTGGATGAGCTCTTTCAAGTACCTTCGGAGGGCCCAATAATGGATGATTTGGTGCTCTTTACATTTGTGGTATAAGCAGTATTCTTCCCACCAAAAAGTGAGGGATTGTGATGGAAAGGATCGCTCGCTCTGGAGTAGCTGTCGAAGATGGGAGTCGAGAATTTTCTCGAAAATTCACACTCCTGGATATCTTTGGATAGAGGAGAGTCATGAATATGAATAGTTGGGATCAGGTGCTGAGGTAGCTTGGCCTCCGCGATCTGTTTCTGGATCAGCTTGTCGAGGGCATGGAGACTCGGGAATCTGTTGCTCTCAGGGTCGCCCTCTGTTTGTGTAGAGTTGTTCTGGAGGGCTACAACTTGGGTCTGGAGCTGTAGGGTGAGTAGTTTCAGCTCCTCTTATTCTCGGATGATGTTCTCACGGTTGAGCGCCATATGTTCCCGCTCATGATCAGATTGCAGTTGTTGTCCTTCATTTGCTCTTCCCTCTAGTAGAGCATATGAAGAAATTGGTCTTCTCATTGCTAAAACGGTTGGACATCAGCAAAAAGTTCCTAAGATGAGATGGAGTCGGTGTCCTCGGTATGCGGTTGATTATTGGTTGGTAAGGAAGCCTTGCCCCCAGTGGTTGTGGCGGCCTTGCCTTTGAAAGTTGCAACGTTGACGACTTGCTTTCATGGGGCCATCATTGATCTGGAAGAGGATTTTTAAGGAAAGTTATGGGGAGTGATCTTGAGTGTAGGGACTCAGATATTAATGAAAGCATCAAATGTAGCGGGAAATTCCTCAGGGGAATTTATCTACACTCAATTTGTAAGAGAGACAATAAAGCAATGCAAACTCCAGAGAATTTATGTAAAAAAACCTGCAGAGGGGAAGAATCACGGTACCAAGAGACAGATATTAAACTAAATCAAAGGGATTATAAAAAGTTCTCAGCACTCTGTTACAGATTCTATTCTCTAAGGTTCGATCCCTCTATTTGATGAAAGTCCAAGCGTATAAATACCTTGCACATCGTAATTAAAGGTATGGATATTACGAATCTCCATAACTACAAGATTTGCACGTTGAAATTTCTTCATAACTGTTCGAATTATGCTCTTGATTATTAGGAGTGATTTCTGCTGCCAGCTGTAGCCGTCTGCGCTGGAGCAGGGGTTGTAACGTTCAAAATGTGGCAGCGTAACTGACTCTAAGAGAGTCCTACTTATTGAATTGAAGATGAAAATCAATGAAGTCTGTTGATGTAGCTGTCTTACTCGGAGCGGGAGTTGACATTGAGAACGGCTGTGAGTGGAGCTCGGGAAACTGCTTGGAGCATGGGGTTCTCGGCGCTGTGGTGTCCTCGGAAGGAGGAGTGACCTCGTTAACGGCCGAGTGGTGCTCAGGAAAGTGCTATGTTGGCATGTATTGTCTGTTTCGAGCAGTCCTGATGAGGTGGGACAGGTCTTGCGATCCTTGTGCAAATCAAAATCTGACCACCACAAACACAGACACTGAGTCAAATTTTTAGGCCAGACGCATGAAACATTTCTAGGAAACAGCAACAAAATTCTAGTAACCATATTGGAGTATTAAGTTAACCCATTGATTTACCGACCATATCTTACCAACCACTGGTTACATAATTCATGTTAAATAAAAAATCTAGATTGTTCTATATTTTTGACCAATTCAATGCCTAAAATCTTTCTTTCACTCACTTCTTGGGATGCTAACCCTGTTACGCAAGAGCAGCCTTACACTTGATTTTGCAGAAAATCTCCACCTTAATTAATAAGATTGTGGTGTTTTTTCTTCATATGAAGACATTTCAGTTTTTTTTTCTTTATTATCTTCTAAATCTAAGTTAGGAGAACCATAGGATTTAATGATTGAGGCATTAAAAATAGTTCAAAGAAAGTGCTACAAATTCCTTGCTGTTAATATTCTTTTATGTGACCATGTCAATGTTTAAGATAGCCAGAAGGCCCAGAACCACAAGCTCATAAAAAAGCTTATTACTTTACCCGGTTGGGCTTTGATATTAGATATCTCAGATACCTAAAGGAAAAGAACAGAGTCCAACGGATCACAAGAGAAATTACAATAAAAATTACAAGAACAACTACATTCATATAATCATTTAATAACCCGGTGTTTGTGCCTGAGGGCAACAACAGAAATTCAAGTTGGGACTTGGTTTAGCTATTCAAAAACTTGGATACTGCCAGCTCATGGTGCACCCATTGGCATATTGGCATGCCTACATAAGTATTAGTCTTGAGTTTATAAAGCATTGTCAGTCATTTAATCCATTTAACTAGGTGCATGTGATCTCAACAAAATACACTTTAAACAACATAGGATGGATAACTTTTGATCAAAATAAATTAGTTTGCATTATCGTGCTGGTTAGACTTCAGAAGTTACAAATTGCTTCAACTGGTTATTATGGACATGAAATTCTATTATTTCTTATTTGGCATGCTCCTGTGTTCAGCAAACTATCTCACTAGTCAAAAAGATTGCCTCCTTTTATCCATATAGATAAGATAGATGTTGATGTAGGCTTGAAAGTTCTCGCAGCTTCAGAGGGAGTGATGGCAGAAATTAAGATACTTAACTCAGTTGTTCTCGCTAAGTTAGGCATGCTTTTATAAAGAGTCCATAAAAGAAGCTAAAAATGCATGCATTAGTGATGTAGTTGTCTATATAAAGGGCAAATATAGTTGGAAAAAAAAAGAGAAACGAATGAACGAAAGGTTTAAGGATAGCATTCCTATCTTATCTCTATTATCTACTTCACAAACTTGGACTGCAAAATATGTGGTTGAAAATGAAACAATATGCACTGTCTTTTTCTTTTTGAGGGGATATATGAGCTGTCTTGAAAAGCAAAATAGCACATCTTCTAGTTTTTCTAATTAAATAAATGAAGTTGAAATTGTAAGAACTGCATATTTATTGTAAGTGAATACAGACCTATATGATTTTTTACGGGTTCTCTCCAAGGGAAACATCAGACCTGTACCCAGAGTTATTAAATAATAATCCAGATTGCTTTTTGAGTTTTAACTGTATTCTAATGTATAGTTGGGATAATAAGTTTTGAAAGGGTTTACCAGCTAAAAGCTTTTAAATTTAATTTTAAAGCAGAAAAAAAGATAGGTCTTCATTTTTTTTTCTTTTTTTAACAAAGGCTGTATCACAACATGTTTTCAGTTTTTATACCACGTTAAAGAAAGTTCATGGAGATTGGCTCACCGAAGTCACCTTAAACGCACTGTTCATGGTTCAAATATTTTTAGCATTCTTCTTCAGATGGAGTTTCCTGCCACTTCTTATATAAGTTTAGGTGGGACCTCACATATTGAGATAACATATGGAGGTCCAGAGTATCTATGTGCAAGTACGGGGCTGTTTGGTTGGGATGGAAGTGAGGAAGTAGTAATAATTCTCTTTGGAACTTGAGAATTAGTTAGTGAGTTTTTCGGTGTTCGGATGTTGTTGGGAAGTGTTGTTTGAAAAATGTTTTGTCTTTTCCAGTGTTTGGATGGTAACGTGAAAGTGAAAGTGAAAAAGTTGACCACAAAGTTGACCGCAAAATAATATTAAAATAAAAATTAATTAAGAAAAATAAAAATTAGATTGTAATTAGAATGCAAGTGAAAATTACATGATCATAAAATTAACTGTTTTGAGTTACAACTTATTACAAATGAGATTTACATGACCACAAAATAAACCGTAACACCCTGAAAGTGAGGAAGTGATTGTGGAAAAAGGAAAAGAGAAAAAGGAAAGGGCTCTACTAATTTTTCTTTTCCGATGTTTGGATGGACAGGGAAGTGACTTCCTCATTTCCTTACTTCCGCCCACTTCCTTGCAACCAAACACGCCCTACATATTTCTGAATGGGATTGTGGAATAAGCTGTTGAATGCACGAAAAAGATCAATTTATTCTCTGGTTATAGATTTATTGTAGGCAACACTCTTGTCCACAGATTTCCTCGCTATGAAGAAAAACGCTAGTTTTAATATCATGTGACATCCGATATGAAGTTTCTAGATTTTTCGAGGAGCCTTGTGACCCTTGCAAGTTGCGACCATAATTACATGGTGAAGAATTGATGATGATAATTAGGAATTAAACTAATTAGACTCTGCTTGTGCAATAAAATCATCAATAGTCTAGGACAGTAACAAAACCGGACAGATAAAAAAATCACAGCTATAAGCTACACATACACTTTAGTACGATTGGAGATGCACTATCATAGCTGTATGTTTATCATAACTGTTTGATGTCAGTCATGAGACATTATGTGCCTTTTAAGTTGAAACATGCAAGATATAACATTTAAATATCTAATTGGTTGATGAGAATAAGGGCGAGTGTTGGGCTGAACTTAAAGCAAGGGAGTCTATTAGAAGGTTAGCAAGAATATGGGAAACAAAGACATACACAGAAGTCTTTGCTTAAGTAAAAGGAATCCTCAACTGCAGATGTCAAGAATCAAAACAAAAGAGTGTGTTCATTAAAATAAGTGGAACAAGCACCACTTTGAAAGTGCTTCCAGACTTTGACACGGTTGTGAGATTTCATCTAGATGTTATATACCACCACAAGAGAGCCCATCGTAATGTTAGGCAATGAATGTCTACATGCATTTGTATGGACAAAAAAGAAGAGAATATTGAGATAGTTGTTAAGGCTACAGAAAATTGGAAAGAAAATTCAGATTACATGAATGTAAGGGTAGAGCCTAACGGAGTGTGGAACTGAAATTAGAGCTAGACTTGGCCACTTCTTGAAGGAATTGGAGGTTAGAACTAGTCAGAAGTACAAGAATATGGGAATCAAGGACATAAACAAAAGTGCTCCATAAGTAAAAGGGATCTTCAACTGTGAGTGTCAAGAATCAAAACCTAAGAGTACATTCACTAATAAGCATCACATTGAAAGTGGTTCCAAACTCTAGCAAGATAATAATATTTCATCTAGACGTTACATAGTAGCACAAGAGAGCACATCATAATGGTAGGCAATGAATGTCTACTCTGCACGCATTAATGCATGGGCAAAATAAGAGAATGTTCAGATAATTGTTAAGGCTATAGAAAATTAGAAAGAAAGATCAGTAGATTAGATGAACGTAAGGATAGCGACTACACTTGAGTTTGGTTTAAAGAGATTCTACATGATGTAGGTCAAAAATGAACATAATGAATAGTTAATATGGTTTTCCTATCATTGAATTTTAATGGGAATTATTTGCTCCCAGATCCTTCTCACGAGAGCCAAGACTATCTCAACAAAATACATGAGATAGCAAAATTTATGGCAATAACTATTATCCATAGGATCCAGAAAAGGAGAGGTCAGAATGCTGATTAGGAGTAAGAAAGAATTAAACAAAGCAACTGGGCATTTCGGAAGATTTAGGAATGGATCCCCACATACTTGAAGGTGGCTAACTCTTTGTTCTGTTCCCTGAGAAGGTCATCTTTAGCCCAAGCCTAAGGAAACAAAATTAGACAAGAAATATGACTCTTTAGAAACAAATTTAGACCATTTACTTAGGAATACAAATATAATATTGCAAAACAACCGCTTCATTGTCAAATTTGACCGCACGAAGCTCCCTGTCCTTCTCATCCAATTTCACCTCTAACTCATGTATGTGTTGTTCTCTCTCCTGTAGCTGATCCTGCACAACCAAGACAATAAATGGATAAATGTGAGAAAGACAAGAAGCGTGAATGGTGGAAAAGGAAACCTAGTGAAATCTATCAATACAAATGCAAAGCAATGACAGATAACACGTTATGAATGCAATAAATTATAAAAGAGACTCCGCAAATTGCATTGAGAATTGATGGAAATATCATACAAATTTCTTTATGGAACCTAGTCAGAAAAGTTGGAGGTGTAGAAAGGAAATGCAATTGACTACACCGGTAGAGGGGGGGCAAGAGAATCAGAGAGAGGGGCACAGTTTGGGGCCAGAGAGAGAGCCTGAGAGAGAGGGGGCACAATTATTGGATATGGTGGGGGTCCCCATGGACCCCGCCCCCCTCTCCCTCCGCCACTGGACTACACAACGATGAATAGTACAATTGTTGCATAGCTAATATCAACATAAGTCAACTAACTAGGACTTGCAATATTCTCGCATTACTCTCTCTCTCTCTCTCTCTCTCTCTCTCTCAAAATATGTGACCTCAATCAGTTACTGAAGTGCATGTCTCGGTCTTAAATGAGATCCAGCTAGGATTTTAGTCCAGTAAAATAATCAAAGAGGGAAGAATATACAATAGGTATAGCATGATTCAAAGATTTGAAACCACTTCAACCAGCCAAGAGAAGAGTTGCATAAGTGTTATTGTCATATTCTGAAACTGAAGTTAGACTCAGTTATCTACAATTTCAGAGTTGATGGTTTAGGAGCCAAAATTGATTTACCATATATCACTATCTGGAAAAAGCTATAGGCCAATGACACTATAGTAGCCTCATGGCACCACTCTAGGCTGCAGTTGAACTTAGAGAGCAGCTGTTAAAGTTAAGTCAACTGCTTCCACCCAGTATAAGATAATCTAGCTAGAGAAAACTAGCACACAGCAACACAATATGCATCACCACAAATCTTACACAAGCCAACATTGCATGCAAATGAGAAATAATAAATGGTAAAGAAGAAACCTTGAGTTTGGCCGCTGCATGAGCATGCTCCTTGATCTGCACCTGGAAGCTATTCTGCACCTCCAAGATCTATTCTCCGCCCTGGCAATGGCCTGCGCTCTCAACTTTACCTCCACATGCTGCAGCTCCTCCCTCTGCCTCGTGATCTCCTGAAGCCTCTGCTGGGCTATCTCATCGCTCAGGCCCCTGCCATCTATGCTGATAGAACAGAAGTCCAAATCGAGCGGCCCTGTTCCCTCCTGCACCTTCTCAACAATAAACACCACTCCTAAATAAAACCTTGAAGAAAAATCAAAGATTTCATTAGGGCATTGATGAACATGTACCTCATATATCGTTCTCTCATCAGATTGGCCCAGCTTAACATGCTCCGGATCCTGCAGCACAGCAGTCACAGCTTAAGAAAGAAATATTGGGTTTTAAGAGAAAATTTTCAATTATACCTCATTTCCACCGTTTTGAAACGAGGAATGTTCGGAGACAGCACGCCATTCCTTTCTTGGGAATTGAGAGGAGGAGGACGGCACGGGAAGGGTCCCGCCACGGCCGGCGGCAGCCTCCATTCCGATCCAGACGGGACAGGATCCCTAAAATCTTTCCAGCTCTGAGAAAGTAAGGATTTTCCGTGAAGGAGAGAGGCGAGTAAGAGGAGACCGGAGAGAAAAACCTAATTTTGAAAGTTTAAGGGAAGAGAATGAGGGCTAGGGTGTCTAGGGTTCAAGGGATGATGCCGATTGGGGGTAGGGGTGAGCAGAGTTCGGTTATAACTGAAATAACCGACCAAAAATCGAAACCCAAACTCGAACCGAACCGAACCGCTCTAGTTCGGTTCGGTTTCGATTTTGTGTGTCAAAAACCGAACCCGACCGAACCGAACCGAATCTCTTACCCTATCTCTTAGTGAATCATATAGTTCATAAAAAAACTGGTAAAAACTTATCTCATTACTTCTATCAATACCATCTTTTTATGTTGAATATGAGAAAGTTATGTTAAGTACACCATCACAATTAAGAATAATATTTATATTAATATATTTTCTTTTTTTTCATTCTTGCTATTAAAAGTTAGTAATAATTATGTGAGTTTTGATATAAGAGCCCAAATATAGCGTAAAAGCTTTAGAATATGAAATTTTTAATTCACATTAAGGTTAGGGTCTTTTTCTTATTTTTAATTTGGGTATTGAATATTTGAGATTAGAATATTAAAGGATGATAATATAATGGTGATTAAAAATTTAAGAAATGATGGGAAAATATTGGCCTAACCGAAAAAACCGAAAAACCGAACCGAACTTAGTCGGTTCGGTTCGGTTCGGTTACTAAGTCTAATCGGTTCGGTTCGATTTTGCAAAATTTAGCAAAAACCGAACCGAACCGACCGATGCTCACCCCTAATTGGGGGAGAGAAGTGAAGAAGCCCGGTCCTCGCCCACTTTCGTCGAAGAGAAAGCCGGGGATTTTTATTTTAGGGATTGTGAGAGAGATGTTTGATGAGGGGATTTTGAGCTTACTTATTTTAAGGTGTGTTTGGTTGTCGTAATTGGACGTAATTCGTAAGTTGTAATTGGTAAAGTCTTTTATATTTGTAAATGAGTTACATACATGTAAGCTTTATAGTGTTTGGTTGGTAATATAAAGTTGTAAGTGAAAAAGTGTATTGTGCTTTACGGTGTTTGGTTGTCGTAATGTGTAAGTCGTAAGTGAAAAAGTTGATCACAAAATTAATTATTTGGTGATTTAAAAAGTTTTAATATTGCAAATAAATATTAAAAATGTTAAATATTAAAAAAAATTAATATTAACATAAAAAAATAATACAAATTTGCATGACCACAAAATTAACTGTAACTGGGCTGTAAGTGAGTGGTAATTGGGTTGCAAGTGAGGGGTAATTGGGTTGTGTAAGTCTTTTACGAATTACGGTCCAAACAAACGCCGTAGTTGTAACTGGGTTGTAAGTCATTTACGAATACGGACTTTTACGCGAAACAAACGGCCCCTTAGCGGGTTGGGAAAAAGGGAGGGGAACGGACATTGCCAACCCTGAGGATGCGGAGGACATTCCAAGGATGAGGGCACCCTCAAATTGATACAAGCCTCCTAAAAAAATTAAAAATATGTTGTAAAACTCTGAGAAATATAACACAAAAACAGAGATTTTTAGAGACAAAGTAGAAATAGGAATTCTTATTGATTTTTGAAGTGTGTACATTGAAATGAATAAGGAAGGGTCTATTTATAGAAAAACATTGGGGTACTATGCAGTCACTATGCACGCTTGCGTCGTCGCTTGCCTCAGCGCATAGTGCACGCTTGCGTCATCGCTTGCATCAGCACATAGTAAACTCATTAATGGTGCATAGTAAAGGTAGGCAGCCACGTTTCATAACACTCCCCCTTGGTTGTCAACCTTACATGATATCTCATTAAAAACCTTGCTAGGAAAACCTAGTGGGAAAAAATCATAGCGAAGGGAAAAAGAGTACATCATCTCTGTATACGTGTTCTATACTGCATGGTTAAAAACCTTACTAGGAAAACCCTGTGGGATAAAATCATAGTAAGGAAAAAAGAGTGCAGCCACGTAAACTCCCCCTCAAGTTGACATAAGTAGTTCTTCTTTTAAGTCTCGCTTATGACGCATCCCAATATTATGAATAAGCTTTTTGAGAGTTGTAGGGGGAAGTGTCTTTGTAAATAGATCTGCCACATTATCACTTGATTGGATATACTGAATATTAATTTTCTTATTCTTTTCAAGCTCTTCGCTGAATGAGAAGAACTTCTGGGGTATATGCTTGGTACGGTCGCTTTTGATGAATCCTTCCTTCATTTGAGCGACGCATGTGATCGGGGTGGAACTAGCACTCAAAAGTGTGTATTATGTAGAATCGATGAAAAGTTCGAATGTGCTTAATGTACCCTCGATACTTCCGTTATAGCATTGGCTCAACGGGTCGAATCTACAGGGAAGGGAGGCGATAGAAGCATTAACAGTCTCTAGTCACGTAGATGTAACAATTCTTCTTTGTTGAAAGAATGAAAAAGAAAGTGAAAAAGAAAAGAAAGGAAATCCAGAATGTGGTAGGTGAGGAGAGCGATGAAAATGACGAAGTGAAAACAAAATAGAAGAGAGTTGAAAACAAATGAAGAAAGAAGATGGAACTATGATGAACTAAGAAGACGATGGAAACAACGATGAAAATGAATAAAAGAATTTTGGAAAAAGCTTTCTAAAACAAACTAAAAGAAAACTCATGGCTACTAACTACTAAATACTCCACTAACCATACTAACCTCTTCGAGATAGTTGCCTCACATTTTGATCCTCGGCCATCACAATCCTTGTCTTCAAAGAAGCGATACAAAGCATGGCTCATGGATGGTTCATAACAATCAAAACATTGCAATAGAACAAGCAATTACAAGCATCACTCATTACACTACAAGCACGAAATAAAAGAGCATGAAATAAAATAGAGTTAGCTTGGTTAGCAAGTTAGCAAGTTAGCAAGTTAGATGTTAGAACCCATCATCTTTGGCCATCAATGGCTCTTGTAAGAACAAGGCCTTGTAGAGGAAACCCGATTCATGTGGATTATCAAGTAAGTGGTTAGATGGTTAGTGGTTAGTAGTTAGATTGCCATAAGAAGAAAAAGTTAGCAAGAAATCATGTTAGAAGGTGAAGGAGATTACAATGGAGGAGAAAAAAGGCACCTTTACATAGAGTGTCACTCTCTATTACATCAACCCTCTCAATCTCTCTCTCTCTATGAATCACTCAGCCCTACTACAATGATCTAAAAACAAAGAAAAGAAAATACAAGAAATGAAGAACACTCACCTACACTACTCCTAAAATCTGGACCTACTCCTAAAAACGAAGACTGCTCTCGGTCTGGCTCTCTGCAGGGCTATTTATAGGGCTCCGAAGGATCCAGAAGAAGAGACGGAGCCACGCGTCGAAAATCGACGCGTGGCTCCCTAGGATTGCCGCGTTTTCCCAAGGATTGCCGTGGGAATGCTGCAATCCTAGGGAATCGTGTCTCTGGATTTCGTCCACGCGTTCGTCTGGCTTCTAGCTGCTTCCAGGTATATCCTATTTCTGATACTTTCGCCCGAATATTCGTCTGACAAGCGTAGGGTCTAGGTACAATGCATGTTCTAGAAAATCCTTTGCTTGGCCTCCAAGTAATTGCGGGATTAATTAGCATAAATTGAGCTGAATTAGCCTCTTATTCCATCTTTGCCCTTGGACTTGGATTTACCTGCAATTAAGACCAAAACACGATTTAGACGACTATTTATTCATAAAAACTGTGAGAAATGCGATATAATAATGCAGAATTTGTAGACTAATCACACCTCCACACTTATTCTTTTGCGCGTCCCGAGCAAAACAAGAAAAGAAAACTATACTACAAGGATTATTACACCACTTTCGCAGGTGACGCGATTGCACTGAGTGTGTGCAACAAGCCGTTAAACCTCTAGGTTACCCTAGAGGAGGAGTGTTGTCTCCTGAGGGTTTTCAGCAGATTGCACCCACAAAATCCATAAAGAAAGAAGACAAATGTTAGTATTTTGAAAACGCATTTTGAAAGAGAGACAAGTTTACGAAATATTTTTGCAAAAATATAAGTGATCTAAGGTCATAAGTCCACCACAAATCAATCTTCCTTAAACTTAGTCTCTATGCAAGATCTTATCTTCTATTAAGGTAAGAATTCAAAATTGGATTGAATAGTTTATCTTTCATAATACCTAGATAATATGCACTTTGTGATAGTGAAGATTTCTGGGACTTCAACTCTAACCGTCAAGCCATTTATTTATATATATTTATTTTCTTTTTTTCTTCCCTTAGTTTAGGCTTTCTAGTTCACCCATGTAGCGAGCCTATAACCGATGACTCCCAAACCAGATGGTCCTAGGGCACCAGATGAGAAAACATCCCTCGGGTTTAAGGACTCGAGTAAAAAAGGCCACAAAACTAAAGGGGATTATTTATTTCCTTTACCACCGTTAGGCGTGAATAATCATGCTTCTTGAGGCATAATTATCCAGCTTAATAAGTGATGTTTTATTTATTAATTTTTTTATTTTATGGCATTTTAGGTCTTTATTTCCATCCCAAAAATTGTGTAAGTGTGAAGTGCATACTATCTAAGGCAAAAAATTCAAGATGAAATTATCTCCCCAATCTTTTATACTTAACCAATAATTTTAAACAAGATCTATTATTTCAACTAGGTTTAAGATGTTATAATTAAGGCTTTCTTAATTTCTAAGATCATCTTAATTTTCTTAAAAATAGATCACAAAACTTTGTCTCTTATTTCAAAAAGTTTTTAAAGAAAGAGAAAATTTCTATACAAAAGGGAAGATTTCTAAAAGTATCCTAAAAGAAGTGTAAAAGAAAGAAAGTCTAAAAACTCTAAGTTAGTAAACCCTCCCCCACACTTATCTCATGCATTGTCCTCAATGCATCGTGATATATGTATGCATGAAACAAATAGAGAGGGAAGGAAAAAATATTACCTCAAGGTGGTGGTTCCGGTGGCGGTCTGATTGGTCCACGAAAGGCGGTCCAATCATTCTTACGTGGAGTCCGGAGGAACCCACCAGAGACCTCAAGAATACAACCCACTAGAAAGATGTATATATGCATGATTTTTATTAAAAATTTTACCCCATCTAATTCCAAATTTTCAAAATAATTTCGGAGTCAAATTTATCAACACCCTTGTCCCAGAATTGTGTACAAAAAGATGGAATGATTGATTTGGACTCAAAAGTACAGGAACTATATATCGACTCAGAAAAATGACTCAAGTCAAGTAAAGGTTCGGGAGTCGAGATCGGTTCAGGAAGTGGGTCCAAATCAAGAAAATGAAGCTCAAGTCCACATTCATTTCCCATGATGGAATGTGACTATCAAAGATTGGTGATTCAAGTTCAGGAATGACAGGTATGAGAATCAAAACTGACTCTAAAATGTTGCTCAAATTGGGTAACAAAAAAGGAGTCAATAGTGATTCAGGAATTTGAACTGGATCACAAACTTGAGAATCAAAGTCACATTCTCATTAAGTTCAATTCCACAAAAATGAGAACTTGCCAATTTATCAATGGGACTTTCAAAAGTATGAAATTGGTCAAGTTCAATATGATCATCATAAGAGATTGGTGATTCACTTTCACAATGGATAGGCACTGGATCCAATACTGACTCGGGAAATGAAGTGAAATCAGGTGAAGACACTGGAGTCATAATTGAATCAGGAAGTAGAATTGAATCACTAATTTGAGTTTCATGATCATATTCATGCTCAAGTTCAATTTCAAGAAAAGGATAACTTGCCAAAATGTCAATGGGATTTGAGGTGTGGACAAGTTCAGGTGGATGTGCTGAAATTGAATCTTGATTTCCAAAACAACATGACTCTTTGGCTCGGACAGAATGGTTAGTGACATTAGAAATAGGATGAGAATGAAGAGTTTGAATCAACTCTAGTCACGGTTACGAGCATTTTGAGCCTGAGTCATGATTTCAAGCATCTTTTTACAATTCATTGGTTCATCGTTTTGTTGAAAAGATGAAGAATTGTTTTGGAATTGGTGGCAAAATTGTGAGTCCATCAGATTTTGTGATTTTGTGTTGGACTCACGCATACTCATTTCCAAATTGATGGTCTTCTATTTTGGACTGGTGGAACTGAGTATGAATCTTGAAAATGTTGTGGAATTGAAGAGGCCCTCATTTTCTGAATTTGTTGCTCGGCCTCTTGTAGATTGGCTTCTATACTCCTTTGTACTCATATTTTTCTTCAAGGGAGGTTCAGAAAAAGGAGTATAAGAAGCGAAATCGGGAATGAATATTGTGGACAAGGTGAATATGGTGGACAAGGAGTTTGAAAATTTGACTCGGGGACTTGTGAATCCCCATTGAATCTGTGACGAGTTGAATTATATTGGAAATTATAGTCATAAGAATGTGGGTATGGGTTGTATTGATTCGGATAAGGCCAACCGGTGTATGTGGTTGGTGCATATTGTAAAACGCCGGGTTGGAATTATCCGAATAAAATGGAGTTGGTGTGAAATATGGATTCATGTTCAGATTGAAAGAATTGTTATTATTGAATGCCATTTCACACAAAAAAATCACAAAAAAGAAAGAATCAAACAACAACAAAAGAAAAGAAAATCAAAATCAAGCCAATAGGAGGGTTGATCTAGACCTAGATGTGGATGTCCCTAGGAGCCAACGTCTATTCAAATTTTATTAGGGCTTGGGTTGTGTGAGTGGGGAGATGATTTTGGGCTAAGGAAGGATTATGAAATCCCACCTTATCTTGTTTGGGTTTTGCCCTAATTTTCATTTGTGCAAGTGTGCAATATAGACAAGAATATAACACAAAGCAATAATAAATCACCCACGTGTTTGTCCTATGCTATATGCAATATGTACATCTCCATCCAAATCACAACAACAGAACAAAATACAGTATATTGGAATTGAATTGACACGTGCCTAAATGCAAATGTAACCGTTTTTAAAAGCGTCCAAATTCCGTATTTTAGTTCTTTATTTATTATGGTGTGTAGGCAATCAAAGCAAGAAGATAGCAGTACAAATCCACTAGCTATTACAATTCACATCCCAGAACAAACAAGATACAACATTATTGCACAATGGCCGCGGTGGCGCGGCAAAAGTCGCGGTTTCGCGGCTTTCCTTCCAAATCTGGGGCCCTGCTTTCTAGAGCAGGGAGAGGCAAAACTAGTTTATGTACTGCAATGTTAAGCACCTAAAAATATTGCCCTGCACACCAAAACAGAGAAGACAAATGTTACAAAAACGTGACATCAAAACCATTCCCTTCCCCGGCAACGGCGCCAAAAATTTGATCGGGGTGGAACTAGCACTCAAAAGTGTGTATTATGTAGAATCGATGAAAAGCTCGAATGTGCTTAATGTACCCTCGATACTTCCGTTATAGCATTGGCTCAACGGGTCGAATCCACAGGGAAGGGAGGCGATAGAAGCATTAACGGTCTCTAGTCACGTCAGATGTTAACAATTCTTCTTTGTTGAAAGAATGAAAAAGAAAGTGAAAAAGAAAAGAAAAGGAAATCCAGAATGTGGTAGGTGAGGAGAGCGATGAAAATGACGAAGTGAAAACAAAATAGAAGAGAGTTGAAAACAAATGAAGAAAGAAGATGGAACTATGATGAACTAAGAAGACGATGGAAACAACGATGAAAATGAATAAAAGAATTTTGGAAAAAGCTTTCTAAAACAAACTAAAAGAAAACTCATGGCTACTAACTACTAAATACTCCACTAACCATACTAACCTCTTCGAGATAGTTGCCTCACATTTTGATCCTCGGCCATCACAATCCTTGTCTTCAAAGAAGCGATACAAAGCATGGCTCATGGATGGTTCATAACAATCAAAACATTGCAACAAGAACAAGCAATTACAAGCATAACTCATTACACTACAAGCATGAAATAAAAGAGCATGAAATAAAAGAGAGTTAGCTTGGTTAGCAAGTTAGCAAGTTAGATGTTAGAACCCATCATCTTTGGCCATCAATGGCTCTTACAAGAACAAGGCCTTGTAGAGGCAACTCGATTCATGTGGATTATCAAGTAAGTGGTTAGATGGTTAGTGGTTAGTAGTTAGATTGCCATGAGAAGAAAAAGTTAGCAAGAAATCATGTTAGAAGGTGAAGGAGATTACAATGGAGGAGAAAGGAGGCACCTTTACATAGAGTGTCACTCTCTATTACATCAATCCCTCTCAATCTCTCTCTCTATGAATCACTCAGCCCTACTACAATGATCTAAAAACAAAGAAAAGAAAATACAAGAAATGAAGAACACTCACCTACACTACTCCTAAAATCTGGACCTACTCCTAAAAACGAATACTGCTCTAAGTCTGGCTCTCTGCAGGGCTATTTATAGGGCTCCGAAGGATCCAGAAGACGAGACGGAGCCACGCGTCGAAAATCAACGCGTGGCTCCCTAGGATTGCCGCGTTTTCCCAAGGATTGCCGTGGGAATGCAGCAATCCTAGGGAATCGTGTCTCTGGATTTCGTCCACCGCGTTCGTCTGGCTTCTAGCTGCTTCCAGGTATATCCTATTTCTGGTACTTTCGCCCGAATATTCGTCTGACAAGCGCAGGGGTCTAGGTACAATGCATGTTCTAGAAAATCCTTTGCTTGGCCTCCAAGTAATTGCGGGATTAATTAGCATAAATTGAGCTGAATTAGCCTCTTATTCCATCTTTGCTCTTGGACTTTGGATTTACCTGCAATTAAGACCAAAACACGATTTAGACGACTATTTATTCATAAAAACTGTGAGAAATGCGATATAATAATGCAGAATTTGTAGACTAATCAGCATGCAACATTGTCTTCAAACAGTACTGTTGGATCTCTCTTGACTGGTAATTCACAAGTTTCTTGGATGTGTTGAGTTACAAACCTTAGCCATACACATTCTCGACTTGCTTCATGGAGTGCTATGACTTCAGCATGATTAGAAGAAGTGGCAATAAGTGTCTGCTTCTGTGAACGCCAAGAGATCGCTGCACCTCCACATGTGAACACATATCATGTTTGAGACCTGACTTTATGTGGATCGACAAGTAACGTACATCTGCATAACCAGTTATTTCTTGTTTTGATCCTCTGGAATAGAACAAACCAAAATTAGTTGTTCCTCGAAGATAACGAAATATATGTTTAATACCATTCCAATGTCTCCGTGTAGGAGATGAGCTAAATCTTGCTAATAAATTGTAGCAAATGCTACATCTGGTCGGGTACAATTAGCTAAATACATAAGAGCTCCAATTGCACTTAGGTATGGTACTTCAGGACCAAGAACCTCATCATTATCTTCGCGAGGGTGAAATGGATCCTTTTCCACATTCAATGATCTAATAACCATTTGAGTGCTCAAAGGATTTGCTTTATCCATGTTAAAGCGTTTCAAGACCTTTTCAATATAATTTGATTGATGTAAAAGTATTCCACTTTGAAAGTGCTCAATCTGTAAACCATACAATATTTGATTTTCCCAAGGTCTTTCATTTCAAATTCATTCTTTAAATATATCATTGCTTCGAGGACTTCTTTATGAGTTCCAATGATGTTTAAATCATCAACATATACAACAATGATAATGAATCCGGATGTTATTTTCTTTATAAAAACACATGGGCATATAGGATTATGTTGGCCCAAAGGCCCATCACTCTAGTTTTGATGATGATCAACTCATGTAGTTATGTTTACTAATGATCTTGTGTTTAATTAGTGACAGATTTATGATCAAGATCTTAGTAGGTGCATAGCTTCAACAAAGGATTTAAAGTCAAGTTTTGGAGCTTGCACGGTGTTTGGACCAAGTCAAGAAGGCTTCAAGTGAAGACTTCACGAAGATGAAGACTTGGGTCTAGGTTTGTTTTTAGAAGATTTTGTTTTTAGTTAAAATGTAAAGGATAGAATAGTTGGTGGATTGCTCAAGTACATATATACACACACACACACTCTTGATTTAGATAAGTTTTTATAAAAGAATTTTCAGTTTAGAAAAGACTTTTTATTTTGAAAAATACGGTTTTGATTAAAGACTATATAAACCGTATTTAGAGCTTAATGTCAAAAACATAGATATTTCATCATGTTTGTGTAATGGATCATATCCATACACTCTATGCTTCAAAGAGTTTTAATATCTTGTTTTTGTATTTGGAGAAGTTTGAAAAAATCAATTTTGAAAAAAAACAGTTTTCGTTTTTAAGCCAAAATTTTCAATTTACAAAAATAGTCTAAAATTATTTGTAACATGCCTTGATTTTGTGCAAGCATGTTTGTTTATCAAAGTATATTGGTAAAACTATTTTTCTAGATTTTTCATGATTTTATGGGATTTTATTTGAGCCAAAATGACCAAGTTTTTCTTTCCCTAAATCCCTGAACTGGCTTCAGCCGGTCGACTGGGACGGTCGACCGCGCGACGTGCACAGACGTGCACGAGTCTGGCTGGAGGGCCGGTTGACCGGGCGGTCGACCGTCCAGATAGCTTTGCTCTCTGGAAAGCCCCGGTCGATCGGGATGGTCGACCGGCAGAGAGCCCTGCCCTCTGTTCCAGAGGCTCGGTCGACCGGTCGGACCGCGACTCGCCCCCAACGGTCGGAAAAATGACCGTTGTCGCGGTGCGACCCGGTCGACCGACAACTCTGTCAGACCCCCAACGGCTAGTTTTTCTACCTCTATAAATTGGGACATTTGGGGGCTGTTTTCTCTAAGATTTCAAGAATAGTTTTGGGCTAGTTTTTCCCACTCATTTCATTGGTTATATCCACTTGTTTTAAAGCTTCATTTTCAAATCAAAAAGAGAGTTTTTATCAAGAGTGTTTAAAAGAGATTTCTTGAGTTTTCATCCACCATTTCCATCCTTATTTTCTCACACAACACTTGAGCTATCCATTGCTATATCTTCCTATAGGAGTTTGTTGTCAGAGGATTTTAGGTGATCAAGAGTTGTGATCACCAAAGTTCTACTTTGTACTTTGAGGAGGAGGACGTGTGTGTTCGCATTGTTTCTGGTCCTAGTGGGGAATCGGTGTTTCGGGTTCTAGTGGGAACTCGGTGTTTGAGGTGCGGCCTCGGCGAGCCGATGGGCTTGCGATGTGTACGGACTAGGGCGTCCGAGAGCTTGTAGGTGTTGTGGCACCGAGTGATCCGGTTGGTCGATTATAGTGGAAATCCTTCGTGTGTCGAAGGCGGGGATGTAGAGCAAGGGTGCTCGAACCTCGAAACAAATCCCTTGTGTTTGCGATTGCTCACTCTCTCTCTATCTCCTTATTTATATCTTGCATGCTTCTATTGTGTTTATCTTTACATGCTTGATATATTGTGTGCTTATTGATATATGCTTGGGGATTGTTTGCTAACACTAGTTTTCAACCAAGAGAGCCAACGCGGCACCTCAACTCTTATTTAGAGGAATCTTGAGGAGTTAGTCCAGAGCCCTTCACGGGGAATCGGCTACACTCTTGTGTTAAACTTGGTGTTTAGTGTAAGAAGTTTAGTTTGCATCATAATAGTTTTTAATTTCGCATTTAGTGACCATTAGATTAGCCATCACCTATTCACCCCCCTCTAGGTGACTTTTTAATTGGTATCAGAGCCAAGTGCTCTTGATTTGGGTCTTACAACCTAGAGTAAAGATCCTCATTTTTAGGCTAATCACAATATTTGTACACACACCATGGACTTCATGTCACCACCCATGTTTGACATTCTTAACATCCCTATATGGAAGGTAAAGATGTCCTTGTACCTCAAAGCCCTAGGCATTCATGTTTATCTTGCCATCACTAATAATTCATATTGTTTAAATGGCAATAATTTTGAGGCTAATGCAAAAGCCATTCATGCTTTGAAAAGTACCCTAAATGATGATTATTTATCTAGGGTTTCTAACATTGATTCGGCTTTTGTAGCATGGAATATCATCACCTCCCTTGGCGAAAAAGATCTATGTTATGCGGGGAGCGATTCGGATGTTGGAAGCGACACCTCCAACATGTGCTATATGGTCCAAGGGGACAACCCCCTTGAGGTAACTACCGAATCCGAGGTAGATGAAGATAACATGTCATATGATGAGCTTACTTCATTTTGTCAACTATTACTTGAAAAATATGACATGCTTAAAAAAGATAATAAAAATTTGAAAAAGAAATTTGATTGCATGCTTAATGAAAAAGTTTCATTAGAAAATAATTTTGAAAATGTTTTAAAAGAAAATGAGTCTTTCAAAAATAAGGTTGCATGTTTTGAAAAAGAAAATGAAAAATTTGAAAATGGTAATGTCCAAGTTAAATGATCTTTGTGAAGGAAACACCTCTTTGAAAAATAAAATTACTTTGGTGGAAAAACAAAAGGAAGTTGCTTTTAATGAAAACAACTCTTTAAAAGAAAATTTGTTGAAAAAGAAAAAAAAATTTCTAAAAGAATAAGAAAAATGATTCTCATTCTCATCATGCTTTACATGCTACCATAAATGAAAATGAGATGAATGTTTTGAAAAATAAAATGGATTGTTTGAGCTCCACTTTGAGCTCATGTGCATTTAACCATTCTAAATTGGAGTCCTTATTTTCAAAGAAACAAACTCCACACATTCATGCACATCATCATTCTCATCATGCATATGTTGCACGACATGACACACTCCCACACCATATGCATTCTAAGGTGTACAAATGTACACATTGTGGCCGCAAAGGCCATTTAGCAAAATTTTGTTTTGATAAGATACATCATATAAATTTTGCTAATAAAAATGTTTGGGTTCCTTACAAAGCTAATCCCCAAGGACCGAAAAGAAAATGGGTACCAAAGTCCCCACCTTGTGTATTTGATGTAGGTGAGGGCTCTCACAAGATGTGAGAGATTTGGTGCCTTGGTGGTGGTTGCATATGGACTTGATGGACACATATTTGATGCACCGCTATCAAGGAGGTTTGATGGGTCAACCACCATGTTTGGAGATTAGAGCTTAGTTCTTTGGTTTGGTAACTATCTCTAAACTCCTATTTTATTTACATGCTTTTCATTTGATAATATCATTTAGCATGTTCATGTTTTAATTGTTTTTGTGCTTCATGTGGTAAATACTAGTTTAAATGTAGTTTTTATCAAAACTTGTATTTATACATGTACAAATAGTGAACAACAAATTGACTTATATATGTTTGCTCTTCATGTTCATTTGTACTCACTATATGCACATGTATAGGCTAGTTTTGATGATTCTCTCATTTACACTTGTTTTGCCTATTTTCATGTTTTACTTCATGTATATGTAGTTTGTATTCAAATCTAATAAATATACATGTAACCCGTGAGTCTCTTGCCTTCATGCAAATACTATTAATAGACTCTTTTTATGTTTCGGGATAAGTATGCATATTGTTAGGATTGGATAAATCATACATATACCTAGAAGTTTATTTTGTTTATAAAAATAAATTTCATGTTTTGATAAAAATGATATTCATGTTTGTTTTTGAGCTTCCTTGATTAATTTCATGAAAATGCTAATTACATGATTCTTGTGCACTCACACTTTTATTTGTTTATTCATGACTTTGTTTCATGATTATTTTTTGAGCTTCATGGACTTTGAGTGTCAACTTTTGTGTATTTGGTATGATTCATGAAAAACATATGTTTTGATTTCATGTTTTGAAGGATTTTTAACTAGTTTTTCAAAATTATTTTAACTAGTTATTGTTCTTCATTTGATAGTGATTTTCAATGCTAAAATATTTTCAAATCTATTTTTGAAAACCCTACCCTTTATGGGCGGATGGCTGGGCGAGTATGCCTTGTAAGTTTTATTAGAAAATCCTTTACCTTGTGCATATAATGGGTGGTAGGTTATGAGTTATATACTTGATTTACATTGTATTTTTCAATTGGTATCATTGGATCTTTTCAATTGGTATCTAAATTGATAATTTTGTATATACTTATATTTTGTTTTCTATATATGTATGCTTAATTATTTTCATAATATCAATTGCTATTGGTATTCTCTTTTCATACATATATATGATTTTTGTGTGCTTGCTTTACAATTGGTTTACTTATTTAAAGCACAAAGTTTATGCTAAGCTTAAGTTAAAACTTTATTTTCAATTGGTATCTCAATTGACATTTTTAATAAAGCTTATGCATTGTTTTTTCAATTGATATCAATATGCTTCAATTTCAAATTTGTTATAAATTTACAATTGATATCAATATGTATTACCTATTTGAAAAATTCAAAATTTGTAATGTTTATTTACAATTGGTATCAACATGATTTTTTTTACAATTGGTATCTTAAAATTTGATTACAAGTGGTACCTTAAAAATTTTGTTTACAAGATATCTCAAAATTTGTTTTATTGAGAAAAAATTCAAAATTTTGTTTGAATAATTAATAATCAAAACATTTTTGATTTGTATTGCCTATATGCAATGAGAGCTTAACATCTCTTCTATATATAGATTCATGTTGAGTGTATCTAATATTGAGGAGCTTGACAACTCTTCTTTATGCGGTACACGTGTGTAGGGGGAGCTTCACATCTCCTCTTATGTATTACAGATTATGTGTTATGTGAATTAGGGCTTGTCATCCCTTCTTCATGTAATGCATATATGTAGGGAAGCTAACTTAGCGTCTTCCTCTTCATGAATGTATATCGCATATAACCTTTTATTGATTGTTTTCACCCCTTATTGATTCTATGTTTCAGACAAAAAGGGGGAGAAAAATTTGATGATTTTGTTTTTACTTTAACCCCTTTGTTGATGATTGACAAAAGTGGGAGAAGTATTTGGTATATATATGCATGTTTTCCTTACTTTATTCATAAAGGGGGAGTAGTATTTATGTTTATGCATATATGTTTTGTTTTGCAAATAGGAGAAAAGAATTTGATGTGTTTTATACTTGTTAACATGTTTATCTCCATATATTTGCATATATGTTTATGTACTTCATTGCCATATTTATTTGTTTATTGTTATGCATGAGTTAAGGGGGAGCTTCTTTGAAGCTTTACTTTAATCCATGCATATTTAACTTCATGAGTTTTGTCATCATCAAAAAGGGGGAGATTGTTAGCCCAAAGGCCCATCACTCTAGTTTTGATGATGATCAACTCATGTAGTTATGTTTACTAATGATCTTGTGTTTAATTAGTGACAGATTTATGATCAAGATCTTAGTAGGTGCATAGCTTCAACAAAGGATTTAAAGTCAAGTTTTGGAGCTTGCACGGTGTTTGGACCAAGTCAAGAAGGCTTCAGGTGAAGACTTCAAGAAGATGAAGACTTGGGTCTAGGTTTGTTTTTAGAAGATTTTGTTTTTAGTTAAAATGTAAAGGATAGAATAGTTGGTGGATTGCTCAAGTACATATACACACAACACACTCTTGATTTAGATAAGTTTTTATAAAAGAATTTTCAATTTAGAAAAGACTTTTATTTTGAAAAATACGGTTTTGGTTAAAGACTATATAAACCGTATTTAGAGCTTAATGTCAAAAATATAGATATTTCATCATGCTTGTGTAATGGATCATATCCATACACTCTATGCTTCAAAGAGTTTTAATATCTTATTTTTGTATTTGGAGAAGTTTGGAAAAATCAATTTTGGAAAAATACAGTTTTTGTTTTTAAGCCAAATTTTCAAGTTACAAAAATAGTCCAAAATTATTTGTAACATGCCTTGATTTTGTGCAAGCATGTTTGTTTATCAAAGTATATTGGTAAAACTATTTTTCTAGATTTTTCATGATTTTATGGGATTTTATTTGAGCCAAAATGACCAAGTTTTTCTTTCCCTAAAATCCCTGAACTGGCTTCAGCCGGTCGACCGGGACGGTCGACCGCGCGACGTGCAAAGACGTGCACGAGTCTGGCTGGAGGGCCGGTCGACCGGGACGGTCGACCTTCCAGAGAGCCCTGCTCTCTGTTCCAGAGGCTCGGTCGACCGCTGCCCCAACGGTCGAAAAAATGACCATTGGCGGTCGACGGCCGGTCCCGGCACGATCGACATCTGTCAGACCCCCAACGGCTAGTTTTTCTAACTCTATAAATTGGGACATTTGGGGGCTGTTTTCTCTAAGATTTCAAGAATAGTTTTGGGCTAGTTTTTTTCCCACTCATTTCAGTGGTTATATCCACTTGCTTTAGAGCTTCATTTCCAAATCAAAAGAGAGTTTTTATCAAGAGTGTTTAAAAGAGATTTCTTGAGTTTTCATCCACCATTTCCATCCTTGTTTCTCTCACACAACAATTGAGCTATCCATTGCTATATCTTCCTATAGGAGTTTGTTGTGAGAGGATTTTAGGTGATCAAGAGTTGTGATCACCAAAGTTCTACTTTGTACTTTAAAGGAGGCGGACGTGTGTGTTCGCATTGTTTCCGATCCTAGTGGGGACTCGGTGTTTCGGGTTCTAGTGGGAACTCGGTGTTTGAGGTGCGGCCTCGGCGAGCGGTGGGCTTGCGGTGTGTACGGACTAGGGAGTCCGAGAGCTTGTAGGTGTTGCGGCACCGAGTGATTCGGTGGGATCGATTATAGTGGAAATCCTTCGTGTGTCGAAGGCGGGGATGTAGAGCAAGGGTGCTCGAACCTCGAAACAAATCCCTTGTGTTTGCGATTGCTCACTCTCTCTATCTCCTTATTTATATCTTGCATGCTTCTATTGTGTTTATCTTTACATGCTTGATATATTGTGTGCTTATTGATATATGCTTGGGGATTGTTTGCTAACACTAGTTTTCAACCAAGAGAGCCAACGCGGCACCTCAACTCTTATTTAGAGGAATCTTGAGGAGTTAGTCCAGAGCCCTTCACGGGAAATTCGGCTACACTCTTGTGTTAAACTTGGTGTTTAGTGTAAGAAGTTTAGTTTGCATCATAATAGTTTTAATTTCGCATTTAGTGACCATTAGATTAGCCATCACCTATTCACCCCCCTCTAGGTGACTTTTCAGATTATTCACATATTCTTCTTTAACAAATACTCGCTTAAGCGATTATACCACATGCGCCCTGATTGTTTTAACCCATATAACGATCTTTGTAATTTGATCGAATATAATTCTTTGGGTTTTGAACTTAATGCTTCAGGCATTTTAAATCCTTCAGGGATTTTCATATAAATATCGCTATCAAGCAACTCATATAAATAAGCTGTAACAACATTCATAAGACGCATTTCTAAATTTTTAGAAACTGTTAGGCTGATTAAATATCTAAACGTAATTGCATTCATTACTGGAGAATACGTTTCTTTATAATAATTCCAGGTCTTTGCGAAAAATCTTGAGCAACAAGTCGAGCTTTATACCTCACAATCTCATTTTTCTCGTTGCGTTTTCGCATAAAAACCCATCTGTATCCTACTGGTCTCACGGCTTCAGGCGAAGAATAATAGGTCCAAATACTTTACGCTTATTAAGCGAATTCAATTCAGCCTGTATAGCGTCTTTCCATTTTATCCAATCATGTCTATTTTGACATTCAGTAACGGATCTTGGTTCAGGATCCTCACTTCCGTTAACAATATCACATGCTACGGAATAAGAAAATATTTCATCCATATTCTCCATCTCATTGCGATTCCATAATCCTCCTGTATTGACATAATCAATAGAGATTTCATGATTTTCTATATCTTCAGGATTTTTCATCTCTTGATTGTCTTATTTTGTGTTTCTTCTGGAACACATTCTTGCACATTGGGTTCATCGTGCTTATCTGCTCCTTTTCTTTTTCGAGGATTTTTATCTTTGGAACCGATTGGTCTACCACGCTTCAGGCGTGTCTTAAACTCATTAGTGACTTCATTCTCGGATTGTCCTTTTGGGATTTCAATCCGAGCAGTAGCATTTACAGCTGGTATATATGATTTAGTCACTCTTTTCATATCGGTGAACGCATCTGGTAATTGATTTGCTATTTCTTGTAAATGCATAATCTTTTGCACTTCTGTCTCACATTGTTTTGTGTGAGGATCAAGATGCAATAAGGATGGTTCACTCCATGTAATCTCCTTTTTCAGCTGTTTCTTTTCTCCCCCTAATGCTGGGAAAATTGCCTCATTGAAGTGGCAATCGGCAAACCGAGCCGTAAAAACATCACCGGTTTTAGGCTCAAGATATCTTATAATAGAAGGAGACTCATAGCCGACATATATTCCCAGTCTTCTTTGAGGACCCATCTTTGTACGTTGTGGTAGAGTAATCGGTACATATACCGCACAACCAAAATTTTAAGATGGAAAATATTTGGTTCTTGACCAAATGCTAATTGTAGAGGGGAGTACTCATGATATGCACTTGGTCTGATGCGAATTAATGCTGTAGCATGTAAAACTGTATGACCCCATACAGAAATAGAAAGTTTTGTTCTCATTATTAATGGTCTAGCAATAAGCTGGAGGCGCTTAATCAGTGACTCAGCCAAACCATTTTGTGTATGTACATGGGTAACAGGATGTTCAACAACTATTCTATTTGACATACAATAATTATTAAAAGCTTGAGACGTAAACTCACCAGCATTGTCAAGTCTAACTTCCTTGATTGTATAATCAGGAAATTGTGCTCGTAATCTAATTATCTGAGCAAGAAATCTCGCAAATGCCACATTGCGAGTTGACAATAAACAAACATGTGACCATCTACTAGAGGCATCTATCAATACCATAAAATATCGAAATGGTCCACACGGTTGGTGTATAGGTCCACAGATATCACCTTGGATACGTTCAAGAAATGTAGGTGATTCTGTCTTTATTTTAGATGGTGATGGTCTCATGATTAATTTTCCTAGAGAACAAGCCTCACATGAAATTTTATGTAACGCCCCGATCCCAAGGATACGGAGACATTATGGCGACGTACATACGCAGGGCGGAAAACCCTCACGTACGTACGCTAAGCCTCAGTACAAGAAATCACCTCCATATATATAAGAATTCCAGCAGGAAATAAGTACAAGAATACCTGTAGAAAGAGGTTAGTAATCATAACAGATATGAATACAGGATAAATAAGATAACAGAAATAAATCACAAAGATACCTATAAATAATCTCGATGATGAGTCTCCTATGTGAATCCAATGGACTATCGGACAATACGATAACTTGGATCTTCAACCTGGGCACGCAAACCCAGGGTTGTCAGAAAGCGACCTAGTGAGTGGTAAAATGAAGGAGGTAGTAATATCTACTATAATAATACAAGCAGGATAATAATATATAATACATGATGATGTATTAGTGATACAATAATAAGCATATAATAAGTAGTAGAAATATATAAACATGTCATCTTTTAATACCATCACTACCTAGCCGTTATCATCGGGTCCTGTCTATAGTCATATCCAGTTTATATAATAAATAATGTTGTCTAGTGGTGACGTGATAGAAGTGAACATGCAGATGGGCATATGCAATATAACCATAATACGGTGTTGTGCATAGACAGTAATGATGTCTGCAAGGTATACAGAAAACAGAATATATGCAATGCAGAGTATACATATACATGAGTAGTATGCCACCACAGAAAGTGTAACATGTACCAGGTAAAGTAACAAAGTATACATGTAACATGATAGCGGATAAATGATCAAGTACAGTAACAAGTACAACTAAACAATAGTATACATGTATCAGGCAAGTCATGTTATTTATCCAATAGTAGCAATCAGTACCGCCTGCTATTGTCCCAACGTCACTATTGTTTATATCATTTTATTATGTTCATTGGAAACCCATGGTCGAGGAGCTCTTATCGGGTAGGTGTATCCCGTGCATACCCGGGATCACGGCCTTAAACAGACCCCTAGCTGCTGAGACCAGGGCCAGCCCGCTAAGGCTGTAACATGTAACGGGAACTCAATGAGCTAAAACAATAACGGGAAACGGGAGCTCATGAGCAATAACAGACGGTAGCCAGCACTACCCCGTCCCCTGCAGTGGGACAAACAATGGATCCAGATATCCACCCGATAAGATCTAATCAACCGTCAAGTCTCCCCAATACCCAAGTTCTCTTTATTATCATTCACTATACAGTATATCAGGAACAAGTACAGGATATGGTACATGTAACACGATAACATAACATGAGTTCTGTTGATAGCATAAAACACGATAACGGAAAACGGGAAACAATAGATGTGGGATTCCACACATTGCATATCAACGGCTCATGTATCCTGTAACGGGAATATCAATAACAGTAATGGGAAACAATCATGTAACAGGAATACATGAGTATGACATGCAATATGAACGGTGATCCGTATGACAAGAATATAGAAACCATGCATGCATGTGTAATAGTGATATGCCGAGAATCCATGTACGAGGGTAACAATATATGAAATGACGGTATTTCGTGAAGTGGTGCAGCTATATATCGGTGGGATATGAATACGACATAATAGTGTGACGTGTCATCGTATCTATGCAACATGTACATGCGATAACAGTGTCCCGTGTGACAGGATATGTAAGTCACGGTGTTCCGAGTGTATGCACACTAATGTTTAGTCTAACAAGTCTCTATGTAACAGATGGACGCGAATATCCAATGCACTGTATGTAAACTATCGTGTCCGGTGTAATATGGCTATATCATTTACTCAAGTGTTATATATAGGTATCACCACAGTATTAAACATAATGATCTAGTTGAATTATTAAGTTAGTGGCTAGTTTTACTCATGAACATTATTACCTTCGGTAGTGGCTAGTTTTACTCATGAACATTATTACCTTCGTAAATCTCATTAATTAACCAATCATCCCATATAATAAATCAGGTTTTATTATGTTTTAATTAATGACAATAATTACAAGTTATTAATTAACAGTTACAATAATTTATCCATAATCAAGATTTAAGACTGAAAGCAATCAACCAATTTAGGATCTCTAAATAAATAAAACTTATAAAAGAAAAACACTCACAAACTAGTCATGGGAAGGTAGCTCTCTTCCCCCACGATCGCAACGGATCCAGAATCGTCCAAATCGGAGTTCGGGTGCTCCAGATATCGCTCGAATACTAAATCATAACAAAAAGGGTTAAATATGTAGTAAATAAGGATTTAAAATGCAACAAGTATTATTTAACAGGGGGTTTTATGGAAAATTACCTTTATTGGGTTTTGGAAGCGGGTTTGGGCTGTCAACGGGTTGGGTTTGGATCCAATACCCAAACCATAACTGAAGCTATATGGGTAATGGGTTAACGGGTCGGGTTGAGGGTTTATTGGGTTCGGGTTTGAGGGTTGCAAATTAACCCAATAGGTTATTGGGTTCGGGTTCGTGCCCGAACCCAACACTTGCTAACAGCAGCAGCAGCTGAGGCGCTGCTGCTGCTTCTGCGTGCTGTGGCCGGCGGCGAGGGGGACCCGCCGGCGGCGAGTCTAGCCGCCGGCGGCGGCTTAGGCCGAGAGAGAGAGAGGGAGAGTGAGAGAGAGAGAGGATGAGAGAGGGAGAGAGAGGGTTTGATGACAGTAGAAGAAGAAGAAGAAGAAGAAAAAGAAAGAAGAAGAAGAAGAAGAAGGGCGGCGACGGCCAGAAAGGAGGAGCCGGGCTGGGGTGGCCTGGCCGCGGGCGGGGATCAGACCCACCCCCGGCTGAACCAGAGAGAAGGAGAGATGGAGAGAGACTGTGAGAGAGAGAGAACGAGAGAGAGAGTGAAAAGGAGAAATTGAGAGAAAGAGAGAGAGAGAGAGAGATTTGAGAGAGTGGAGGGAGAGAGAGGAGAAAGATTTTAAGGGGAAAGAAGAGAGAGAGAAGGTGGTGGAGATGGGTAAGGCGGTGGAGGAGGCTTCGGGAAGAAAGGAGAAGAAAAGAAAAAGATAGATTAAAAATAATATTTTATTATTATTTATATTGGCCCAATATTGGACCAGCTCCGAACAGTTCCCGAAAATTACAGAAAATAGAGAATATTACATGGAGGAGGAATGTGAAATCAGATTCATGAAATAAAGTCAGGTTTGCAAGTTAAAAATCTTAAAGTGTATCGCCGATACCGGGCGACACTAGATTGGTCCGATTTGCGATAAATTCAGAAAAATCCCCAAAAATACCCTAACGTAGATCGTATGATTCTAAGACACAAGGTGAAAGTGGATTCTCAAAATTCTACTCCGTTTGTAAATTAAAAATCGGAGAGCCGATTATCGGTATCGGTCGACACCGACTACGGAGATTTTCCAAAATAATCCAGAAAAATACCAAAAAATTCTGAAAAATCTAAAATATTGAAAAATAATATCTGAAACTAAAATTAGCTCAATCAGACTACTAGGAAGGTCAAATTAACTTTATACGCCGTATCGAGTACTGATACTGTGATACGTACATCAGGGATCAGGGGTTACATTTCTCCCCACCTTATAAAAAATTGTTGGCCCAAAGGCCTTCCACTCTAGTTTTGATGATGATTAACTCATGTAGTTATGTTTACTAATAATCTTGTGTTGTTTAAGTTTCAGATCATTAACCAAGATATTAGTTGGTGATTAGCTTCAACAAGGAGTTTAGAAGCTTTTCATGATGATTCCAGGGCCAAAACTTCAAGATCACACATTGCCTAGCCCATGGATGGAGTTTTGGAGCAAGTCTTCTTGATGACACAAAGACTTAGGTATCCATAGTTTAGATAGTGTGTTTTAGATCCATTTGTAAAGTTTAGTATAGTTGATATGCTCAAGTGCACACAACACACGTTTTATGTTTTGGATTTGGTTTTCATGAATAGTAGATCAAAACAAGTTTACTTTATTTCTATGTATATGAGATATGTTCTAAATATACATACATGCTTTAAACTTGCTAGACAAACTTATTTTGACTATCCTATTCATATTTTGGAAAATCAAGTTTGACAAAATACCGGTTTTGGTTTTGATAAAATTTGCAAGACACAAAAATGATTGATATGTTGATATATTGTCTTGGAATTTTCATCACTTGGTTGAGTTTCAATTTAAAATGATAAAACAAGTTTTGTGGATTTTTAGAAGTGTTAAAAGATTTTTTAGAAAAATATTTTTCCCAAATTTTTTGACTTATTTTTTGTGCTGACAGGCTGGTCGGTCGACCCGGACGGTCGACCGCACCAAGAGCCGGTCGACCCGTAGGGTCGACCGACGTGCACAGATGTGCACGTCTGGGCAGACACAAAAACGGTCGACCGGGCCGGTCGACCGGTCTGAGAGCTCTGCTCTCTGTTTGTTTGGGTCGACCGGGCGGTCGACCGCTGCAGAGAGTTCTGCTCTCTGTTTGTTTCGGTCGACCGGCCGGTCGACCGCTGTTGCCCAACGGTCATATTTCTGACCGTTGGCGGTCGACCGGGCCGGTCGACCGTTGCCTGTCAGAGCTGCCAGCTCAGCTCTAACGGCTAGTTTTGTTTGGGGCTATATATACCCCATCTCTTCATAGTTTTTAGACAAGTTTTTGATGCCAAAATTTCCTGACTATTTCTAGTATTTTAAAAGAGTTTTCAAAAGAGTTTTAAGTGCAAAAAGATTTCATCTTTATTATTTTTGGGTTTTTGGAAAATCAAAGAAAACTAGGGTTTTGGGATATTGATTTGATCTTTAATTTCTATCATATACAAGAGATTTCCCAAGTAGTTTTTCTTTGTTGCTTGTTTCCAAAAACACCTAGTTTTTCACACTTGAGCTATATCTTCTATCCTAAACTATTAGGATCTTTGTTTTGTGGAAAGAAGAAAGAAAAGAGAGAGTTTTGAGGTTGTTGTTGTAACCTCTAAGTTGTACACCCTTATTCTTGTTGTATCCCTCTTCGGTAGAGGTGATCGGGTGATTGGTTTGTATCCCTCAAGTGTGAGGTGATTGAGATTGGTTGTGAGCCTCTTTGGTAGAGGTGTTGTTGTTGTGGTTGTTTGGCTAAGGGCCTACTCCTCGTGTGTGAGGAGGTGTTTGTTTGAGAGAGGAGTTAGGTACTCCATTGTTGTACAAATCCTTCTCGTTGAAGGTTCCCTCGGTGGGAGTCCTCGGTGGACGGTATAGTGGATTGTAAATCCTACACGGTGGTGTAGGCGGGGATGTAGAGCAAGGGTGCTCGAACCTCGAAACATATCTTTGTGTTTGCGTTTGATCCACTTGTCTCTAAACTCTCTCTCTTTACATTTGTGCAAAGCATCATACTTCATTCATATCATATTTGCTTGTGTTGAGCATAATTCATCTTGTCATATCATATTTATTTGCTTGTGTTGTGCCTTGCATAATCCATATTGCTATATCCTTGATTGCTTGGCTTGATTGTGTGTGCACATTGCTTGGATTGCTTGTGTGTGTGCCTAACTTATACTCATCCAACAAGAGCTTCACATAGCGCCTCAACCCATTTCAAGGGGAATCAAGAGGAGTTAGTCCAGAGCCTCGCAAGGGAATTCGGCTACACTTGTTGTATTGTATTAGTTGTGCAAAATTGCATTAGCTTCCGCATTTAGCGCACTTAAGTTTTAGATTAGCACTAACACCTATTCACCCCCCCTCTAGGTGTTTTTCAATTGGTATCAGAGCTAGTGCTCCTGATACTTAGGCTTAACATCCTAGGAGTGAGATCCATTTGCTTGCTAATCTATTGTTTGCATTTGCTTGTTTGCACACATATAGTTTACCATGGCCTTCATGACCCCACCTATGTATGACCCTTCCAACATTCATGTTTGGAAGATTAGGATGACCGTTTATTTACAAACCCTAGGTTATAAAGTTTATCTTGCTATTACCAAGGAATCCTTCCTTAGTGATCGCAATCATATAGGGGCCAATGCACAAGCCCTAGAGGCCATTAGAAGCACTTTATCTAAAGATTATCTTTTACGTGTTTCTAACCTTGATTCCGCTTTTGCAGTGTGGAACAAGTTAACAACAACCACCACCACCTCCGAGCTTCAAGTGCGAAACCAACCGGAGGAATCTAGTGGAGAATCCGCTTCACAATGCTTCATGGTCTAAGGGAATGACTCCCTTGAGGTACATTCGGAACCCCACTTAGATAGTGATGATTGCTCTAGTTCTTCATGTGATAATTTTGATGCCCATGCTTTAAATGAAGAACTTTCTATTGTATGTGAAAAGTTAATAGAAAAATATAAGATTTGAAAAAGAAAAGTCTAGGACTTGAAAATGAAAATAAGAGTTTATATTCTAGACTTGATGTTGTTTTGCAAGAGAAGAGGAGATTGCTAATGAGAGGGATTCATTAAAATCTCAACTTGATCTTGCACTTAAAGAAAATAACTTTTTGAAAAATAAAAATGATTGCCATGTTATTTTGAAGAAAAATGAAAACTTGACCTCTAAAATTGATTTTGTTTTAAAGGAGAATGTTGATTTGAAAAATAAAATTATTTCCATTTTAAATGATTTAGATGTGTGTTTAAAGAAAAATGTTGTTTTACAAAATAAGATTGATGCTCATGCTAGGGTAGTATCACACACTCCACCTATTGCATGCCACACTTCTTCTTCTAAGATTAATGATGATATTTGCTTGCTTAAGAAGAAGGTTGATTGTTTGGGTTCCACTATGAGCCAATGTGCCTTGAACCATACACGGTTGGAAACCTTGGTTCGAAAGAAACAAGTTCCAACTTTTATGCATGCAAACCCTCCACGGCATACACATGCTCCACACGGACACCATCAACACATGTATGCTCATGTGTACACATGTACACATTGTGCCGAAAAGGCCATCTTGTTAAATTTTGCTATGATCGTTTACATGTTGAGAATTTAGCAAATAAATTTGTTTGGGTTAGAGAAGGTACTAACCCCTTGGACCCAAAAAGATATGGGTACCAAAGACCACCCCTCCTATTATTTTTGATGTAGGTGTGGGCTCTCACATGACGTGAGAGTGATGACACCTTAGAGTGGATGCGTTCCGGACTTAAAGGAAATCAGTTGGATGCATCACTTTCAAGGGAAAGTTTGGTGGAGAGGACCACCTTTGTTTTGGAGAAATAGAACGGTGCCCTCATTGGTTTTGGTATCGAATCTCTAACTCCTTATGTTTACATGCTTTCCATGTTTATCTTTCATAGCATGATTTGATGTTTAGTGATCATCTTGAATATGTCATGTTGATTAGATTAGTGTTATACTTATTAGTTTGTTGAAACATCCATGTTTTATATGGACTTATATTTTTGTGTTTTCACCTTGGTAAAACTAATTTGTATGACCTAGATCTAATGCACATGCATGTACATATTGATTATATATGTGTTGTATTTCATATTGATGTTTTATAGCATGTTTCATTGTCTATGGATTAGTATGTAAATGCCATGATTATTAGATCCTTGACATACATATATAGTATTTGAGACACACATGCTTGTATGAACCCATTCTTAGTGTTCTCACTTTTGTTTAAGCTATAATGTACATCATGAATCTAATACATGTGAATTTACATAATAATCATATTTTAGTTTTATCATGGTGATTTCTTTATTGTGTTTTGATGCTTCATGTTAAGATTACTTGTTTAGATGTTAGTTTTCATTAAAACTAGGATTTATACTTATACATATAGTGGGCCACAAATAAATTTATATATGTTTGGGCTTGATTGCTTATTTGAACCCATTAGATGTGCTAGTATAGTCTAGTTTTGATGATTCATACATTTTAAACTTGTATTCCCATTTTGGATTTGTTTTATGAGTTTTTCACTTCATGTATACGTTTGTATTGCCAAACTTTAAGATATACATGTATACCCCTTGAGTCATTTGCCTTTCATGCAAATCTATATATAAGGACTCAATTGTATTTAGGGATATGTATGTATACTTATTGTGTTGACAATTCATACATATACCATGAAATGAAATTTGTTTTGATGAAGATTTAGATTTTCTTGATTTTGTGTTTAATTGTTTAACTTCATGTATATGTCTATCTTGTCCAAACTATTAGATATACATGTTTATCCTTTTGAGCCACGTGCCTTCATGCATATACACTTTGTGGACTCGTTGTGTTTTGGATATGTATGTATACTTTAGTTTGTATTAGACATACATATGCCATGAAAGTTAAATAAGTTTTGATGATTTTCGTGTTTTCATGTTTAAGGAATAATTGAGCTTAATGAAAAATTTCATGATTATGATATTCACACTTTATATGTACACTCTCTTTTATTGCTTGCTCATGTTTTGTTTTCATGAGTCAAAATTGTGCTTAATTGAATTAGAGTATTAATTTTCATATAGATTTCTTATTTCATGAAAAACAATTTCGTTTTATTCCTTACTTGAAGGATTTCGTACTAGTTTAAAAGATTTTCCATTTAACTAGTTACGGTATTCTTCACTATGGTAGTGATTTTCACACAAAGCTTATTTTCAAATCTATTTTTGAAAACCCCTACCATCAATGGGCGGATGGATGGGAGATCATGGTCTTGTATGCTTTAAAATGAAAATCATTTAAAACTTGAACCTTGATTGGGAGGTATTGTAATATGATGTATACACTTGAACTCATTGCTATGTCAATTGGTATCATTGAACTCTTTCAATTGGTATCATTTTGATCTTTTTGTATACTCATATGTTTATTGTGTATGTATATTTTCAATTGGTATCATCTATTGGTGATTGGTACTCATTCTATTTCATACACTTTTATTTGTGTTTAAGATATACATTTTTTTTACAAAATCTTGTTTATGCTAGTGTTTGAGTTTCAATTTTTTTTTAATTGATTATTTTTAAATTGGTATCAAGCCCATGCATCCTTTTAGTTGGTATTTCATAAAGGGGGAGAAAATTAATTTTGTTTTTCAATTGGTGATTCTTCAATTGGTATTTGTTTCCCACTCCCTTACTTATGATTGAAAATTTTCATATTGGTATCATATGTTTGATATGAAAATTATTTACATTGGTATCAAAATTTTATTTAGACATTCAAAATTTATTATTGATATCAAGATGTTTCATGTGTTTTTACTTAAAATTGGTATCTAAAAATTTTGTCTTTTAAGAAAAATACAAAAGTCTTGGTTTGTATTGACTATATGCATATAGATTCATGTTGAGTGTATTGTGTATTGAAGAGCTTAACATCTCTTCTTTATGTGGTACACGTGTGTAGGGGGAGCTTCACATCTTCTCTTATTCATTACATAATGTGTGTTATGTGAATTAGGGCTTAACATCCCTCTTTCATGTAATGCATATGTGTAGAGAAGCTAACTTAGCGTCTTCCTCTTCATGAATGTATATAGCATCTATTGATCTTTATTTATTTTCAATTGATATCAAGATGTTTCATTGACATATTTATCTATTGATATCATAGTCACCCCTTATTGACCTGGTTTTGTTTTAGACAAAAGGGGGAGAACATTGTTTTATTGTTTTGATTGATTTAAAAGGGGAGAAAGATTTTTACCCCTCATTTTATTGTTTGGATTGTTTAACCCCTTCTTGATCTTTTTGTTTGACAAAAAGGGGGAGAAAAATTTGTTTGATTTGATTTTACTTTGTTTACCCCTTTGTTGATGATTGACAAAAAGGGGAGAATTATTTGAGAGTTTAACATGTTTTTTATATATGCATATATACTTATGTTTTTGCATATATTAAGTTTTATTGGTAAGTTTTAAGTTTTTATTGGTATCTAGAGCATCTAGTGTTTTTGTTTTTAATGCTTTATTAATTCAATTGGTAACTAGAGCTTCTAGAACAAGTTGTTTGTGCTTTATGCATATTGATGCATACATGTTTATGTACATTCATTGCATATATTTTATTTATTTGTTTATGCATGAGTTAAGGGGAGCTTCTTTGAAGCTTAACTTTAATCCATGCATATATAACTCCATGAGTTTTGTCATCATCAAAAAGGGGGAGATTGTTGGCCCAAAGGCCTTCCACTCTAGTTTTGATGATGATTAACTCATGTAGTTATGTTTACTAATAATCTTGTGTTGTTTAAGTTTCAGATCATTAACCAAGATATTAGTTGGTGATTAGCTTCAACAAGGAGTTTAGAAGCTTTTCATGATGATTCCAGGGCCAAAGCTTCAAGATCACACATTGCCTAGCCCATGGATAGAGTTTTGGAGCAAGTCTTCTTGATGACACAAAGACTTAGGTATCCATAGTTTAGATAGTGTGTTTTAGATCCATTTGTAAAGTTTAGTATAGTTGATATGCTCAAGTGCACACAACACACGTTTTATGTTTTGGATTTGGTTTTCATGAATAGTAGATCAAAACAAGTTTACTTTATTTCTATGTATATGAGATATGTTCTAAATATACATACATGCTTTAAACTTGCTAGACAAACTTATTTTGACTATCCTATTCATATTTTGGAAAAATCAAGTTTGACAAAATATCGGTTTGGTTTTGATAAAATTTGCAAGACACAAAAATGAATTGATATGTTGATATATTGTCTTGGAATTTTCATCACTTGGTTGAGTTTCAATTTAAAATGATAAAACAAGTTTTGTGGATTTTTAGAAGTGTTAAAAGATTTTTTAGAAAAATATTTTTCCCAAATTTTTTGACTTATTTTTTGTGCTGACAGGCTGGTCGGTCGACCCGGACGGTCGACCGCACCAAGAGCCGGTCGACCCGTAGGGTCGACCAACGTGCACAGATGTGCACGTCTGGGCAGACACAAAAACGGTCGACCGGGTCTGAGAGCTCTGCTCTCTGTTTGTTTGGGTCGACCGGGCGGTCGACGGTCATATTTCTGACCGTTGGCGGTCGACCGGGCCGGTCGACCGTTGCCTGTCAGAGCTGCCAGCTCAGCTCTAACGGCTAGTTTTGTTTGGGGGCTATATATACCCCATCTCTTCATAGTTTTTAGACAAGTTTTTGATGCCAAAATTTCCTGACTATTTCTAGTGTTTTAAAAGAGTTTTCAAAAGAGTTTTAAGTGCAAAAAGATTTCATCTTTATTGTTTTTGGGTTTTGAAAAATCAAAGAAAACTAGGGTTTTGGGATATTGATTTGATCTTTAATTTCTATCATATACAAGAGATTTCCCAAGTAGTTTTTCTTTTGTTGCTTGTTTCCAAAAACACCTAGTTTTCCACACTTGAGCTATATCTTCTATCCTAAACTATTAGGATCTTTGTTTTGTGGAAAGAAGAAAAAAAAGAGAGAGTTTTGAGGTTGTTGTTGTAACCTCTAAGTTGTACACCCTTATTCTTGTTGTATCCCTCTTCGGTAGAGGTGATCGGGTGATTGGTTTGTATCCCTCAAGTGTGAGGTGTTTGAGATTGGTTGTGAGCCTCTTCAGTAGAGGTGTTGTTGTTGTGGTTGTTTGGCTAAGGGCCTACTCCTCGTGTGTGAGGAGGTGTTTGTTTGAGAGAGGAGTTAGGTACTCCATTGTTGTACAAATCCTTCTCGATGAAGGTTCCCTCGGTGGGAGTCCTCGGTGGACGGTATAGTGGATTAGAAATCCTACACGGTGGTGTAGGCGGGGATGTAGAGCAAGGTGCTCGAACCTCGAAACATATCTTTGTGTTTGCATTTGATCCACTTGTCTCTAAACTCTCTCTCTTTATATTTGTGCAAAGCATCATACTTCATTCATATCATATTTTCTTGTGTTGAGCATAATTCATCTTGTCATATCATATTTATTTGCTTGTGTTGTGCCTTGCATAATCCATATTGCTATATCCTTGATTGCTTGGCTTGATTGTGTGTGCACATTGCTTGGATTGCTTGTGTGTGTGCCCAACTTATACTCATTCAACAAGAGCTTCACATAGCGCCTTAACCCATTTCAAGGGGAATCAAGAGGAGTTAGTCCAGAGCCTCGCAAGGGGAATTCGGCTACACTTGTTGTATTGTATTAGTTTGTGCAAAATTTGTATTAGCTCCGTATTTAGCGCACTTAGTTTTGCATTAAGTTTTAGATTAGCACTAACACTTATTCACCCCCCCTCTAGGTGTTTTTCAAAAATTTCGTCCTCGAAATTTCAATTCAGGAAGGAGAACAATATTTTCAACCCCAAAGCCGAAATGTTCCGGGTCCACGACACTTCCGCTGCGCACTCTGATATCTATAATGAACTCAGGATGGAGAATTAGTGCTGTGAACTAAAGATAAAGGATTGAAAGCGAAATGATGAAGAGAAAGCAAGAAGGGAATCAAATTATTCTGATTAATATCAGGAATGAAGGAATAGACAAGAATCGAGAAGTGCATTGTCAACAACATGGTATTCTTGTACTCGTCGCTGGAATCCCCAAATTCAGATACAGACGAATTTTAATCTGAATCTGGTTATACTGTTGGTAAGAGTCCGAGCATTGACCCAGGTGGTTACCCACACCAGGTGTGAACCTAGGCTCTGATATTTTACTATCTTGAAGGATCTTCTGGCCCTTTAATGTATATCCATGTGAATTCTCAATAATTCTTCGCATCATCATTGAATCAGGATGACCTAAACGATCATGCCACAAAGTTAATGTCTCTGTATCTTCTTTAACTACCATATGTGACTCTATTACATTTATATATGTGTAATGCAATCCTAAGGAAAGCTTTAGTAGTTTTTCTAATATGCACTTTTTTCCTGATACATAAGTAGTAAGATACATATACTTCATATTTTCTTCAGTTGCAGACTGAGTATCATATCCATGAAGATATATATCATTAAAACTCAACAAATTTCTTTTGGGTTTTGGTGAAAACAAAGCATCTTTTATGAAAAACTTTGTTCCATTTGGCAATATAAAGCTGGCTTTACCAGTCCCTTCAATCAAGTCTACAGGACCTGATATTGTATTGATGATTGCTTTTGTTGGTTTTAAATCAGAGAAGTACCTTTTATGTTTGAGAATAATATGTGTTATACCACTATCCGGTATGCAAATCTCTCCAGTTTTGATCTTGACTTCATCATTAGAATAATCCATATCAAGCTTCATGCAAAATAAATAATTTGGTGAGAATAAAATTTGATACATATTATTATAAGTGAAATATTTCATTCAAAGATAAATTTGAAAATTACAAATAACAAAATATGATAATACAATCATATGTCTAATTATCACCAGTGTCATGATGGGTTGGAAGATCAACAAAATCATCAGTAAATCTGAAGCATCAAGATGAGTTGAATCATCCATAAGATCATCATGTTCAGTAAGTTATTTATATCTGCATAAACACTCACTCTCAATCTCTATTCATTCTCAAAAATTTTCATCATCGCCAGAAGCTTTGTGTTCGAGTTTTTCGCAAGATGCTTAGCCTATTTTTGAAGTTTATTATTGCCGTCATAATCATCAATACTTCTATCGTTTTTCTTGGAGATATGGATCCAAGTGAATTTTACATGTACCTTTTAATTTTAATGTTCACCTTCCCTCTTTTGATTGTAGCTATTATGATTGACATGTAAGTTTTTCTATTTATTGAGAAATAAAATGTTGTGATTCTAATTATTTTTATATTTTGTTATAGTTATCACCATGTCAAACTTTGCAAAGCTTGAGTTCATTCCACTTGATATCACTAGAAGTGAGTTATGTGGTTCAGAATTCACCAATTTATTGGGTGAAAACTAGCCGTTTATAGCCGTTGGGTTTATAACCGTTGGGGTTTATAGCCGTTGGGAGAGAAAGAAAAGCAATTTGGATTTTATACAATTAAATTTGTAATTAAGAAAATGATAAAATAAATGCATTGTACTACATATAGTATAGGCACGCCACTCTACTTGGTGGGTGTTTTGCAGACATAATTAATAAAGCAATAATTATTGAAATAAATATTGGCACACCACGCTACTCGGTAAACCTTTCAGTGGGTGTTTATACAGATATAAATAATAGAGTAATAAAATATACAATATTGGTAGCTTGAGGTTTAATCCACGCAAGCATCAAATTAGAGGTTAGTAAAGATATCATAATCACATCACTTTACTATAAATAGGTGGCAGAGCCTCCTTTCATTATAGTAGTGGTGTTATATGAACATAATTAGTATAATAATCTAGTTTTTCGTAATTACATCACATTTCTATAAATAGGTGGCAGAGCCTCCTTTCATTATAGTAGTGGTGTTATACGAATATTATAAGTATAAAAACTTGCCAATTTTATCTTGAGATTGTAGAGGTAGAGGCTGAGACTTGTGATAGGACTTTTCTTTGAGCAATGGAAGCAGAGGCTTGTGGCAAGACTTTTCCCTTAAGCTAATGGAGGCAGAGACTTGTGTGGTAGAACTTTTTCCCTGAGCTGACAGAGGTAGAGGCTGGGTACAGAACTAAAGTGATCGTGCTGATAACGTGTTGTAAAACTCCGAGAAATATAACACCAAAATAGAGATTTTTAGAGACAGAGTAGAAGTAGGAATTCTTATTGATTTCTGAAGTGTGTACATTGAAATGAATCAGAAGGGCCTATTTATAGAAAAACTTTGGGGTGCTATGCAGTCACTATGTACGCTTGCGTCATCGCTTGCCTCAGCGCATAGTGCACACTTGCGTCATCGCTTGCATCAGCGCATAGTAAACTCATTAATGGTGTATAGTAAAGGTAGGCAGCTACATTTCATAACAAAATAGTCATTTTGTTATTTTTTTTTCTTCTCCTCTTTCTTATTTCCTCTGCCCCCTCGCCGGCGAACACCTCCAGCCACCCCTCTCGTCATCAAAATCCCCGGCCTCCCCCTGGCGCCGGGAGGGGAGGGAAGGGGAGGGGAGGGGGAGCGCAGGGGAAGGGGTAGGGGTGGGTCGCCCCAGGCCCCCTCGGCGCCGGGAGGGGAGGGGAGCGCAGGGGAAGGGGTAGGGGTGGGTCGCGGGGGGGGCAGAGAGAGGAGAGGCCGGAGAGGTTGGGGGAACACAGGGGAGGGGCGTGGAGAGGGGGAGGGGACGCGAGGGGGAGGCGGGAGGCCGGGGAGGGGAGGAAGGGGGACGCTGGAGATAGGGGAGGCCGGAGAGGTCGGGGGAGCGCGGGGGAGAGGGACACCGGGGAGGGGGTGGATCGCCGGGAAGATAACGAGGGAGTAGGAGGAGGGAGGGAAGGAGGAGGAGGTTTTATTTGGACATTTAACCATAGGTGGAATGGGATAAAAAATAGTGGCACTCTTGTAAACTTTTTTTTGGGGGGGGGAGGGTAGGGGTGCCACCGGATACGGATTATCTGCGGATATCCGCATCCGAATCCGCCTCCAATCCGGATACGAATATCATTTTTTCACATCCGTAAATATTCGTATTCGTACTGTATCCGAAAGGTAGGTGCGGATACGGATATGATAAATGTAATATCTTATTCGTATCCGATCCGATATCCGAATGTTGCGTGCTTCATAATGATATCGATGTGGAGGAGACTATTCTTCAATGGAATAAGGCATTAAATTTTGATATTTGAGTTGGTAAAAAAGTAATAGTGTAAAGTATTCGATTCTTGCAAGAGTACCACAAGATATTTTGAGTATTTCGACATCAACCATGGCATCCGAATCGGCATTTAGCACCAGAGGACGTGTAATCTATTGTTATAGAAGTCGAATGATAATGAATGATGAATGTATTGATATGTACACAATAATATCATAGTATGTCTCACATTTAATATTGTAGTAAATGAGATAAAAAGTAATATAAGTATTTCTATTTATTTATCTTTAACCATATCCATTTTTTACATATCCGATTAGTATTCGCATCCGATCCGCTAATATCCGATTTATATCTGATATCCGATTTTAGCGGATACGGATATCATTTTTTCACATCCGCCAATATCCGTATCCGTATCCGTATCCGAAGGTTGGGTGCAGATATGGATATGGTAGAGGTAATATCCGATCCGATGGCACCCTCGGGGAGGGGGTCTTTCTCACTTTTGCGGGGGGCAATATCCGTTCGCAAAAGGGAGGGCACAAGGAATGAACTTGTGGAATATATGGTCTATTTGAATTAATGAAAGTGAGAGGAAAAGGTGAAAGGAGAAATGAGAATGGAAATGTGGAGGTGTGATAGAAAATTGAGATTTGTGCAATTCTCATTTTTGGTGTTTGGTTATAATGTGAAAGTATAAGTGAAAAGTATATTAAGTTTAAATAACATTTTTGGATTGTAATTGGACTGTAAGTGAGATTTACATGACATCAAAATTAACTGTTTTGAGTTACAACTTATTACAAGTGAGATTTACATAACCACAAAATTAACTTTAGCGCTCTGAAGTGGGAAAATGATAGTGTAAAAGGGAGATGTAAAAAGAAAAAAGAAAAGGGTTTTCCCATTTCCTATTTCCGGTTCAAACAAAAAAAGAGAAGTTGGAAATGAGTCTTTTCACTTTCAATTTTCCTCACATCCAAACACGCCCATAACCAAATGGATGCAAGTCCTTGATCCCGATTTGCGGGTTGTAATGCATTTCATTAAGGCGTGTCTGGATTCATGAAAGTGAGAGGAAAATGAAAAATAGGAAAACTCATTTCCCACTTTTCTTATTTATTTTGAATCAAAAATGGGAAATGGGAAAACTCCTTTTTTCTTTTCCTTTCCCCTTTACACTATTATTTTCTCACTTTTAGGGTCCTACAGTTAATTTTGTGATCATTTAAATCTCACTTTGCAATAAGTTGTAGCTTAATGTATTAAATTTTAGTGTCATGTAAATCTAATTTGCAGTCCAATTACAGTTCAAAAATGTCACTTCGAAGTAATATTTAATTTAATATTATTTTGTGGTCAACTTTTTCACTTTCATTTTCACATTACTAATAACTACTAGAAAATACAATATATTTTTTCATTTACATTTTCACATTACAATCAAACAGCAGAAAACTTATTTCCATAAATCTCAATTTCTCACTACTTCAACATTTCTCACTTTCACTTCCTACTTCTCATTTTTCTCCCACTTTCCTGAATTCAAACATGCATGAATGGGATTTTTGCGCTTTTAAAATCCATGCATAATAATTATATGAAATTAGTCATGTATGTATTTTTTTTTTAAGAAAAAACCGTAAGAATTACGTCAAAGTCACTAGTAGGAAAAAACATCTATCATAATAGAAGGGAAAAAGTCCTACTAGAAGAAGAAACTTCTATCATAACGGAAGTAAGAAAGTCCTATTGGAGGAAGAAACATCTATCATAGTGGAAGAAACATCTATCATATCAAAAGAAAGAAAGTCTGTAGTGGGAGAAATGAACATCATAGAGGGAGAAAGAAACTGCCACCAGAGAGAATGAAATGATTGGTGCACACCAATGAATCGTAATAATAGACTTCACAAAACTGCTACTAGCCTCTATATGCAGCCTTCAAGCACTGAGAGTGGGCCACTGTGAACCGCTGGTCTAACCTAGTGGCCTCCCTATGCCTCGAAGTCGAATCGATGTTAATACTCCCCTTAGTGAGTCCTTGATCGGGGGAAAATCGTGCACAAAAAGTGTTATTTTGAAAAGTAAGTGTGTTTTGACTTCCTCGATACTTCCGTTATAGCATAGAGGCTATACAGGTCGAATCCATAGGGACGAAAAGCGATTGAAGTTTTACTGATCGATTCACTTGTGTTAAGTGTTCTTCAATGTTTTAAAGAATCAAAAAAAAAAAAAAAAGAATGAGAAGGATACGGTGAAAACTAAGAAGTGAAAACATAGAAGAGAAGTTGTGTTTTTTTGAGTTTTTAAAACAAATATAAAGAAAAGATAAAAAGAGATACAAGAAAACTCATGGCTACTAATTGAAAATCACTTAGAGGGAGGGTGAATAGGTGTTATGCTAATCAAATGCATTTTTAAAACAAGTTAAGATGAATTATGCAAGCGGTCACTCAAAATAAGAATTTGAAGCCGAATTCTCGGTGAAGGTCTCTAGAACTTCTCCTCTTTGATTTCTCTAGATGATGAGTTGAGGTGCTTAATTGCTTTCTTGTTAATATGAGTATAGACTGAAAATGCAAGAGGATGAAATGAATGCAATAATGAAAAGCAAGACAAATAGTATCACAATTATAAGAATGTAAAGTAATAAGGAGCAAGAAGAAATCAATCGCAAACACAAGAGAATTTGTTTCGAGGTTCGATCCACTGCTCTACGTCCCCGCCTTCACCACTATGAAGGATTTCCACTATATCCACTAAGGGAACTTCCACAAGGAACCTTACACCAAAGGGATTACAACTTGGTCTACTCAAGACCGGAGTACCCAACTCCAATAACTCTATCCTCCACACAAGAGGAACCACAAGCCAATAGATTACAAGGCACTTGGTGATCTAGCAAAACACAAACACTCTCTTACAACTTCATATAGAGTGGAATATGAGTTTAGGCTCAAGAAGCTAAGTGAGAGAAGAAAATCAGTTGACGAGATTTAGAAGACTTAAAAACAAACTCAAAAAGTTTTTGAAAAGGAAGAACTTTGAAATGGAAAGCAATGAAACACTTCTCTCTTGAAAACTCTTGAAAACTTGGATAATTTCTTATGGAAAACCAAAACCCATGCCCTCTATTTATAGGCAAAGGATGAATAACATTTAAGAGTATTGTCAGGTCATTTGGGGTGAGTTTGACTACTTGACAACAAAAAAAGACCGTTGGAACTTATTAAAATCAAAATAAATTCAAAATGTAGCCGTTATGTCAACCTGGACGATCGTCGGTCGACCGGCACGTCACTTTCAAAAAGCCGTTGGCTCTGGTCGTCCGCCCGATCGACCGGAGGTCATTTTAAAATGAAAATCTTGAACTGTCGGTCGACTGGTCTGGTCGACCGACACAAACAGAGAGTAAGGCCCTTTTAGTCGGTAGACCGGCCAGTCCACTGCAGGGGTTAATGGTCGATCGGTCGGTCGACCGACAAACATGCACAGACGTGCACGCCCTTGGCCAAAAGGCCTGGTCGACTGTTTTGGCCTGTAATAGCTACGGTCGACTGGCCGGTTGACTGTTCTAGCCTGAAATAGGTTAAAACAGATTTTTTGAACTTTAAAACAATTTTTAAAATATATTGTATTGGTTTGATTGTTATGTAGGATAGTATAGAAGCTAAAATACATGTTCTAAACTTGATATAAAAATTTAAAAAATTATGAAACATGCATTAATACCAAACAGCAACAAAACCAATACTACTTAAAACTCGTATATTTGAAAAATGTGTATTTTTGTGTATGTAACTTCTTGAGCACTTCTGTCATATTCTACTTTTTAACATACTAAAATCTTATAAGGGTCTAGGTGACTACAAGATCTTCAATCGGGCTTCTCCATTTGCATCGTTAGAGTGTATTGAGTTCTGATCCCGTATATGAGTCTTCTTGAGTCTTCATCACCTTTCTTTTGAGGAAGAAACTCCTTGAATCCTTAGAACCCTTAAATAATCTTAACCACTTAAACTTGATTAGTACAAATAACTATATATGTTTTGTAATCATCAAAATCATGAAACCGGGTGATTGTACCTTGGGCTAACAATCTCCCCCTTTTTGATGATGACAAAACATATGAGTTATTTAAGGAAAAAAAATGTGAGAGAGCTTGAAAAGCTCCCTCTCAAATTATGTTATTTATCAAGTACAAGACAAGAAACATATACAAAAGAAACATATACAATATATATATATATACACACACACACACACACACACACACACACACACACACACACACACACACACACACACAAAAAATGCACTTTACAAATTATAACAAAAATGAACTTAAAAGTGTGCATAGTAAAAGATAATAACTCAAAATATTTCTCCCCTTTTGTCATGCATCAAAAAGGGTAAAAAAAAATTTCTTAGGACAAATTTGAAAAGTATTTGTAAAAACTCATGAATCCATAATACAAACATTTAATTCACCACAAATGAATGAAAATCTATTATAATCTAGTGGTTTAGTAAAAATATCCGCAAGTAGAAAATCGGTGGAAACATAATCAATTTCAATATCACCTTTCTCAAAGTGATCTCTAAGAAAGTGATATCAAATTTTTATGTGTTTTGTTTTACGATGTTGATTTGCATTTTTAGTCATATGGATGGTACTTGTATTATCACAAAATATCTTAATGTGGTCATAGTGCAAATCACAGTCAAGGAGAGTATGTTTCATTCAAAGGACTTGTGCACAACAAGTCCCGACCATAATATACTCCCCTCAGTGGTTAAGAGGGCTACAGAATTTTACTTCTTGAAAGACCAAGAAACAAGGCAATTTCTTAGAAACTGACAGGTTCCACTTGTACTCTTCCTATCCACTCTACAACCCTCATAGTCAGCATTTGAAAAACTTGTCATTGAAAATTGTCCGGTCTTTGAATACCAGAAACCCATTCCAATAGTGCCCTTAAGATATCTAATAATGCATTTTACCGCAATCAAATGGGACGCTTTAGGACAAGATTGGAATCAAGCACATAGACAAACACTAAATATAATATCCAGCCTACTAGCTGTTAAATATAATAAACTACCAATCATGCTACGATAGAGTTTAATATCTACATTTATACTTGTTCATCCTTATCAAGTTTTGTTGTGATAGCCACGGGAGTTTTGCTTGTCTTTGCCCCTTCAAGCCAAATTTCTTGATGAGTTCTTTCGTGTATTTTGCTTGATTTATAAAAATCTCATCACTCCTTTTCTTGATTTGGAGTCTAAGGAAGTAGTTAAGTTCGCCCATCATAGACATCTCAAACTCATCCTTCATACATGATTTAAAATCTTGGCAAAGTTTTTCATTAGTAGATCCAAATATAATATCATCAACATATACTTGAACAATAAGAATATCATTATCAACATGTTTAGTAAACAAAGTGGTATTTATTTTTCCTTTAATAAAACCATTAGAAATAAGAATGATGAAAGTCTTTCATACCAAGCTTTAGGAGCTTATTTTAAACCATATAAAGCTTTGTCTAGTTTGAAAATAAAATCCGGATGTGTAAGATCAACAAACTCGGGGGTTGTTCAACATACACCTCCTCTGCAATAAAACTATTTAGAAATGCGCTTTTGACATCCATTTAAAAAAGTTTGAAATCTTTATAGGAAGCAAAAACAATTGTTATCCGTATGGCTTCAAGCCGTGCTACGGGTGCAAAGATTTCCTCAAAATCGATACCTTCGATTTGGTTGTAACCTTGGGCCACTAACCTAGCTTTATTCCTAACAATATTATCCGACTCATCCAACCTGTTTTTAAAAATCCATTTAGTGCCAATTGTTAGTCTATCATGGGGTCTAAGGATAAGATGCCAAACTTCGTTGTACTCAAATTTATTGAGCTCTTCTTGCATGGCAAGCAACCAATATGAGTCGCCCTCGGTTTCAAGGATGTTCTTTGTTCAAATGAGAAATAAAAACATAATAGCCACAAAGATCATGGAGCTTGGAACAAGTAGTTACCCTTTTGGTACATCACCTATAATGAGATCCTTGGGATGGCGTAGAGTGAATCTCCAATCCTTTGGAAGTGGTTGTATTGGCTTCATTTCAACTTCTTGAACTTCACTTTGCACATCAATCTTTGACTTGTATTCTTATATAGGTGAGTCCTTCAAGGTTATTCTCTCTATGTCTTCACCTAAGAAATCTATTTCTACAACATTCTCAATAAAAACATTAGATTCTTCAAACTTTACATGTATAGATTCTTCAATAGTCATAGTAGATTTATGGAAGACTCTATAGGCTTTACTAGTGTTATAATTTCCAATGAAAATAGCTTCATAAGATCTTGTATCAAACTTACCTAAATTATCTTTAGTATTTAAAACAAAACATTTACAACCAAAAACTTTAAAATAAGAAACATTTGGTTTTCTTGAATAGTAAATTTTGAAAGAAGTTTTAGAAGTGTTTTTGTAAAAATAAATCCTATTTGATATGTAACATGATGTGTTTACGGCTTCGACCCATAGGTATTGAGGGAAACCGTATTCATTTATCATAGTCCTAACCATTTCTTGTAGTATTCTATTTTTCCTCTCAACTACTCTATTTTGTTGTGGAGTTCTAGGACAAGATAATTCATGTTTAATTCCAGATTCTTCGCAATAGGTGATAAATGATTGGTTAATGAATTCACCACCTCTATCACTCCTTATACGTAAAATTGAAGAATCTTTTTCCTTTTCAATTCTTTTCCTAAACATTTGAAAATGTGAAAAGGCTTGATTTTTATGTTCTAAAAAAAATCCCAAGTAAAATAAGAAAAATCATCAACCAATACAAAACAAAATGATTCTCACTTAGACTTTTGGTTTTAGTAGGACCAAACAAATCCATATGAATTAACTCTAAAGGTCTTGATATTATGATATCCTTGATAGATTTGAAAGTGGACTTGGCTTGTTTCCCAAGTTGGCACGCATCGCAAATGCGGTCCTTTTCAAATTTTAAATAAGAAATACCTTTCACCACTTTCTTGTTGTTGATTCTAGATAGATGGTCAAAAGAAATTAGCCTAGTCTCCTATGCCACAACTAAGAGTCTTCATTGAAGGCATTCAAATATGTGACATTATATTGTAAATTAGACATATCAATCATGTATACATTGTTTTCACGAAATCTGAAAAGTACACATGCATTAGTTTGTCTATCAATACATTGCGCTAAGTCATCAAAAATCACTTTAAAACCTTGATCATAAAGTTGACTAACACTCAAGAGATTATGCTTGAGGCCATTAACTAAAACAGCATTCTCAATAAAGGAGATGAACCAAGTTTAATGTTACCTTTACCAACAATCTTCCTTTGGAGTCATCTCCGAAGGTGACGGTGCCACCTTCATGATATCTTGATAAGCTTACAAAGTTGTTGATATCCCATGTCATGTGCCTTGAGCAACCACTATCAAGATGCCACCGCTCCCTACGTCTTTGAGCTTTGGAGTGTACCTACATCATGTAACATATTTGTTGATTTTGGTACCCAAATTTTCTTGGGTCCTTTAATGTTAGCATTACGAACCCAAACATGATTATTTGAGGTATTTATTCTATCAAAATAAAATTTAGCCAAGTGACCTTTTCGGCCACAATAAGTGCATGCATAAATTTTACCATGCATAAAGGCATGATGATGTGTGGAGTGTGAACATATTTGATTTGTATTGTGTGTTTAGCATGATGTGTGTGAAAATGTTGTGACTTATGAGTATGAATGTGTGTAGCATGAGTTTGATTCTTGGGGATATGTTTTTAGGAAACATAGCCTCCAATCTAGTTTTGTCAAATTCACATTTCTTTAAGACTTCTCCTAAAGAGTTAATTTTATTCTTTAGGGTAGAAATCTCATCTTTATCTATTTGTAAATATTTAGCTTTACATGAAATCTTATAAGCATCAAAATCTTTTTGAGTAGATGTCAGAGTTGAAAACAAATCATCCTTTTCTTTTGTGAGCATGAAAATTTTGTGGTTGAGAGTTTCATTTTCCTTTTTCATTTTTAAATATTTCTTTTTAAGAAAATCATAATTGTGAGATAATTATTCAAAATCTTCTCCTAATTCATTCATGGATAATTCACAATCTTCAAGAGATGATTCAAAGCTTACCTTATTTGTGTTGTCATTTGCCATGAAACACATATGAGCCGTGTCAACTTCTTCGTCGGATTCACTCTCCAAGTCCCATGTAGTTTTTAGAGCCTTTTTTTTGTAGGGATTCTTGGAGGTGGAGGGTTTACTCTTGTTCTCCGGACACTCCACAACCATATCGCCCAATTTCCGGCAATTGAAGCAAATGATCTTTTTTTCTTCCTTTCCTTGCCATCTTCTTCTATTGTTGAATTTTAATTTGTTGCATATTCTCCTAACATTCTTCACAAGGAGGGAGAGATCTTCATCATCCTCTTTTTCATCATCTTCATCAGAGAAGGTGGAAGTGGTTTTGAAAGCGATTACTTTTTCTTTTGAGGAACTCTTCTCTAACCTTTCTTTCCATCTCATAGGTCTTCAGGTTGCCTATGAGACCAATGAGCTCCATTTCCTCCTTGTTGTTTAGCTCTTTCAAGGTTATAGCCTTAACTTCCCATGAGGGTGGGAGAGCACGAATGATCTTTCTCACCTTTTGATCGTTGTCAATGCCGTCACCTAAAGAAGCAAGACCGTTAGTTATTTTTGTAAAATTTGTTACCATGTCATCAATGGTGTCATTTTCTTGCATGGTAAAGTTTTCTTATTAGGAACGTAAGAGGTCAATTTTAGCCCTCTTAACTTGTGATGTTCCTTCATGTGACTAAAAGGTGAGTCCAAATCTCATATACGGATTTGTAGTGTATGACTCTAGCAATGTCATCATCATTAAGATCTTGAATCAAGGTATAGTGTGCCCTAGGATTTGCATCAAACTCTTTTTGTAGCAATATCGGACCAAGTGTCCTCATCGCCAAGGGGTGCGCTAAAGCTTTAGTCACCGCTTTTGCAACTCAGCTTCCTAAGGATTGCAAAAACAGTCATCTTAACCTTCTATACGGGAAAGTTAAGGCCATCAAACTTGGGTGGGGTCTTAATATCTTCAGCCATCTTTGCTAATGTGAATGAGGATGAAAAATGAAAAAAATGATTAGCAATTAAGGATCTCTCTAAGGATATTAAGCCAAGAAACTAGAGACCAAAACTCTGATACCAATTGAAAAATACCTAGAGGGGGGGGTGAATAAGTGTTATGCTAATTAAATGCACTTTTAAAACAAGTTAAGATGAATTATGCAAGCAGTCACTCAAAATAAGAATTTGAAGCCGAATTCCCGGTGAAGGGCTTTAGAACTTCTCCTCTTTGATTCCTCTAGATGATAAGTTAAGGTGCTTAATTACTTCCTTGTTGATATGAGTATAGACCGAAAATGCAAGAGGATGAAATGAATGCAATAATGAAAAGCCAGACGAATAGTATCACAATTATAAGAATGTAAAGCAATAAGGAGCAAGAAGAAATCAATCACAAACACAAGAGAATTTGTTTCGAGGTTCGAGCCACTGCTCTACGTCCCCGCCTTCACCACTATGAAGGATTTTCACTATATCCACTAAGAGAACTTCCACAAGGAACCTTAAACCAAAGGGATTACAACTTGGTCTACTCACACCGGAGTACCCAACTCCAACAACTCTATCCTCTACACAAGAGGAACCACAAGCCAATAGATTACAAGGCACTTGGTGATCTAGGAAGACCACAAACACTCTCTTACAATTTCTTATAGAGTGGAATATGATTTTAGGCTCAAGAAGCTAAGTGAGAGAAGAAAATCAGTTGAAGAGATTTAGAAGACTTAAAAACCAACTGAAAAAGCTTCTGAAAAGGAAGAACTTTGAAATGGAAAGTAATGAAACACTTCTCTCTTGAAAACTCTTGAAAACTTGGATATTTTTCTTATGGAAAACTAAAACCCATGCCCACTATTTATAGTCAAAGGATGAATAACATTTAAGAGTGTTGTCAGGTCATTTGGGGTGAGTTTGACCACTTGACAACAAAAAAAGACTGTTAGAACTTATTAAAATCAAAACAAATTCAAAATGTAGCCGCTATGCCAACCTGGACGACTGCTTGTCGACTGGCACGTCACTTTGAAAAATAGCCGTTGGCTCTGGTCGACCGTCCGGTCAACCGGAGGTCATTTTAAAAAGAAAATCTTGAGCTACACAAACAGAGAGTAAGGCCCTTTCAGTCGGTCGACTGGCGGGTCGATCGCATGGGTTCTTGGTCGACCGACAAACGTGCACAGACATGCACGCCCTTGGCTAAAAGGCCCGGTCGACCGTTTTGGCCTGTAATAGCTACAGTCGACCGCCCGGTCGACCGTTTAGGCCTGAAATTGGTTAAAAATAGATTTTTGAAATTTAAACAATTTTTAAAATATTTTGTATTGGTTTCAGGGTTATGTAGCATAGTATAGAAGATAAAATTCATGTTCTAAACTTGATATAAAAATTTGAAAAATTATGAAATATGCATTAATACCAAACATGCAACAAAACCAATACTACCAGAAACTTGTATATTTGAAAAACGTGTATTTTTGTGTGTGTAACTTCTTGAGCACTTCTATCATATTCTACTCTTTAATATATTAAAATCTTACAAGGGTCTAGGTGACTACAAGATCTTCAATAGGGCTTCTCCATTTGCATCGTTAGAGTGTACTGAGTTCTGATCCCATATATAAGTCTTCTTGGGTCTTCATCACCTTCCTTTTGAGGAAGAGACTCCTTGAATTCTTAGAACCCTGAAATAATCTTAACCACTTAAACTTGATTAGTACAAATAACTATATATGTTTGTAATCGTCAAAACCATAAAACTGAGTGATTGTAATTTTGGGCCAACACTAACTACTAATGGCTCCACTAACATGCTAACCTCTTAGTGATAGTTGCCTCATGATTGAGTTGGAATCTGCATACAGAAAATATAGAATTTCAAAACTTTATAATAGTAGTGCAAGATACTCAATTCTACCATGATAACGAGTGGCTATGCAGGTCGTGATCCACAAGGGGGGACTAGCGATGGAAGCGTTTTACAAGTTCTCATTTAAGTTACTTAAAATGATTAAAGTTCTTTTAGTTCTTGAAAAGAAAAAGAAAATAAGTTATGTTAATTTGTGAAAGTGGTAGATAGAAGGAGATGATAATTTTGTACAAAGAAAGTGAAAAATAGTAGAGATTTGGTGATGTAGGTGATCAAAATTAAAGATTAAAAGAAATGAAAGAAAATCTAAAAGAAATACTTACCTACCTCTTCTGGTTGATGACTTACCTGGAATCCTTGCATGTTTACCTTGATCTGGAGGCGATCAGTGCATAATTCAAAAGATTAACTCAGTTCCAATTCACATCGCATCATCAAGGCTTCTTCGAGCAAGTATGAAATGATACAATCATAGGGAAGAATCCATCGTCATGAGTTATGATGGCACTCGCTGTTGGTCCCGAGATGATGCCAATTGTAGGATCTACTATACATGTCAACACTCAAACAAAAATATTAGCGTAAATATAAAGTACTTGCAATAAAGGAAATTAAATCATAGAAAAGATAACAATCGCAAACACAAGTGATTTATCCTGGTTCGGTCCTCGTGACCTTCATCCAGTCCCCAAGCTACCTGCTTGAGATTTTCCTTTATCCTTTGACTTTGTACACCCAAAATCAATACCTTGCACACCACTTGACAAACCCCCTTTGCCAAATGTGTACAACTCTTCTTACAACCAAGAAGACCACAACACCTTGTACAAACTCTCTTCAACCCAAAGACGCTCTTGTACAATGCTCTTCTTTGAGTGATTATAAACTTTTCTATAAGCCTTGAGTCTGTATGTGATCGTGGACAAGGGCTATTATAGGTGGACTTTCAGAAATCTTCACAATAGAGGAGGAATTGGTGAAGAAACAGAAAGTAAAAACAAGTTTTCAGAAAACCAGAATTTTGAACAGAGTTTTTGGTCAGAAAACTTTTGATTTTAATTGGTGTCTTTAACCTAGGATAGCATAGCTATTTATAGCTGAAATCCATAGTCAGTTAGGGTAGTTATCAGGTCTATTTTGAATATATAAACGTTGGATAATGTTGGATAAAATACCAGAAAATAGAAACTGTCCAACAGTCAGAAACTGCCATTAGTCGACTAGGGGTTGGGGGTTAGTCAACTAGGGTAGGCAATTTAGACTGGGTTAGTCGACTACAAGAGATACCAAGTCGACTAGGTCAAGATTAAATCAAAGGACAAGTTTCTGGAAACTGAAACTAGTTGACCAGAACAATGTATAAGTCGACTACATCAGGTTATTAGTCAACTATAAGACTGTTAAGTCGACTAATAGTGACAAACAGAGAGTTGGTATATATGCAGGACGAATGTTAGTCGACTAGGGAAAATATCAAGTCAACTATACCTAGAATAAGTCGACTATAAAAGTCTATAAGTCGACTAATATGCTATGATGTGTGTGTGTGTTTCAAGGCTTTTAACATTCTATTAACCATTACAATACACTTCAATAGCAATTCTCTTTGAGAAGACTTGATCATGTAGAACTCTTGAATAGGCTTGTAAGATAGAGCTCCATTGAAATGGTTTCACAAATGTATCATCAAAAGCAAGTTCCAACATTCTCCCCCTTTTTGATGATGACACTTTGTGTGCACGAATACTCCCCCTGCAGAAAATATGTTATATGTTCCCTTCCTGTAGAAAATATGTTCTCCCCCTGCAGAAAAGAGGTTATAACAGATATAGAAAAGCATGTGTCTCCCCTATAAAAAAAATATGTCATAACATATGTATATATGATAAATGTTCTGAAATAATTTTTCTTATCAAACTGCTTATATGGTACCTGAAAGATAGACATTAGAATGGTACCAATCATCATAAGATCAAAGCATTAACCTTTAGGAGACCAAACCCAATTTGAATTTGGTTTCCATCTGTTAGTATACACATAATTGCCTGAATCACTTATATCATGTATGTATTTAAGTATTTTTATCAACAATGCTTAAGTTTTTAGGAATCCATATGAACTTGTTCTTAATTCTTTTTGAAATAATATCAGTATTTCTTTTCACAAAAGAATTATATGGATTACTAACATGTGTAGATTTTTTAAAAAATCCAAGACCATAATGATTATGTGACATCTTTTGATATGATAACAAATCATTCAACTTTCTTTTCCTTAATTAAATTTAGTCACATTTTTCAAAATCTCTTCATATTTCATTTTGAAAATTGATATGTCTTTATCTAAAACAGAAATTCTTTCATTTAAAGACATAGTTTCTCTTTTCAATAAAACAATGTTTCGTAATAAATTCTCAATATCTTTTTTCAATGATGATATCACTTTTTCAAAATCATATTTTGAGAATTTATAGAAGAAATTTGAGAAGCATAACAAGAATTTTCTTTAAAAAGTTTTTCATTTTCCTTTGTCAAAACTTTATTCATTATCTTTTCATTCTTAAGATCATTATATAATTTTTGAAATGCATCTAAAAGTTCAGAAAATTGTATCTCATCTTCTTCTAGAGCCATGTAACAGATGTTGGCATGTTCAGTGGTTTCTTCTTCATCAGAGGAAGAGGAATCACTATTTTCCCATGATGCTTGGTAGTCTTTCTTCTTTCTGAACTTTTTGCTCTTGAATTTACCTTTATTTTTGAGCAATGGGCAATCCTTCTTCATATGGCCTGTTTTATTGCAATTAGAACATTTAAACTTACCTCGCTTCAAGAATCTTCTGAATTTTCTTGAAAGCATTGCCATCTCCTCTTCATCGTCATCTGAATTGTCCGTGTCTGAGGATGCATGGAAGGCAAGTTCATTCTTCTTTGAGAGAGATTGTTGTTCATCTTTCTTTCTGTCTTCGAGTTGCACTTCATATGCCATTAGATTACCAATAAAGTTTTCTAACGACATTGTTGAGAGATCATTTGCTTCTTCGATTGCAGTTGTTTTCTTCTCCCAATCTGAAGTGAGTGCACGAAGGATCTTGCGAACTTTTTCGACTTGGGTGTATTCCTTTCCAAGGGATGCTAAGGAATTAGTTATGTCGGTGAATCATGTAACCATTTCTGAGATGGTTTCATTCTCCTTCATTTTGAAAAGTTCAAACCTGTAGACAAGAATAGAAATTTTAGATTCCTTAACCTTATTTGTGCCTTCATGTGTTACCTGTAGAGTGTGCCATATTTGATTTGCAGAAGTGGCTGTTGACACACGGTTGAATTCTTCTTTGGTTAAGGCACAGAATAAAGCATTCATCGCTTTGGCATCAAGGTTCACATTCTTCTTTTGATCATCACTCTAAGCGGTATAGTTAGTTGTCGGCTTGGTGTACGATACTTCTACTATGTTCCAAAGTTCGTAGTTGAGCGATTGCAAGTAGATCTTCATTCTACACTTTCAATAATTGTAGTTGGATCCATCGAATAGCGGTGGACGTTGTGTAGAATGTCCTTCTTTGAATTGTGATGAAGGGAACTCCGCTGCCATCCTTGTATGTTGTTGACTGGGCATGCAGGGCTTGTATGCCGGGCCAGGCTCTGATACCAATTGTTGGTCCCGAGATGATGCCAATTGTAGGTTCTACTATACACGTCAACACTCAAACAAAAATATTAGCGTAAATATAAAGTACTTGCAATAAAGGAAATTAAATCATAGAAAAGATAACAATCGCAAACACAAGTAATTTATCCTGGTTCGGTCCTCGTGACCTACATCCAGTCCCCAAGCCACCTGCTTGAGATTTTCCTTTATCCTTTGACTTTGTACACCCAAAATCAACACCTTGCACACCACTTGACAAACCCCCTTTGCCAAATGTGTACAACTCTTCTTACAACCAAGAAGACCACAGCACCTTGTACAAACTCTCTTCAACCCGAAGACGCTCTTGTACAATGCTCTTCTTTGAGTGATTACAAACTTTTCTATAAGCCTTGAATCTGTATGTGATTGTGGACAAGGGCTATTATAGGTGGACTTTCAGAAATCTTCATAATAGAGGAGGAATTGGTGAAGAAACAGAAAGTGGAAATAAGTTTTCAGGAAACCAAAATTTTGAACAGAGTTTTTGGTTAGAAAACTTTTGATTTTAATTGGCGTCTTTAGTCTAGGATAACATACCTATTTATAGCTGAAATCAATAGTTAGTTAGGGTAGTTATCAGGTCCATTTTGAATATATAAACGTTGGATAACGTTAGATAAAACACCAGAAAACAAAAACTGTCCAACAGTCAGAAACTGCCATTAGTCGACTGGGGGTTGGGGGTTAGTCAACTAGGGTAGGCAATTTAGACTGGGTTAGTCGACTACAAGACATACCAAGTCGGCTAGGTCAAGATTAAATCAAAGGACAAGTTTCTGAAAACTGAAACTAGTCGACCAGAATAATGTATAAGTCGACTACATCAGGTTATTAGTCGACTATAAGACTGTTAAGTCAATTAATAATGACAAACAAAGAGTTGGTATATATGCAGGACGAATGTTAGTCAATTAGGGAAAATGTCAAGTTGACTATACCTAGAATAAGTCGACTATAAAAGTCTATAAGTCGACTAATATGCTATGATGTGCATGTGTGTTTCAAGGCTTTTAACATTCTATTAACCATTACAATACACATCAATAGTAACTCTCTTTGGGAAGACTTGATCATGTAGAACTCTTGAATAGGCTTGTAAGATAGAGCTCCATTGAAATGGTTTCACAAATGTATCACCAAAAGCAAGTTCCAACACTCGCTAAGGCAAGGAAATACCGATGCTATTTGACTCACTTGGACTATCATCAAAACCAAAAGAGGAAGAGTCGAAAGAAGAAGAAGAAAACAAAAATAAATAAGAATATAAATAAGTTACCTTTTTATTACTTGCAGAAATGATGGAAGAAAAGAGGAGGTTACATCGGTGTCACTCTAAACATAAATCTCTCTTATTTACATGAATCTTAGTCTAACCTATGCTTACAAAGAAATAAAAATTACATAAAATGAAAATAAAAACCTACACTAAAAAGAATGAAAAACTAGCCTAAGAATCTTTCTTTGCTTAATCATTCTCTGTACACTGAGAATTTACAGGTATTTATAGAAGAAATACAGAGGGTAGAGTACGAAGATAGGGGGAGCAAACGCTCCCCTAACTTTTGAAACAACCCGGCAGATCCGCGGCTTTTTCCGCGGATCCACGACCGGGATGTTGCCAAATGGCCAAATCCTAGGAGCATATCACCCCTTCGCTTCGTTTCATCCATTTATCCAAAAAGATATGTCATTTGATTTTCTGATTTTGACGATTCTTCTGTTAATTTTTGGCTTTAACCAATTGATTTGTTGAGATCTGATTTAATTAATTTTTCAACTGTTTTATCTTCTTTGATTTATCCTTATTTGCCCTGATCTTCAGCTGAACATTTGTCCTAATCCTTAATTTGTTCTGGATGTGGTGATATCCTAATATATCTTTAAGTTAACTGAATTAATTCACCAAAATCTGATTTTATCTGACTGGATCTGGAATCATCCTCAGCTAACCAAATAGATCTAGTTAAATCTGATTTTAACTGGTATTTATTTGGTTTAATACTCTTTCTCTCCTGATTATCTTCTGCAAAATATACATTTAAGATAAGAAAATTAGCAAATTTATTACACAATAAATGTAGGAGTGTAATGAAAAGAATGCAAAATATGTGTACGATCACACCCCCACACCTATCTTTTGCTCGTCCTCGAGGAAAACAACAAAACTAAACCAAAGATTGTTAGACCACTTTCGCAGGTCATGCGATTGCACTGAGCATGTGCAATAAGCCGTTAAACCTCTAAGTTCCCCATAGAGGATGAGTTTTGTCTCGTGAGGGTTTTCAGTATATTACAACCACAAAATCCATAAAGAAAGAGAAACAAAGTATTAGTATTTTGAAAACATATTCTGAAAGAGAAAAATATTTGAAGTATTATTGTAAGAATTAAGTAATTTATAAGTTATAGGAAAATCGAACTTTTCATTCTTAAGCTTAGTCTTTACTCAAAAATTTGTTATCAATTAAGGCAAGGAGTCAAACTGTATCTCATTAGTTTATTATTTTGCCCTAAGTTATATGCACTTTTGTGACTGTGAAATTTTGACTCGGGGTTCTTTAACTCTAACTCTTATGCTTTATTTTGTCTTTTATTTTTTATTTGGGTGATATTATTCTTTACTTCATTAGGCTTTCTAATCTGCCAATGTAATGAGCCTTTAATAGGTGACTCCTAAACCAAACAGTCTTAGGGCACTGGGTAAGAAAACACCCTAGGACTTAAGGACTGAGTAAATAAGGCCACAAAACTAAAGATTTTATTATATGAACTGCTTTTAGGCGTGAATACTTATGCTTTATGAGGCACAAATACCCATCTTAATCAGAGGATTTTTGATATATTATATATATATATATTTTCTTCTCTCTTTTTTTTTAATAAGGCATAAGAATCTTTGTTTTTGAACTCTAAGTGTGTAAGTGTAAAAGACATGCATATTTCATCAAGGTAAAAATCAAGACTAAATTACTTTTTCAAATTTTCTTCCTGGCCCTAGAAATCAAACAATAATATTTTTTTGACCAAGTATAAGAAATCCTAATTATGATTCTCCTATTCCTTAAAATTAATTTAATTTCTTACAAAAAATATGTCAAAATATTGCCCTCTTTTCAAAAAGTTTTTTTAAGAAAGAAAAATGTTAATTTTTTTTATTTTAAATAAAAAAACTTATGTTATGTTAGAACCCTCCCCCACACCTATCTCATGTATTGTCCTCAATGTATGAATGAATGCATAGATGCCTAAAAAAAAGAAGGGGAAGGAAAATATTACTTTAAGGTGGTGGTTCTAGTGATGGTCGGATTGGGTCAAGCGTTGCTACCCAATTAAGATAATATGGTGGTTCACAGAACTCACCTTTATTGACCTCTTTTCTATTTACATATTTACATTCCCCAATATGAATAGGATCATGAAAGATCCTATCATAACACTTATTCCCTTCATATAACTAGTCTTGAAAAATTATCATGGAGTCATTGTGGTCAATACCTTGGTCCAACAAAAGAATGTGACTCGGTGGAATGGTTGACTTGGGATCAAGAATGATAGGTTCGGGAACATTACTAACTCGAAAAAATTAAGCGTAAGTTCGAGAGTTGGTATTGGTTCAATAGTTGAGTCCAAATCAAAGAAATGAAATTCACATTCTTTTCCCATCAATGAAATATGACTATCCAAAATTGGTCATTCAGTTTCAAGATCTATGGATACGGGAATCAATGTCGGCTCATAAAATGAGTTCAAATCAGTTAAGGATATTAGAGTTAACATAGATTCAAAAATGGAACTGAATCACAACATTGAGATCGGGTTCACATTTATAATCAAGTTCAATCTCATTAAAATGAAAACTTGCCAATCATCAATGGGTTAATATTGGTCAAGTTTAAGGTTTTGTGATGAAATTGAATCTTGGTCAAAGTCTTCAAGATACCATGATTCTTGGTATTCATCAATATGGCTAGAAGTGTCAAGAATAGTCAAAGATTGGGTAGTGAGAGTTTCCTTATTTCTACGCATGTTTTCCAGTCGACTAAGTCTTGCTTCTATCATATTTAAAGGATCATTTTAGAATTGAATCATGAATTCTATACTCTTTTCTCAGTCGGTATGTTCTTCTCGAAAAATAGAGTAAGGATCTTTGATTTGAAATTTTGACTCGATTTTGAGTCTTTTAGATTTTGAATTCATCGCTCAAGCTCTTCTAAAGCTTCCATCCTCTTTTCCGGTCAATTGATTCTTCTGATTGTTGTTCAGGAGAAGGAGTTATGAAGCTGGATGTTGGTAAGGCGGTTGACAATATGATTTAGGGGAGTTGTATCCCCATTGACTCTGTGAAGAGTAGTGATGGTTATTCCAGTCTTATTCATAGTATTAGGACTGGGGCATGTATTGATTCGGATAAGACTATCCGGTATACTTGGTTGGTTAAAGTTATGATATGCCGGGTTGGTATTATCCGAGTCAAAAGAGGTCAGCATGAAATATGGTTCACTATTTGCATATGAATAATTGTAATTATAATTCATATCACCAAGATGTCAAAAAAAAAAAAAAAAACAAGCCAACAAACAAACAAATAAAAAGGAAAAAATCTAGCCTAAGTTAGGGTAGACCTTAAACCTAGCCGACTCCTAACTTGTTAGACTATCCACGGGGGTATATTGCAGAATCTTGTTGGCCCAGAGGCCTTCCACTCTAGTTTTAATGATGATTAACTCATGTAGTTATAGTTTACTAATAATCTTGTGACATTTAGTTTCAGATATTTAACCAAGATATTAGTAGGTGATTAGCTTCAACAAAGGTATTTTGGAGCTTTCACATGGTGATTCAAGAGCCCGAGCGTCAAGTTCATTCTAGCACTCGTTTGGAGTCGAGCTCGGTGGATCACGTTTGGATCGAGTCGACTTGGAGACGGCGCTCTACAATAAGACTTCGGTATATTATTTAGTTTATAGTTTATATCCCTTATTAAAGATTAGATAGTGTGATATGCTCAAGTTCACAACACACACACGTTTCATGTTTTCGGTTTTTGGTTTTTGGTTTTCGGTTTAACCAATCTTGGTTTTCATGAATAGATAGAATCAAAATAAGTTTACATGGTTAAATGTATATTAGATTTGTTCAATATACATCTATGTTTCAACTATTTAAACAAATTTAGTTTGATAGTCTATTTCATGAGTTTGGAGTTTTGGTATTTTAAACAAGACTTATTTTCAGATTTAATGTTAAAAACATTGATATATATCTTTTCATGTATATTGGATTATATCCATATACAACATGCTTATATGTTATTTCAATATCATGTTTTTGTATTTGGATGAGTTTAGGACAAAACGGTTTTCCATTTCAAAAATCCAAGTTTTGGAAAATACGGATTTTGGTTTTCGGCAAAATTTGTAAGTCACAAAAATGGTTCAAAATGTTTGTAACATGGTTTTATTTTACTCGAACATGTTTGTATTTCATAAATATAGCATGAACTGATTTTTGTGGAATTTATGAGATTTTATGGGATTTATTTGATAATAAAAAGACCAGTTTTCAAGTTCTGAAAATTTGCCTGCTAGGCCCTGGCGGTCGACCGGGACGGTCGACCGGACCAGTGGTCGGTCGACCGGACCGGTCGACCGATGTGCACAAGACATGCACAAAGGCTAGCTTGTCTGGCCGGTCGACCGAGTGGTCGACCGGCTGAAGTCAACCCACTCTCGGGTTGGCCGGTCGACCGGGCGGTAGACCGGCCACAGAGCCGTTGCTCTCTGGTTCTGGGCACGGTCGACCGGGCGGTCAACCGGCAGGCTCAACGGTCATGAATTTGACCGTTAGCCGGTCGATCGGAAGGTCATTTTTGACCTTTCTGCCTGCCAACGGGCAGAATTTTGTGGAGGTTATAAATACCCCACATTTGAGTTGTTTCCAAATAAGTTTTCAAGAGCAAAATTTTAGATCTTTTCAAGTATTTTAAGAACAAGTTTTTCAAAAGAGTTTTTGGGTTTAAAAGATCAATCTTCATTTGTTTTTAAAGTGTTTGTTAATTCAAAGAAAATAGTCTTTTGGGAATTGATTTGGTCTAAAATTCTATATCTATTTAGAGATTTTCCCAAGTGATTTTCTTTGTTCAAAACACTTTGTTTTCTCACACTTGAGCTTATCTTGCTATCCTATCTATTAGGATCTTTGTTTAGTGGGAAAGAATTGGTTTGTGGTCTTTGTGATCACCAAGTTGTAAACCCTCCTTATTTGTGATATCCCTCTTGTGTAGAGGTTGATTATTGGAGCGGTGGCTTTGTGCCCTATCCCTCTTGTGTGAGGTTGATTTGTTGTTGGCTTTGTGTCCATCCCTCATTTGTGAGGTGGATTTGTGTTGGCTTTGTGCCTAGCCTCTAAGTGTAGAGGTGGTATTTGTTGAGAGAGGAGTTGTGTACTCCAAATTATAATTGCCCCAAATCCTCATTGGAGGTTTCCCTGTGTGGGAAGTCCTGTGTGGACAAGTTAGTGAAATCCTTCTGTGTGAAGGCGGGGACGTAGAGCTGGGTGCTCGAACCTCGAAACATATCTCGGTGTTTGCGTTTGATCCACTTTCTCTAACTCTCTCTTTCTATTACTTTGTGCCTTGCATTGATTCATATTGTCATATTACTCTTATATGCTTGGTTGTGTTTATTTGTGTGCCTCACTTGTGTTTAACCACGAGAGCTTCATATAGCACCTCAACTCTTATTCAGAGGAATCAAGAGGAGTTAGTCCAGAGCCCTTCACTGGGAATTCGGCTGCACTCGTTGGTTACACTAAGTGTGTTTTAATTTCTGCATTATTGTTCATAGATTAGCTGTACACCTATTCACCTCCCTCTAGGTGTACTTTAAATTGGTATCAGAGCCTACGCTCCTGATATTAGGTTTAACCACCTAGGAGTGTGATCTTGATTTTGCTAATCTATCATTTGCATTTGCATTTGCACACATATAGTTTGCTCTCACGGATAGCCCTCCAATGTTTGATATCTCTAGACTTGATATATGGAAGGTTATGATGAGTTGTCATTTAAAAGCCCTAGGTTACAAAGTTTACCTTGCCATTACCAAGGAATCCTACCTCAGTGATAGCAAGCATTAGAGGCCAATGCACAAGCCCTTAAGGCACTTAGAGCATGTCTTGATAAAAAATATTTACATGTGTTTTCTCATTATGATTCTGCTTTTGCAGTGTGGAACATTTTGACGTCTCCTGAGCTACCAACGCTTATCAATAAGAAGAGGAAATCTAGTCGAGACGAGTCTGACGAACGTTGCTTCATGGTCCAAGGGAATGACTCCCTTGAGGTACATTCGGATACTCAACTAGATACTAGTACTAGTTCTTACTACAATGAGCGTATGGATGCACAAGCCTTAAATGATGAACTAGCTAAAAATTGTGAAAATTTGATTTCAAAATATAAACTTTTGAAAAAGGATAGCTTTGATTTAAAAGAATAAAATAAAAATTTATCTTCTAGACTTGAGATTGCTTTGTAAGAAAGGGATGAGATTTCAAGTGAACGTGACCACTTAAATCCCAACTTGATCTTGCCCTAAATGAAAACAAGATTTTTAAAATAAAAATGATTGTAATGATATTTTGAAGAAAATGAAAATTTTCTTCTAAACTTGATTTTACTTTAAAAGAAAATGTTTCTTTGAAAAACAAAATTGATTTGATTTCACAAGAATTGAATGATTATTCAAAGAAAAATATTTCTTTGAAAAATGATTTAGATACACATGTTTGTCATACTAGTATAGCTTCATCACCTAGTGTATCCATTGCGTGCACCACTTCTTCTATAATTGAAAATGATATATCTATGCTTAAGAAGAGTGTTGATGTTTGGGCTCCACTTTGAGCCATTGTGCTTTGAACCACTCACGATTGGAATCTATGTTTCGAAAGAAACAAGTTCCTCCTATGCATGCACACAAATCACAGCATACACATGCTTCCCACGTTCACACTCATAACACGATGTATGCTCATGTGTACACATGTACACATTGTGGACGTAAGGGCCACCTTGCTAAGTTTTGTTATGATCGTATACATGATTCAAATTTAGCAACTAAATTTGCTTGGGTTAGGAAAGGAGCTAACCCCCTTAGACCCAAAAGAGTATGGGTACCAAAAATTACTCCTATCTTATTTGATGTAGGTGTAGGCTCTCACATGACGTGAGAGTGATGGTACCTTGAGGTGGATGCGTTCCGAGCTTAAAGAGGACTATTTGGATGCATCACTTTCATGGGGAGTTTGGTGGAAGGACCACCTTGCTTTGGAGATATGGAGATGTCTCTATTAGTTTTGGTAACTATCTCTTACTCCTTATTTATGTTTACATGCTTTCATATTATTCATTTTTAGCATGTTTTGATGTTTCTTGATTATTATGTTAAATGCCATAATAATTAGATTAGTGATATACATGTGTAGTATTTGAGATCACCCATGTTTAATATGGACTAATACTTTATGTTCTCACATTTGTTTAGCTATTGTGTATATCATAGATCTAATACTTGTGCATTTACATAATGATCATATGAGTTTTGTTTTGATTTCTATGCTTCATGTTTTAACTACATGTTTAGATGTTAGTTTTCATTAAAACTTGGATATATACTTGTACAACTAGTGAGCTACAAATAGATTATTATGTGTTTGTGTTTGAATGCTCATTTGTACCCATTAGATGTACTAGTATAGTCTAGTTTTGATGATTTATGCATTTGACTTGTATTCTCTATTTTTGTGCATGGTTTCATGTATATGTCTATTTTGTCTAAACTATTAGTTATACATATACATCCTTGAGCCACTTGCCTTCATGCATATACTTTTGTGGACTCGTTTATGATTGGATATGTATGTATATTCTAGTTTGTACAAAACATACATATGCCTTGAACTTTAAATTGTTTCAATGAAAATTAAATGATGATTTTCATGTTTTCATTTTTTTAAAGGAATTTCTTATTGAGCCAAATTGCCTATTTTCTTGACTATGTCTCTTACAAAACTTGTACACTCATATTACTTGATGTTTTCTCATGATTTTGTTTTCATGAGCATTATTTATGCTATATAGATTTTGAGTGACATTGGTTTAGTGATTTTCATGTTTTATGGAATATATTCTTGTTTTATTCCTTACTTGAAGGATTTCGTACTAGTTTTCAAATTTATCATATAAAACTAGTTCGTATTCTTCATTATGATAGAGTTTTTCAAACATACTATATTTTCAAACTTATTTTGAAAACCCCTACCCATAAAGGGCGGTTGGTTGGGCGACCATGCCTTGTATGCTCATTATTGAAAATCTTTTAAAACATGTGCATGAAATGGGTGGTAAGAAGTATGAGTTATACACTTGATCTTATTGTGTTTTCAATTGATATCATTATATCTTTTCAATTGGTATCACTATTGATATTCTTTTTGTATACTCATATATGTTTATATATATGTATGCTTACACTTCAAATAGTATCAATTTCGATTGGTATTCAATTTTTCATACATATATATATATATATTTTATTTGTGCTTACTATATCTCTATATCTTTGAGCACAAATTTTGGTTATGCTAACTTGATTTCTTAAATGACTATTATATTTTAATTGATTAATTTTCAATTGGTATCTTATACAAGCTTATGCATCATTTTATTTGGTATTTCATAAAGGGGGAGAAAATTCATATTTCACTTTTCAATTGGTTTTGTTTACCTTTGGTATTTTACTCCCACACTTTATGTTGAAAAATGATTGAAAAATGATATTGATTTTTATTTGGTGTCATTCACTCCTAATGAAAATCACTTTCAATATGTTAAAGATTAGTTTATGTTTTTCAAATTGGTATCAAAAGTGTAAAATATTTTCAATTGGTACTAATTTTTATAATTGGTATCAAGATTACTATATGTTTACATCTTTCCTATGATATCAAAATTTTGGTTGGTTTCTTCAAAAATGTTTTATGTACTTTCAATTGGTACTTTCAATTGGTTTTTTCAAGATTGGTTTTCAATGCCTTATTTACTTTCAATTGGTATACTTCAAATTTTTTTTGTTGGTTTACCTATTTGTTTATTTTCAATTGGTATCATGATGCACTAAATTGATATATTTTTTAATTGGTATCATAATGTCTTGTTTTGGCTTCACCCTTGTTGATTGTTTGTTTCAGACAAAAAGGGTGAGAACATTGTTTTATTTGACCCCTTTATATTTGAGTTTATATGCATGTTTATCAAAGTTTGTTTGTTTCATATTGATATCAAGAGAGTTTGTTTTATGTTTTGTTGATATTGGTATCAAGAGCATGAATATTAGTATCAAGAATATAGTTTGTTGTTTTATTTTGTTGGTATCAAGATGAATATTAGTATCAAGAACATAGTTTGTTGTTTTGTTTTGTTGATATCAAGAACTTTTATTAAAATTTTTTATTGTTGGTATCAAGAGCTTTTATTGATTATCTTTCAATTGGTATCAAGAGCTTTTATTAAAAGTTTTATTATTGATATCAAGAGCTTTTGTTGATTAGCTTTCAATTGAAATTTTTATTGGTATCAAGAGCAATTATTTAAAGAATATGTTTATTTTAAGTTTATATTTTCAATTGGTATTTAGGACATGCCTATTTTAAAAAGAAGGAAAAGTAATTTATTTTAAAAATTTTGGTATCAAGAGCATATTCATTTCATTGTTTTATACATGTTTATGCATATTCATGTTTAATATTCATTGCATGTCTTATTGTTTATTATTATGCATGAGTTAAGGGGGAGCTTCTTTGAAGCTTAACTTTAATCCATGCATATATAACTCCATGAGTTTTGTCATCATCAAAAAGGGGGAGATTGTTGGCCCAGAGGCCTTCCACTCTAGTTTTGATGATGATTTACTCATGTAGTTATAGTTTACTAATAATCTTGTGACATTTAGTTTCAGATATTTAACCAAGATATTAGTAGATGATTAGCTTCAACAAAGATATTTGGAGCTTTCACATGGTGATTCAAGAGCCCGAGCGTCAAGTTCATATCTAGCACTCGTTTGGAGTCAAGCTCGGTGGATCACGTTGGGATCGAGTCGACTTGGAGACGGCGCTCTACAAGAAGACTTCGGTACATTGTTTAGTGATTGGTCGCTAATGTTGCATATTTAGTATCATATTTCCATACTTATTATAGAATAAAATCTGCATTGTCCTAATTAAGTGTTTAATTTATTTGCAGGCCCATTCTTTAAGGAGATGAAGAGAAATGAGCCCAAAAGCCCACCAAAATTCTGAATTAAATCAGAATTAATTCGAGCTCACTGATTCAGGGCAAAATCAAGAGGTTGAAAACGGTTGAGAAGAATCCTCTCAGAATCGATCGGTTGAAGCAAAGATCAACGGCCATTTCTTCAAAATCTCGGAGCTAAACTGCAAATCCAACCCAAGATAAAGATAGAACGAGATGCCGGGGAGACCCACCAACAGGGTGTGGCCACCTGGCCACACCCTGGCCACGGAAACGCGGCAAAAGCCACGTTTCCGCGGCTTGGTTGTGGAGTTAGGGGAGCGTTTGCTCCCCCACTCTTCCCAGGATCCTGTAGGTTGGGTTTTTGTCTATAAAAGCCAATATTTGCACTGAAAATGGGACGACCATGCAGAGATAGGATTTAGCCTAGTTTTCATTTCTTGTAGTTTAGGTTTTTCTTTTCTTTTTATATAATTTGTATGTAAGCTTAGGTTAGATGAAGATTTATGTAAGTAAGAGAGAGGCTTATGTTGAGAGTGACACCGATGTACCCTCCTCCTTTCTTCCATCGTTTCAAGCAATAAAAGGTAATATGTTTATGTTCTTCTTTACTTTCATTTTCTTTTTCTTCTCCTACTTTACCTCTTTTGTTTTTGATGAGCTTGCAAGTGAATCTAGAAGCATAAGTATAACGATGTTGTGTGAGTGCCAACGATAGTTCATGAAGACGTTCTCCTCCTCAAGATCCGTATCACTTCATTCTTGCTCCGCTTGATGATATAATGCGAACGAGGACTGAGCTCGATCCTATGATCTATGCGTTGAACGCCTCCAAGCAAGGTAGAATATGCAAGGGTTCCAGGTAAGTCATCAACCAAACTAGGTGAGTACTCTTTCATCTTCTTTCTTCACTTTTTTATTTCTTAGTTTAGATCACCAACACCCACTTCCTTCATCACTCCTTTTTACTTCTTTGTAAATATTCATTTGTACATAGTCGTTTTCTGATTTTCTCCACCTCCCCATTCTACCGTTTTCTTTCTAACTTTAACATAACTCGTTTTCATTTTCATTTCTTAAAACAAAGAAGAACTTTCATTTTGTTTTCATAAAGATTTCAATAAAGAACTTTGAACGCTTCCATCGCAAATCCTCCTTGTGGATCACGACCCGCATAGCCACTTGCTATAGCGGTAAGAATGAGCACTTGCACATCTTTATTCTTAAATCTGAAATTCTGTATTTTGTGTGCAGGTCAAGCTTCAATCATTTAGTTTATGGTTTAGATCCCTTGTTAGAGATTAGATAGTGTGATATGCTCAAGTTCACAACACACACACGTTCATGTTTTTGGTTTTTGGTTTAACCGATCTTGGTTTCATAAATAGATAGAATCAAAACAAGTTTACATGGTTTAATGTATATTAGATTTATTCTATATACATCTATGCTTCAACTATTTAAACAAACTTAGTTTGATAGTCTATTTCATGAGTTTGGAGTTTTGGTATTTTAAACAACACTTATTTTCAGATTTAATGTTAAAAACATTGATATATATATCTATTTCATGTATATTGGATTATATCCATATACAACATGCTTATATGTTGTTTCAATATCATGTTTTTGTATTTGGATGAGTTTAGGATAAAACGGTTTTCCATTTCAAAAATTCAAGTTTTGGAAAATACGGATTTTGGTTTTCGGCAAAATTTGTAAGTCACAAAAATGGTTCAAAATGTTTGTAACATAGTTTGATTTTACTCAAACATGTTTGTATTTCATGGATATCACATGAACTGATTTTATTGAAATTTATGAGATTTTATGGGATTTATTTGATAATAAAAAGACCAGTTTTCAAGTTCTGAAAATTTCCTGCCAGGCCCTGGCGGTCGACCGGACCAGTGGTCGGTTGACCGAACCGGTGACCGATGTGCACAAGACGTGCACAAAGGCCAGCTTATTTGGCCGGTCGACCGAGCGGTCGACCGACTGAAGTCAACCCACTCTCGGGTGGCCCGGTCGACCGGGCGGTCGACCGGCCATAGAGCCGTTGCTCTCTGGTTCTGGGCACGGTCAACCGGGCGGTCAACCTGCAGGCTCAACGGTCATGAATTTGATCATTGGCCGGTCGACCGGAAGGTCATTTTTGACCTTTCTGCCTGCCAGCGGGTAGAATTTTGTGGGGGTTATAAATACCCCACATTTGAGTTGTTTCCAAATAAGTTTTCAAGAGCAAAATTTTAGATCTTTTCAAGTGTTTTAAGAGCAAGTTTTTTAAAAGAGTTTTTGGGTTTAAGAGATCAATCTTCATTTGTTTTAAAGTGTTTGTTAATTCAAAGAAAATAGTCTTTTGGAAATTGGTTTTTGATCTAAAAATTCTATATCTATTTGGAGTTTTCCCAAGTGATTTTCTTTGTTCAAAACACTTTGTTTTATCACACTTGAGCTTATCTTGCTATCCTATCTATTAGGATCTTTGTTTAGTGGGAAAGAATTGGTTTGTGGTCTTTGTGATCACCAAGTTGTAAACCCTCCTTATTTGTGATATCCCTCATGTGTAGATGTTGCTTATTGGAGTGGTGGCTTTGTGCCCTATCCCTCTTGTGTGAGGTTGATTGGTTGTTTGGCTTTGTGCCCATCCCTCATTTGTGAGGTGGATTTGTGTTGGCTTTGTGCCTAGCCTCTAAGTGTAGAGGTGGTATTTGTTGAGAGAGGAGTTGTGTACTCCAAATTGTAATTGCCCCAAATCCTCATTGGAGGTTTCCCTGTGTGGGAAGTCCTGTGTGGACAAGTTAGTGAAAATCTTTCTGTGTGAAGGCGTGGACGTAGAGATGGGTGCTCGAACCTCGAAACATATCTCAGTGTTTGCGTTTGATCCACTTTCTCTAGCTCTCTCTCTATTACTTTATGCCTTGCATTGATTCATATTGTCATATCACTCTTTTATGCTTGGTTGTGTTTGTTTGTGTGCCTAACTTGTGTTTAACCATGAGAGCTTCATATAGCACCTCAACTCTTATTCAGAGGAATCAAGAGGAGTTAGTCCAGAATCCTTCACCGAGAATTCGGCTACACTCGTTGGTTACACTAAGTGTGTTGCAATTAAGTTTTAATTTCCGCATTATTGTTCATAAATTAGCTGTACACCTATTCACCCCCCTCTAGGTGTACTTTCAAATCTGACCACAAGTTAATTGGTCAGGTAGGGGTAAGATTGGTAGGAGGTGCCCGTGCTTAAAAGTAACAGGCTTAATTAAGCCAAACCACCAACGTTCGGGATTTCGCCCCCTATCCCCAACCTTTGAGACCGATTTGGCAAAAGTTAAATTCTAATCAACTTCCCCTTAAGTCAGTCTCCTATTCAGTCCGAGATGTCCCTAGGGCCAACGTTTACTTAGTTTTAGTTAGGTTTGGGTTAGTGAGTGAGGAGATTATTTGTGGGCTAAGGGAGGGTAATAGCTTCCCCACCTATCTTATTTAGAGGACAAACCCTTAAATCAATTTAGTGCAATGTGTACATGTATATGAAAAGCAACACTTAAGCAATATAAACAATTCAAAGATGTTCCTATACTACATTCTATGCACACGTACCTTTGCTCCAGCACTCTTTCAACAGTAATATAAAATGTAAATAAAATTTGATAAATGCCTAAATGCAAAGTCTAAACTGTTTTTAGCATTTAACAAATATCAATTTACTGTTGAGGTTAGAAAGTATGTACAGTGTGTTGGCCCAGAGGCCTTTCACTTTAGTTTTTATGATGACTAACTTATGAAGGTTAGTTTACTAATAATCTTGTGTTTACATAGTTTCAGTTACTGATCAAGATAGTAATAGTTATTTAGCTTCAACAAAGGTTTTGGAGCTAACTCGTGTAGATTCAAAGCTCGCGCGTCAAGATCGTATCTAGCACTCGTATGGAGTCAACCTCGTTGGATCGTGTTTGGATCGAGTCGGCTTGGAGAAGGAGTTCTACAAGAAAATTTCGGTTTGTATTTAGTTTAGTGTGTTTAGATTTTGTATAAGATAGACTAGTGTTGATATGCTCAAGTTCACACACACACACACACAAAAGTTCAATATGTTTGATTTTCGGTTTAACCGGTTTTGGATTTCAAATATACAAATATATGGTTTTCATGAATAGATAGAACCAAAACAAGTTTACATGGTTTAATATATATTAGGTTTCATCTATGTGCATATATACTTTATATATTTAGAAAAACTTATTTTGATGATCCTATTCATGTGTTTGGAGTTTTGTAATTAACAAAACCTAATTTTGGATTTCATGTCAAAAACATAGATATATCATAAACATGGGTATTGGATTCCATCCATACACAATATGCTTAAAGAGAGTTTAAATATCTTGTTTTTGTATTTATACAAGTTTGGAAAAAAATCGGATTTCCATTTCAAAGTTTGGTTTTCGAAAAATACGGTTTTTGTTTTAGGCCAAATATTTTATATCACAAAAATAGTTCAAAAGTTTGTAATATGTGTTGATTTTTAGTCACACATATTTGTTATTCAAAGATCTTACAAGAACTTATTTTTGTGAAATTTATATGATTTTATGGGATTTTATTGGAGTTAAAATACCTAAGTTTCAAGTCCCAAATTCCCAGCCAGACCACACAGGCGGTCAACTGGACGGTTGACCGGACCAGTGGTCGGTCGACCGGAACCGGTCGACCGTTGTGCCCGAGGACGTGCATGGACCTAGCCTACAAGGTCAGTCGGCCGCACGGTCGACCGACTGTAAGCACCCAACTCTCGGGTGCTGCCGGTCGACCGGGCGGTACAACGGTCAGAAATATGACCGACCGGCCGGTCGACCGAAATGACAGTCTCGCCATTTTCAACCTGCAACGGCTACATTTTGAGAGAGGCTATAAATAAGCCATCTCTTGGGTTGATTTCAACAAGTTTTTGAGAGCAAATTTTCCATCTATACAAGTGTTTTGCAGCAAGTTTTTGAAGAGTTTTTGTGCCAAAAAGATTTATCTTTTATTTGTTTTCAAGGGTTGGAAAAATCAAGAAAACATAGTCTTTGGAAATTTGGTTTTGATCTTCATTTATATCTCTATCTAGTATTTTCTCCAAGTATCTTTCTTTGTGATTTATTTTCCAAACGCCTTGTTTTCTCACACTTGAGCTATCATCTCTATCCTATCTATAGGATCTTGTTTTTATGGGAAAAATTGTTTGTGGTCTGTTGTGATCAGCAAGAGTTGTTTGTGGTCTATTGGGATCACCAAGTTGCAATCTTTCCTTTGATTTAGTTTTGTGCATATCTCTCTAGTGTAGAGATGGTTGTGCCTTGGGTATGTATTTATCCCTCTTATGAAGAGGTGATTGTTGTTTGGCTTTGTACCCATCCCTCTTGTGTAGAGGTGATTGTTGTTTTAGCTTTGTGCCTTGCCTCTTGAGTAAAGGTGGTTGTATTTGAGAGTAGTGTGGTTGTATTTGAGAGTAGAGCTGCAATTTCTCGGTGGACGTTCTCTGTGTGGGAGGTCCTGTGTAGACATAGTGGCAATCTTCTGTGTGAAGGCGGGGACGTAGAGTAGTGGCTCGAACCTCGAAACATATCTCAGTGTTTGCGTTTGATCAACTATCTCTTAACTCTCTTCTTATATCTTGCATTACTTTATATTGTTCATATCACTTTTATGCTTAGTATTGTTTGTGTGCCCATACTTGTGTTGAACCAAGAGAGCTTCATATAGCACCTCAACTGTTATTTAGAGTAATCTAGAGGAGATAATCCAGAGTCCCTCACTGGGAATTCGGCTACACTCTTTGGTTACACATAGTATGGTTGCAATTAGTTTTTAATTTCGCATCATTTATCATTAGATTAGCGTATTGATCGTACATATATTTTGCATTCTTTTCATTACACTCCTACATTTATTGTGCAATAAATCTGCTAATTTTCTTGTCTTAAATGTCTATTTTGAAGAAGATAATAATGAAGAGAAAGAGGATTAAACTAAATAAATACAAGTTAAAATCAAAATTAACTGGATCTATTTGGTTAGCTGAGGATGATCCCAGATCTAGTTAGAACAAATCAAGGATTAGGGCAAATGTTCAGCTGAAGATCAGAGCAAATCAGAAAGATAACACCAAATGAAAATTGGTAAAAATTCAGATTTCTATAAATTCATTTTAGTTAGCTAAAGATCAACTGAGATAACATCAAATACAGAACCCAAATTCAAAATCTAAAGGGATAAATAGATAGAGAGAAGATTAACGGATGAGATGAAGCAATCTTGACTCGGATTCTGACTGGATATATTTTAGTATTTGAATCATAACTTTCACTACCGAAACTCAAATCTGATGATTCAAGATGATCCAGAAAGAAGACGTAAAGGATTACAACTCTTAAGTTAATCACTTTTCTAATTCTATCATTTGATAGCTTAAATTCAGCAATCAACACGCCAATTAGTTACAGATCAGAACTGAATATCCACATCAAATCAAGTTTGGAGATAAGGGAAGGATTCAAATTCAGAAATAGCCAGCTCCCCTCATCTTCATACTCCTCTACCCTCTGCATTTCTCCTATAAATACCTGCAATCTGAAAGGCAAATGGAAGGACCAAGCAGAGAGTAGAAGTTAGGCTATTATGTGGTTTGTAACTTAGGTTTTTAGTTTTCTTTTATGTAATTTTTATTTTCTTTATGTAATTGAGAGGAGAGGAGATTTTCATGGAAGAATGAGAACAAACTTATACTGAGGGTGATACCGGTGTAAGTAATCTTTTCTTTTATTATTATTTGAACCAAGTTGAAGTTTTCTTTTCTTTTTTATTCTTGTTTTTGTTTGCTTCCCTCTTCTGTGTTTGTGAATCCAAATGACTCCGATAGTCTCGAAGTTGCCTTACCCTTGCAAGTGTCGTTGATGGCTTATGGTGATGGATATCCATTTATATGGTAGTGTAGCTTACCCCTTCATTTCATAGTGTAAGTCGGGAATGGGGAAGATCCTGTTTGTTATACTTCACTCGCCTTCAAACAAAGGTACATCGTCAATATGGGTCAAAGGTAAGCAGGCGCCAAAGAGGTAAATAAGTTTTTTAGGTTTTAACCTTCTTTTCTTTTAATTTTAGTTTAGATCATCAACACCACAATCTCCCAACTTATTTTATCACTCTTTTCAATTTCTTTGTATATATTCATTTTCTATTTTCTCCACCTTCTCAATCTACCACTTTCTTTCTAACTTAACTTTAACCTATTTTCTTTTTCTTTTAAAGAACTAAAAGAAGATCCTTAACTATTGAATGCAAGTTAAAAGAGAACTTGCTAAAAAAGCTTCCATCGCTAGTCCCTCCTTGTGGATCACGACCCACATAACCACTTACTATTACGGTAGTATTGAGCACCTTGAACACTTTATTCTTAAGTTCTGAAATTTTGTATTCTTGTATGTAAGTAAAACATCAGTCAAATTTTGGCGCCGTTGTCGGGGAGGGACGGTAAGTAATTCTCTTTTAAGTTTATATTTTGGTTAACTTTCTTCTTTGTTCTTGGTGTACAGGTTTAACAACAAGGAAATCCTTAATGTAATGGACACATAAGTGGCCCTGGACTCTGCTCTCGAAAGCAGAGCCCAGAAGCCCTTAGATTTGCTACATTCCAGTGGCAATTTGAGTGAACTACTAACCTACATTTTTACAGGTTGGCTGAATTGCAAAGCTAAAATTCTGTAACTATTTATTTCCTTATTTGTCTCACTGTACATATTTTCTAACTTCAACAGTAAAATGATATTTGTTAAATGCTAAAAAATGGTTTAAACTTTGCATTTAGGCACGTGTCTAATTCGTTTACATTTTACATTACTGTTGAAGAGTACTGGAGCAAAAGGTACGTATGCATGACATATAGTTTTGGAAACATTCTTGGGTGATATTTGCTTGTGAATGTATTTTACATTCAAATATTTTTTTCTTTCAAAATGTATCTTAAAAATACTAATATTTTGTTTCTCTTTCTTTATGGATTTTGTGGGTGTAATCCATTGAAAACCCTTACGAGATAAAACTTGTCCTCTAGGGAAAACCTAGAAGTTTAATGGCTTGTTGCACATGCTCAGTGCAATCGCGTAACCCACGAAAGTGGTCTAATAATCTTTGATTTAGTTTTGTTGTTTTGCTCGAGGACGAGCAAAAGATAGGTATGGGGGTATGATCGTACATATATTTTGCATTCTTTTCATTACACTCCTACATTTATCGTATAATAAATCTGCTAATTTTATTGTCTTAAAGGTCTATTTTATAGAAGATAATAATAAAGAGAAAGAGGATTAAACCAAATAAATACAAGTTAAAATCAGAATTAACTGGATCTATTTGGTTAGCTGAGGATGATCCCAGATCTAGTTAGAACAAATCAAAGATTGAGGTAAATGTTCAGCTAAAGAGTAGAGCAAATCAAAAGATAACACCAAATGGAAACGATAAAATTCAGATTTCTATAAATCCATTTTAGTTAGCTAAAGATTAACTGAGGATAACGTCAAATACAGAGTCCAAATTTAAAATCCAAAGGGATAAATGGATAGAGAGAAGATCAACGGATGAGATGAAGCAATTTTGACTGGATATATTTTAGTATTTGAATCATAACTTTCACTAACAAAACTCAAATCTGATGATTCAAGATGATCTAGAAAGAAGACGTAAAGGGCTACAACTCTTATGTTGATTACTATTTCTAATTCTATTATTTGATTGCCTATATTCAGTAATCAACACACCAATAAGTTACAGAAGAGAACTGAATATCTACATCAAATCAAGTTTGGAGATAAGGGAAGGATTTAAATTCAGAAATAGCCAGCTCCCCTTATCTTCATACTCCTCTACCTTTGCATTTCTTTTATAAATACTTGTAATCTCAAAGGCAAATGGAAGGACCAAGCAGAGAGTAGAAGTTATGCTATTCTGTAGTTTGTAACTTAGGTTTTTAGTTTTCTTTTATGTAATTTTTATTTTCTTTATATAACTAAGAGGAGAGAAGATTTTCATGGAGGAATGAGAACAAGCTTGTACTGAGGGTGATACCGGTATAAGTAATCTTTTCTTTAATTGTTATTTGAATCAAATCGAAGTTTTCTTTTCTTTTCTATTCTTTTTTTTTTTGCTTCCCTCTTATGTGTTTATGAATCCAAATGACTTCGATAGCCTCGAAGTTGCCTTGCCCTTGTAAGTGTTGTTGATGGCTTATGATGATGGATATCCATTTCTATGGTAGTGTAACTTGCCCCTTCATTTCATAGTGTAAGTCGGGAATTGGGAAATCCTATTTGTCACACTTTGCTTGCCTTCAAACAAAGGTACATCGTCGATACAGGTCAAAGGTAATCAGGCGCTGAAGAGGTAAGTAAGTTTTTTAGGTTCTAACTTTCTTTTCTTTTAATTTTAGTTTAGATCATCAACACCACAATCTCCTAACTCGTTTTATCACTCTTTTCAATTTCTTTGTATATATCCATTTTCTATTTTCTCTACCTTCTCAATCTACCACTTTCTTTCTAACTTAACTTTAACCTATTTTCCTTTTCTTTTAAAGAACTAAAAGAAGATCCTTAACCATTGAATGTAACTTAAAAGAGAACTTGCTAAAAAAGCTTCCATCGCTAGTCCCTCCTTGTGGATCACGACCCGCATAGCTACTTGCTATTGCGGTAGTATTGAGCACCTTGAACACTTTATTGTTAAGTTCTGAAATTCTGTATTCTTGCGTGCAGGTAAAACATCAATCACTTATGCACCTATTCACCCCCCCCTCTAGGTGTATTTTTAATTGGTATCCGAGCCTATGCTCCTATATTAGGTTTAACCACCTTAGAGTGAGATCTTGGATTGCTAATCTTGATTTGCGTTTGTACACATATTTGCTTACACATACTCATGGATTTCATGACCCCTCCCATTTATGATGTTACCAACATTGATATATAGAAGTAAGGATGAGTGTACACACCTTAAAACCCTAGGATTGCATGTTTACCTTGCCGCTACCAAGAAATCTTATATTGGCAATAACAAGCATATAGAGGTAAATGCGCAAGCCCTAGTAGCACTTAAAAAACACACTTAGCAAAGATTATCTTTCTATTGTTTCTCATTGTGATACCGCTTTTGCAGTGTGGAACACATTGACCTCTCCCAAACTACAGATGACTAACTATGTGGAGAAGGAACCCTTGGTGGATGAGTCTGACGAAACTTGCTATATGATTCAAGGGAATAACTCCCTTGAGGTACATTCAGAAACTCATTTAGATGATAGCGCTAGTTCTTCAGGTGATAACAATATGGATAACGATGCCTTAAATGAAGAACTTTCTATAGTTTGTGAAAACTTGCTTGAAAAGTACCAATTTTTGAAAAAGGAAAGTTTTAAATTAAAAGAAGAAAATAAGGACTTGTTTTCAAAACTAAACATGATTTTACAAGAGAGGGTTGAGATTTCAAGTGAAAGAGACTCCTTGAAAACCCAACTTGATCTTGCCCTAAATGAAAACAAAATTTTAAAGAATAAAAATGATTATGATGATGTTTTGAAGAAAAATAAGGTTTTGTCTTCAAAACTTGAAACCGTTTTAAAAGAGAACGATTCTTTGAAAACTAAAATTGCTCTAATTTTAAAAGAATTGGATTTCGTTTAAAAATAAATCTTTGAAAAATGATTTGGCTTCTCATTCTCGTCATGATTCCATTGTTATACCATCTATTGATAAGAATGCATGCTCCACTTCTTCTTCAATCATTGAGAATGATATTTGTGTTTTGAAGAAGAGTGTTGATTGTTTGGGTTCCACTTTGAGCCAATGTGCTATGGATCACAAGAAATTGGAACCCATATTTCGCAAGAAACATGCACCACATGTTCATGCACACCATTCACGGCATACACATGCTTCTCATATTCACACACATGACACTATGTATGCTTATGAGTACACTTGTACACATTGTGGACGTAAGGTCCACCTTGCAAAATTTTATTATGATAGAATACATAATTCAAATTTTGCAAATAAATTTGTTTGGGTTAGGAAATGAGCTAACCTGCATAGACCCAATAAGGTATGGTACCAAAATTCACCCCTATTGTATTTGATGTAGGTGTGGGCTCTCACTTGACGTGAGGGTATTGGTGCATTGGTGGTAGATACATGTGGAGCTAGATGGACATACTCTACTGCTGCATCACTATCAACGATGTTTGGTGGGTGACCTCCATATTTTGGAGATCTAGAGATAGCCCTATTGGTTTTGGTAACTATCTCTAACTCCTCATTTTGTTCACATGCTTTTGAAATTGATGATTTTTAGCATGTCTTGGTTTTTCATATTCATTATATTTAAATGCAATGTTTATTAGACTTGTGATATACATGTAGTATTTGAGTAACACCCATGTTCATATGAATTCATATTTTGTGTTCTCACTATAGTTTAGCTATTGTGTATATCCTAACTCTAAAACACGTGCATTTACCTTAATGATCATGTTTGTTGATGATTTTGCACTTAATGTTTTGATTACATGTTTAGATGAGACTTTTATTAAAACTTGTGATTATACTTGTACAACTAATGAGCCACATTTATTTTTCATGTGTTTGTGCTTTATTTCTCATGTGTACCCATTGGATGTACTTGTATAACCTAGTTTTGATGATTCTTATATCTTAACTTGATTTCCCTATTTTTGTACATGTTTTTGTAAATATGTATTTATCTTCATGTATATGTCAATTTTGTCCAAAACTTTAGATATACATGTCTATCCTAGAGTCACTTGATTTTCATGCAAAATTTTTATTATGGACTCGTTTATGTTTGAGATATGTATGTATACTCTTAATTTCAACAAAACATACATATACCTTGAAGCGTATTTAGTTTTGATGATTTCTTATTTTTGATAAAAGAAAATTTATATAAGCTTAAATGTCTTATGTCCATGATGTTGTTGATTACATGATTCTTACACTCTATGTTTGGTGTTTACTTATAAATTTTTATTTCATAAGTATATATGTGCTTTAATTGCAAACACACTATGTGTAAGTAAGAGTGAGACTGAATTTCCCGTAAAGGGCTCTGGAGCTACTCTTCTAGATTCCTCTACACTAAGAGTTGAGGTGCTTTAATAAGCTCTCTTGGTTGAACACAAGTGTGGGCACACACAAATTATATGAAGCATATGAATATGAACAATATAAGGAACAATATAAGGCAATGCAAGATATAAGAGAGATAGAGTTGAGAGATAGTTGATAAAATGCAAACACAAATATATGTTTCAAGGTTCGAGCCACTGCTCTACGTCTCCGCCTTCACACAGAAGGATTTCCACTATGTCCACACAGGACTGAAATACACCTAGAGGGGGGTGAATAGGTGTATGGCTAATCTAATGACAAATAATGTGGAATTTAAAAACTAATTACAATACACTTAGTGTAACCAAAGAGTCTAGTCGAATTTCCGGTGAAGGGTGCTGGACTAACTCCTCAAGATTCCTCTAGATAAGAGTTGAGGTGCCGCTATTGCCCTCTTAGTTGAATACAAGTGTGAGCAAACAATCCCCAAGCATATAACAATATAGCACAAGATATATCAAGCATATAAAGATGAAAGCAATATAAACATGCGAGATATAAACATAAGTGAGAAATAGAGAGAGAGAGCAATCGCAAACACGGAAGATTTGTTTCGAGGTTCGAGCACCCTTACTCTACGTCCCCGCCTTCAACACTATGAAGGATTTTCACTATAAACCGATCCCACCGGATCACTCGGTGCCGCAACACCTGGAATGAGTTCACACTAGAACTCCTTGGACTCACTAGTCCCTCTCTTGTTCCCGCAAGAACTACACACCGCAGGCACACTAGCTTGCCGAGGCCGAACATCTACATCGAGCTCTCACTAGAACTCGAAACAACGCGAACCCGCAAGTCCGCCTCCTCAAATACAAAGTAGAATACTTTGATGATTGAAACACTTTGATCATCTCAAACACTCTCACAATAAAGATCCTTATAGGATGGATGTAGCAATGGATAGCTCAAGTGCATGTGAGAAAAACTAGGATTGATTTGGCGGTGAAAAACTCAAGAAATCTCTTTTACAAAACACTCTTGAAAAACTCTCCCTTTGATATGAAAGTATTTGGCTCTAAAACAAGTGGAGATAAACACTTTGAAGTGTATGAAAAACTAGCTTAAAAGCTCACTTAAAATCTTGTAGAAAATAGTCCAAGAGAAGCTCCTTTTATAGGCTTCAAAAATGTGACCGTTGGAGGCCAACTCAGCAGTCTGGATTGCTGGCGGACGAACGCCTGGTCGACCGGCCGGTCGACCGTTGCCTGGCAAATGACCCAGCGGTCGACCGCCCGTTCGACCGGGCCATTTCCAAAAAGCAGAGGCTCTCTGGCGGTCGACCGGCCCTTTGCTGTGCACGTTTGTGCACTTCGGTCGACCGGTGCAGTCGACCAACTTCTGGCTTGGTCGACCGTCCGGTCGACCGGCAGAAGGTCAGTCCGACTATTTTAGAGATTAAAAACTTATCATTTTACCTTTAATAAAATCTCATAAATTCTCTAAAAATCTAAAAAATAAGTTCAATAATATACTTTGATATACAAACATGTTTGAGTAAAAATCAAAATATGTTACAAATATTTTGAACTATTCTTGTAATATGGAAGATTTGTCTTAAACAAAAATCTGTATTTTTCCAAAATAATTTTTCCAAATTGAAAACCGATTTTTCCAAAACTCCTCCAAATATAAAAGCAAGATATTTTAAAGACTTTGAAGCTTTTTGTGTATGGATATGATCCACTACACATATATGATGAAATATCTATGTTTTTGATATTAAACTCTAAAATAAGTTTTGATAAAACACATGTATATTTTGAAGCTTAAAAACCAAAGCGATATTTTTCTAAATACAAAAACTCTTTTATGAAGACACATATAAATCTTGTGTGTGAGTGTATATGAACTTGAGCAATCACCAACTAATCTATCCTTTACATTTTATCTAAAAATAAATCTTACTACAAACGAACCTAGACACAAGTCTTCTTTGAAGGTCTTCTTCTTCTTGACTTGGTCCAAACCTTGATCCAATGAGATAGACTCCTTTTGAGTACTTGATGCAATCTTGATGCACGAGCTCTTGAATCGACATGTGCTAGCTCCAAAACTTGACTTTAAATCCTTTGTTGAAGCTAAACACCAACTAAGATCTTGATAAAATATCTGAGACTAATTTAAACACAAGATCATTAATACTATAACTACATGAGTTAATCATTATCAAAACTAGAGCGATGGGCCTTTGGGCCAACAATCTCCCTCCTTTTTGATGATGACAAAACTCATGGAGTTATATATGCATGGATTAAAGTCAAGCTTCATAGAAGCTCCCCCTTAACTTGTGCATAACAATAAACAAATAGATATTGCAATGAAGTGCATAAAACTAAACAAATATGTATACATAAGCATGGTGAGAGAAAATATGCATAAACTAAAAAGTCTTTTCTCCAAAAACCTTCTCCCCCTTTTTGTATAAACTTTCAAATCATTCTCCTCCTTTTTAAATAAATATAAACTCAAATTGTAAATCCGCACATATAAACTCAAAATCATAATATGCATATATAAACTCAAGCTCATTCTCCCCCTTTTTGTCAATCATCAACAAAAGGGTGAAAAATAAATCAACAATAAGAATATATATGCGATATACATTTATGAAGAAGAAGAAGGTAAGTTAGCTTCCGTGCATACATACATTACATGAAGAAGGGATGACAAAATCCGAACTCACATAAAGTATAATATACAGTGCATAAGTGGAGATGTTAAGCTCACCCTACACACGTGTATCTCATAAAGAAGAGATGCGAAGCTCCTCAATGCAAAATACACTCAACATTAATCTATATATAGAAGAGATGCTAAGCTCCCCTTGCATATAGGCAATACATATCAAAACATTTTTAACATCACTTTAAAAATAAATTTTGAATTTTCTTAAGTCAATAAATCACATTTTGAGATACCACTTGTAAGTAAACAAATTTTAAGATATCACAAGTTTTTGATACCAATTGAAATTGGAAATTTTTGATGCCAATTGAAATTGAAACATTTGTAAATTGTGATACCAAAGAAAGTAAAATATTTTATATTTAGATACCAATTAAAATATATGATAAATTTTGATACCAAATAAAAGGTAAAACATTTTGATACCATTATGAAATCGAAACCAAATTGAAATGGAAACATATAGATACATTTTGATATCAATTAAAAGGTAAAATATGAAGTATATTGATACCAATTGAAATACCAATAGAAAATAATGCATAAGCTCATTAAAATACCAATATGAGATACAATTGAAAACAAGATTTAAGTCAAGCTTAGTATAAACATAATTTGTTCTTTAAACAAGTAAAGATTGTAAATCAAGCACAATCAAATCAATATATGTATGAAAAATGGAAAATACCTAATGAAATTGATATTATTTGAAATTTGAAGCATACATATATAAGAAAACAAATATGAGTATACAGAAATATAATTTCATGAAGTTCATGTATAACTGATTCCTAACCACCCTATTCATGCACATGATAAAAAGATTTTCAACAAGGCATACAAGGCATGGTCGCACATCCATCTGCCCTTCAAGGGTTGGTAGGGGTTTTAAAAAATAAGAGTTTGAAAATATTTTTGCAAAATTTGAAAACACTACCAAATGAAGAATAAAAAACTAGTTAAAGTAATTTTGAAAAAATAGTTAAAGATCCTTCAAACATGAAAACAAATCATGTATCCATGAATCATATTAAATGCACAAAAGTTGACACTCTAAATCTATAAAGCTCAAATATGTGCTCATGAAACAAAATCATGTGTAAACAAAAATAATGTGAGTGCACAAGAATCATGTAAATAGCATTTTCATGAAAATAATCAATGAGGCTTAAGATAAACATGAATTTCTTTTTATCAAAAACATGAAAATCATAAAAAATTATTTTTCATTTAAAAACAAACTTCAAGGTATATGTATGTTTTATCAAAACTAAAAATATACATACATATCCTAAACACAAAAGAGTCGATGATATAATTTACATGAAGGCAAGAGACTCAAGGGTATACATGTATATTTATTAGTTTTTGAACAAGAACTACATATACATGAAGCAAAACATGCACAGAAATAGGCAAAATAAGTATAAATGAAGGAATCATCAAAACTAGGCTATACATGTACATGAAATGAGTATAAATGAGCAATGAAGTACAAACATATAAGAATCAAATGTTGCTCACTACTTGTACAAATATAGACACAAGTTTTTAATGAAAACTACATTTAAACAAGCATTCACCTCATGAAGCATAAATACAAAACATGAACATGCAAAAAATCATTAATGTAAAAGCATGTAAATAAAATAGGAGTTTAGAGATAGTTACCAAAACCATTAGACATATCTCTATATCTCCAAACATTGTGGTCTTCCCAGCAAAACTAGCTTGATAGCGGTGTATTAATTTTGTATGTCCATCTAGCCCATGCATCCACCACCAAGGCACCAGACCTCTCACATCATGTGAGAGCCCACAGCTACATCAAGCACAAGAGGTGGGGACTTTGGTACACATTTTCTTTTGGTCCACGGGGGTTAGTTTTGTTTGGAACCCAAATATTCTTATTAGAAAAATTAATGGAATTTACCTTATCATTACAAAATTTTGCTAAATGGCCTTTGCGGCCACAATGTGTACATTTGTACACTCTAGGATGCACAAGTGAATGAGTGTGATCATGGTGTGCAAAGTGTGCATATATGTGCCGTGGGTGATGTGCATGAATATGTGGATCTTATTTCTTTTGAAATAAGATTTCCAATCTATTATGATTAAATGCACAATTGTTCAAAGTTGAGCTCAAAAAATTTATTCTATTTTTCAAAAACTTAATCTCATTTTTATCAATGGTTGCATGAAAAGCATGGTGAGAAAGAGAATCAACAATCTTGTTCTTTGTAGAAACATTTTCTTTTTCTTTTGAACCAATTTTTCTTTTCAAATAATTGTTTTCTTGTAAAGGAATTTTTTTTTTTCTTTTTCCACCAAATTAATCTTATTTTTCAATGAAGTATTTCCTTCACAAAGATCATTCAATTGAGAAGTCAAGGAAATATTATCCTTTTTCAAAAATTCATTTTCTTTTGAAATGCATTCAAATTGATTTTTAAGAGAATCATTTTCTTTTAACATGGAATCAAATTTATTTTTCATTTTCTTATTACTTTTTGAGCAAGTCATATTTTTTAAGTTGTCGACAAAAAATGCAAGTTCATCACAGGACATGTCAATATCTTCTTCTAACTCGGATTCAGAATTTATCTCAAGGGGGTTATCCCCTTGGACCATGTAGCACAAGTTAGAAGCATCACTTCCAACATCTGAGTCGCTCGCCGCATAGTATTGCTCTTGTACGCCAAGAGAGACTATAGTGTTCCATACTATAAAAGCCGAATCAAAGTTAGAAACCCTACGTAAATAATCATCTTTTAGGGTTGACTTTAAAGAATGGATGGCCTTTGAGTTAGCCTCAAGATACTTGCTATTACTAGTATGAATCCTTAATGGTAGCAAGATAAACATGAATACCTAGGCCTTTGAGGTACATGGACATCTTAACTTTCCAAGTTTTGATGTTAAGAATGTCAAACATGGGAGGTGATATGAAATCCATGTGTGTGTAAACAAATATTGTGATTAGCCAAAAATAAGAATCTTTAACTCTAGGTTGTTAGACCCAAATCAAGAGCACCAAGCTCTGATACCAATTGAAAGTACACCTAGAGGGGGTGAATAGGTGTATGGCTAATCTAATTACAAATAATGCGGAATTTAAAAACTAATTGCAACACACTTAGTGTAACCAAAGAGTGTAGCCGAATTCCCGATGAAGGGCTCTGGACTAACTCCTCAAGAGTCCTCTAGATAAGAGTTGAGGTGTCGCTATGACTCTCTTGGTTAAATACAAGTGTGAGCAAAAAATCCCCAAGCATATAAAAATATAACACAAGATTTATCAAGCATATAAAGATAAAAGCAATATAAGCATGTAAGATATAAACACAAGTGAGAGATAGAGAGAGCAATCATAAACACGGGAGATTTGTTTCGAGGTTCGAGCACGCTTGCTCTACGTCCCCGCCTTCAACACTATGAAGGATTTTCATTATAAACCGATCCCACGGGATCACTCGGTGCCGCAACGCCTGCAACGAGTCCACACTAGAACTCCTTGGACTCACTAGTCCCTTTCTTGTTCCCGCAAGGACTACACACCGCAAGCACACTAGCTTGCCGAGGCCGCACCTCTACACCGAGCTCTCACTAGAACTCGAAGCAACGCGAACCCACAAGTCCGCCTCCTCAAATACAAAGTAGAACACTTTGGTGATTGGAACACTTTGATCACCTCAAACACTCTCACAACAAAGATCCCTATAGGATGGATGTAGCAATGGATAGCTCAAGTGTATGTGAGAAACACTAGGATTGATTTGGTGGTGAAAAACTCAAGAAATCTCTTTTACAAAACACTCTTGAAAAACTCTCCTTTTAATATGGAAGTATTTGGCTCTAAAACAAGCAGAGATAAACACTTTGAAGTGTATGAAAAACTAGCTTAATAATCCACTTAAAATCTTGTAGAAAACTGTCCAAGAGAAGCCCCTTTAATAGGCTTCAAAAATGTGGCTGTTGGAGGCCAACTCAGCAGTCTAGACTTTTGGCGGTCGACCGCCCAGTCTACCGATCAACGGTCAGATTTCTAACCCTTGTGCCAGCGGTCGACCGGCCGGTCGACCGTTGCTGGCAAATGACCCAGCGGTCGACCGCCTGGTCGACCGGGCCATTTCCAGAGAACAGAGGCTCTCTGGCGGTCGACCGGCCCTTGGCTGTGCACGTCCGTCAACCGGCGCGATCGATCGACTTCTGGCTCGGTCGACCGTCCGGTCGACCGACAGAAGACCGTCCAGCTATTTTAGGGATTAAAAACTTATCATTTTACCTTCAATAAAATCCCATAAATTCTCTAAAAATCTAAAAAACTAAGTTCAATAATATACTTTGTTATACAAACATGTTAGATTAAAAATCAAAACATGTTACAAATATTTTGAACTATTCTTGTAATATGGAAGATTTGCCTTAAACAAAAATCTGTATTTTTCCAAATTGAAAACCGATTTTTGCAAAACTCCTGCAAATATAAAAACAAAATATTTTAAACACTTTTGAAGCTTATATGGAAATGATCCACTATACATATATGATGAAATATCTATGTTTTTGACATTAAGCTCTAAAATAAGTTTTGATAAAACACATGTATATTTTGAAGCTTAAAAATCAAACCGGTATTTTTCTAAAAACAAAACTCTTTTATGAAGACACATATAAATCTTGTGTGTGAGTGTATATAAACTTGAGCAATCACCAACTAATCTATCCTTTACATTTTATCTAAAAATAAATCTTACTACAAACAAACCTAGACACAAGTCTTCTCTTGAAGGTCTTCTTCTTCTTCTTGACTTGGTCCAAACCTTAATCCAATGAGCTAGACTACTTTTGAGTACTTGATGCAATCTTGATGCGCGAGCTCTTAAATCGACACGTGCTAGCTCCAAAACTTGACTTTAAATCCTTTGTTGAAGCTAAACACCAACTAAGATCTTGATCAAATATCTGAGACTAATTTAAACACAAGATCATTAGTACTATAACTACATGAGTTAATCATCATCAAAGCTAGAGCGACGGGCCTTTGGGCCAGCAATCTCCCCCTTTTTGATGATGACAAAACTCATGGAGTTATATATGCATGGATTAAAGTCAAGCTTCATAGAAGCTCCCCCTTAACTCATGCATAACAGTAAACAAATAGATATTGCAATGAAGTGAATAAAACTAAATAAATATGTATGCATAAACATGGTGAGAGAAAATATGCATAAACCAAAAGTCTTTTCTCCAAAACCTTCTCCCCCTTTTTGTATAAACTTTCAAAATCTTTCTCCTCCTTTTTGAATAAACATAAACTCAAATTGTAAATATGCATATATAAACTCAAAAACATAATATCCATATATAAACTCAAGCTCATTCTCCCCCTTTTTGTCAATCATCAACAAAGGGGTGAAAAATAAATCAACAATAAGAATATATATGCGATATACATTTATGAAGAGGAAGACGGTAAGTTAGCTTCCCTCATACATACATTACATGAAGAAGGGATGACAAAATCGAAACTCACATAAAGTATAATATAAAATGCATAAGTAGAGATGTTAAGCTCACCCTACACACGTTTATCTCATAATGAAGAGATGCAAGCTCCTCAATGTAAAATACACTCAACATGAATTTATATATAGAAGAGATGCTAAGATCCCCTTACATATAGGCAAAACATATCAAAACATTTTTAACATCACTTTAAAAATAAATTTTGAATTTTCTTAAGTCAATAAATCACATTTTGAGATATCACTTGTAAGTAAACAAAATTTTAATATATCACAAGTTTTTAATACCAATTGAAATTGAAACATTTGTAAATTGTGATATCAAAGAAAGTAAAATATTTTATATTTAGATACCAATTAAAATATATGGTAAATTTTGATATCAAATAAAAGGTAAAACATTTTGATACCATTATGAAATCGAAACCAAATTGAAACAAAAATATATAGATACATTTTCATATTAATTAAAAGGTAAAATATGAAGTATATTAATACCAATTGAAAACCAATAGAAAATAATGCATAAGCTCATTAAAATACCAATTGAGATACCAATTGAAAACAAGATTTAAGTTAAGCTTAGTATAAACATAATTTGTACTTTAAACATGTAAAGATTATAAATCAAGCACAACCAAATTATATATATGTATGAAAAATGAAAAATACCAAATGAAATTGATATTATTTGAAATTTAAAGGTTACATATATAAGAAAACAAATATGAGTATACAGAAATATAATTTCATGAAGTTCATGTATAACTCATACCTAACCACCCTATTCATGCACATGATAAAAAAGTTTTCAACAAGACATACAAGGCATGGTCGCCCATCCATCCGTCCTTCAAGGGTTGGTAGGGTTTTCAAAAATTAGAGTTTGAAAATATTTTTGCAAAATTTGAAAACACTATCAAATGAAGAATAAAAAACTAGTTAAAGATCCTTCAAATATGAAAACAAATTATGTATCTATGAATCATACTAAATACACAAAAGTTGACACTCTAAATCTATAAAGCTCAAATATGTGCTCATGAAACAAAATCATGGTTAAACAAAAATAATGTGAGTGTACAAGAATCATGTAAATAGCATTTTTATGAAAATAATCAATGAGGCTTAAGATAAACATGAATTTCCTTTTATCAAAAATATGAAAATCATAAAAATTATTTTTCATTTAAAAACAAACTTCAAGGTATATGTATGTTTTATCAAAAGTAAAATATACATACATATCCTAAACACAAAAGAGTCGATATAATTTGCATGAAGGCAAGAGACTTAAGGGCATACATGTATATTTATTAGTTTTTGAAAAAGAACTACATATACATAAAGCAAAACATGCACAGAAATAGGCAAAACAAGTATAAATGAAGGAATCATCAAAATTAGGCTATACATGTGCATGAAATGAGTACAAATGAGCAATGAAGTACAAACATATAAGAATCAAATGTGGCTCACTACTTGTACAAATATAGACACGAGTTTTAATGAAAACTATATTTAAACAAGCATTCACCTCATGAGCATAAATACAAAACATGAACATGCTAAAAATCATTAATGTAAAAACATGTAAACAAAATAGGAGTTTAGAGATAGTTACCAAAACCATTAGGCATATCTTTATATCTCCAAACATGGTGGTCTTCCCACCAAAACTAGCTTGATAGCGGTGCATCAATTTGGTATGTCCATCTAGCCCATGCATCTACCACCAAGGCAGCAAACCTCTCACGTTATGTGAAAATCCACACCTGCATCAAGCACAAGAGGTGAGGACTTTAGTACCCATTTTCTTTTGGGTCCATGGGGGTTAGCTTTGTTTGGAACTCAAACATTTTTATTAGCAAAATTAATAGAATTTACCATATCATAACAAAATTTTGCTAAATGGCCTTTGCGGCCGCAATGTGTACATTTGTACACTCTAAGATGCACATGTGAATGAGTGTGATCATTGAAATCACCTAGAGGGGGGGTGATTGGTCACTAATGTTGCATATTTAGTATCATATTTTTATACTTATTATAGAATAAAAGCCTGCATTGTCCTAATTAATTGTTTAATTTATTTGCAGGCCCAATCTTTAAGGAGATGAAGAGAAATCAGCCCAAAGCCCACCAAAATTCTGAATTAAATCAGAATTAATTCGAACTTAGTAAATCAGGGCAAAATCAAGAGGTTGAAAACCGGTTGAGAAGAATCCTCTCAGAATCAATCGGTTAAAGCCAAGAATCCAAGGCCATTTCGTCAGAATCCGGGACTCAAACTGAAAACCAACTCCAGATAAAGTCAGAGGGCGAAACCAGGGCAATCCACCAACAGGGTGTGGCCACCTGGCCACACCCTGGCCGCGGAAACACGGCTTTAGGGGGAGCGTTTGCTCCTCGATCTCCCCGGGATCCTGCACACTGGGTTTTTTGCCTATAAAAGGCCATTCTTTGTGCTGAAAATGGACGACCATGCAGAGTTAGGATTTAGACTAGTTTTTCATTTCTTAGTTTAGGTTTTTGTTTTTCTTGTTCTTGTAATTTTAGTTTTTACTTATGTAATTCAGAGGAGATCGACTTTCATCGAAGAATAAGAATGAAGCTTGAGCTAAAAGTGACAATGGTGTAAGGTTTATTTCTTTTCTTTGATCGTTATGAAATCGAATCGATGTTCTTTCTTCGTATGTACTTATTTTTAGTTTTCTTCTTCTTCTTCTTTTCTACTTCACTTTTCTTTTTGGTACAACTGTCTTCCAAGTGAGTCTAAAGCATCGAAAGAGCCTTGCTTTTGCAAGTGCCACCGATAGCTCATGATGATGGAATTGTGAGTCTCTCTATATCATTTCATGCTTGAGTATCTTGATGATGTAATGTGGAAGAGACCAAAAATCGACTCTTATGGGCTATGCGCTGATTGCCTCCAATTCAAGGTAACACCGTCGCAAAGACTCAAGGTAAGCTTTTGGTGAAAAGAAGGTAAGTAATTGTTTTTATTTGTTTTCTTTTATTTCTGTAAATTAAATCACCAACACCATATCCTCAAAATCGCTTTCTTTCCCAACTCATTTGTATAGAATCGCTTTCATCGTTTTCTGATTTTTCTCCATTTTCTATTCTACCACTTTCTTCTTAACTTTAACTATTAACTCTTTTTCATTTTCTTAACTTTAACCAAAGAAGAATCTTCGTTTTATCTTCATTAAGATTTCAATAAAGAAACGTAAACGCTTCTATCGCAAAAACCTCCTTGTGGATCACGACCCGCATAGCCACTTGCTATAGCGGTAAAAATTGAGCACTTGCACATCTTCATTCTAAGTTCTGAAATTTCGTATTTTTTGTGCAGGTTTAGCTTCAATCAAATTTTGGCGCCGTTGCCGGGGAGGGTAACGTTTTTATTGAAATCTGATTTTTTATTGAAAATTTTTTAGAACTAAACGAATTTTCTTCTCTGTTGCAGGTTATAGGGCAAGCAAGGCAAGAAATTAAGGTTGCAGTAACATATAAGTGGCCTTGGGCCTCTGTTCTAGAAAGCAGAGACCAAGTTTCTATAGAGTAGGATATGAAGTGTAGCTCAAGAAGTTAAGTGAGAGAATAAATTCAGTTGGAAAGATGTGAAGAGTTTTAAAACAACTGAAAATAGCTTTAAAAAAAAGAACTTAAAGATTGGAAGCTACTAAAACTTTTTTCTTTTGAAACAAACTTGAAAACTTGTAAACTTGTGTAAAACTTCTTATCTAAAAACCAGAATCAATGACCCATTTATATAGCAATGAATAAATATCATTGTAAGTTATACTAGGTCATTTGGGGTGTGTTTAGACACTTGAAAGCTAAAAATGCCTGTTTGAATTCACTAAAAATAAAACAGATTCAAAAACTAGCCATTATAGCCCTCTGGCAGGCTGTCGGTCAACCGATCGGTCGACCGACAGCTTATCCATAAAAGAGCCATTGGCTCCGGTCGACCGTTTGGTTTCTCTTTTTGAGCGGTCGATCGGCCGGTCGACCGCTCAAAAAAAGAAACCAAAATGTCAGTCGACTAGGTCGGCGAACCACCCTAATCGAGAGGTAAGGTCTCTCAGTTGGTTGACCAGTCAGTTGACTGCAAGGGTTAGCGGTCGACCGATAATGTGCACAAATGTGAACGCCCCTAGGCCCAAAGGCCCGGTTGACTGGGTGGTCGACTGTTTTGGCCAGAAACAGTCAACGGTCGATTGTCCGGTCGACTGTTCTGGCCTAAAACAATTTTCTTGATATATTTTGAGTTTCAAACTATTTTGTATTGGTTTATGGGTAATGAAGCAATGTCTAGGTGACAAAATACAAGTTCTAAACTTGTTATAAAATTTTGAAAAATCATGAGACATGTATCAAAACCAAACATGCAAAATTCCAATACTATCAAAACTTGAATTTTTGAAATCGTGCATTTTGTGTGTGTAACTTCTTGAGCATCACAACTATATTCTATACTTTAGCAAATTAATATCTTATAAGGCTCTAGGTGACTACAAGATCTTCAACCGGGCTTCTCCTTTCGCGACATTTGAGTGTTTTGAGCTTTAATCCCATATTTAAATCTTCTTGAGTCTTCAAGACCTTCCTTTAGAGGAAGAAAACTGCATGAATCCTTAGAATTCTGAAATATACTTAAAACACTTGAACTTGATTAGTACTAAATAATCACATATGTTTTGTTATCATCAAAACCATAAAACTAGGTGATTGTAACCTTGGGCCAACAATCTCCCCCTTTTTGATGATGACAAAACATATGAGTTATTTAAAATAAAAGATAGAAAAGAGCTTGAAAAAGCTCCCTGTCAAGTTATGCTTGTTGGCTCAAAGGCCTTCCACCCTAGTTTTGATGATGATTAACTCATGTAGTTATGTTTACTAATAATCTTGTGATTTTAGTTTCAGATCATGAAACAAGATATTAGTTGGTGATTGCTTCAAAAAGAGGAGTTTGGAAGCTTTCACTTGGTGATTCCCATGCCCGAGCATCAAGATCATACCTTTGCACTCGGTGGATCACGTTTGGGATCGAGTCGGCTTGAAGATGGAAGATCGTCAAGAAGACTTAGGTATCCTAGTTTTAGTTTAGAGTGTTTTAGATCCATGTGTAAAGCTTAGAATAGTTGATATGCTCAAGTGCTCAATACACACAAGTTTTATGTTTGATTTTTGGTTTTCATGAATAGTTGATCAAAACAAGTTTAAATAGTTTATATGTATAATAGATGTATTCTAGTTATACATGCATGCTTAAACTTCCTATACAAACTTATTTTGACTATCCTATTCATGTATTGAAAAATACAAGTTTGATAAAAATACAAGTTTTGGTTTTTGGTAAAAATGTTAAGACACAAAAATAGTTTCATATGCTTGATATTTGAGTTGAAATTTTTATCACATGTTTATATATCAATGCAAAATGATAAAACTATTTTTGGGTATTTTTACAAGACTTAAAAAGATTTTTAGAAATATTTTCAACATATGTTTCTGACCCTGACCTGTCTGTCAGGCCAGGTCGGCCGAACCATAGGCCGACCGAACCATAGGCCGGTCGACCCGTACGGTCGACCAACGTGCACAGAACCGTGCACGTCTGGCACACAATGGGACGGCCGACCGTGCGGTCGACCGTAACTGAGAGCAGTGCTCTCTGTTTATTTCGGTCGGCTGGGCGGTCGACCGGGTTGCCCCAACTGTCACATTTCTGACCGTTGGCAGTCGGCCGGCCGGCCGACCGGTAGCCTGTCAGGCTGCCAGATCAGCCTAACGGCTAGTTCTGTTTTGGGGCTATAAATACCCCATCTCTTCATGATTTTAACTAAGATTTTTAGAGCTAAAATTTCTAGACTTTCTCTACTGATTTAAACAAGATTTCAAAAGAGTTTTGTGCCAAAAAGGATTCATCTTATTTGTTTTAGGTTTTTGAAAAAAATCAAAGGAAATAGAATTTTGGGAGATTTGTGTTTGTTCTTCATTTCCATTATCTTCAAGAGTTTTCCCAAGATCATTTCCTTGAGTTTTTGTTTTCCAAAACACCCAGTTTTTACACTTGAGCTATCACCTATCCTATTCTATTAGGATCATATTGTTTGTGGAAAAGAGATTGAGTTTGTGGTCTTTGGAACCACTTGTTGTAAACACCCTTACTTTTGTTGTATCCCTCTTTGGTAGAGGTTGATCGGGTGATTGGTTTGCTCCCTCTAGTGAGAGGTGGAGTTGGAGTTAGGTTTGTAAACCCTCTTCGGTAGAGGTGTTGGTTGTTGTTTGGCTACGGGCCTACCCTCGGTTGTGAGGCGGTGTTTGAGAGAGAAGTTCGGTACTCCTATTGTTGTAACAAATCCTCCTCGGTAGAGGTTCCCTCGTGGGAGTATAGTGGATTAGAAATCCTTCTCGGTGAAGGCGGGGATGTAGAGCTAGGGGCTCGAACCTCGGAACATATCATTATGTTTGCGTTTGATCCACTTGTCTCTAAACTCTCTCTCTTTACTTTGTGCATAGCATCATTCATAGCATCATATCTATTTGCTTGTGTTTGAGCATTGATTCATATTGTCATATCTATTATATGCTTGGTTGTTTGTGTGTGCCTCACTTGTACTTAACCACAAGAGCTTCATATAGCACCTCAACCCATATCTAGGGGAATCAGAGGACTTAGTCCAGAGCCCTTCACGGGGAATTCGGCTACACTTGTGTGTTGTATTAAGTGGGATTACAAAATTGTTTTTAAGCTTCCGCATTTAGCGCACTTAGTTTCTAGATTAGCACTTACACCTATTCACCCCCCCTCTAGGTGTTTTTCAATTGGTATCAGAGCCTACGCTCCTGATACTTAGGCTTAACATCCTAGGAGTGAGATCCTTGTTTGCTAATCTTGTTTGCATTTGCTTGTTTGCACACATATAGTTTGGACCCATGGACTTCATGACCCCACCTATGTTTGACCCTTCCAACATTCTTGTTTGGAAGACTAGGATGTCCATTTACCTTCAAACCCTAGGTTATAAGGTTCACCTTGCCATTACCAAGGAATCCTACCTTAGTGATAGCAAGCATATAGGGGCCAATGCACAAGCCCTTGAGGCCATTAGAAGCACGCTACCTAAAGAATATCTTATGCATGCTTCTAACTTTGATTCCGCATTTGCAGTGTGGAATATGTTGACAACAACCACCACCTCCAAGCTTCAAACGCCTATCCAAGAAGAGGAATCTAGTGGAGATGAATTCGAGCCACAACAATGCTATACAGTCCAAGGGAATGACTCCCTTGAGGTATATTCGGAATCTCAACTAGATAGTTTTGATGCTAGTTCTTCATGTGATGATTATGATGCCCATGCTTTAAATGAAGAACTTTCTATTGTGTGTGAAAAACTAATTGAAAAATATAAGGTTTTGAAAAAGAAAAGTCTAGGCCTTGAAAAGAAAATAAAAGTTTGCAAACTAGACTTAACAATGTTTTGCAAGAAAAGGTTGAGGTCTATAATGAAAGGGATTCATTGAGATCTCAATTAGAACTTGCACTTAAAGAAAATAAATTTTTGAAAAATAATAATGGTTGTGAAAAAGTTTTAAAGAAAAATGAAAACTTGTCTTCAAAAGTTGATTTTGTTTTAAAAGAGAATGTTGCTTTGAAAATAAAATAATTTCTATTTCAAATGATTTAAATATTTGTTTGAAGAAGAATGATTGTTTACAAAATAAGATTGATGCACATGTTTGCCATGCTAGGGTAGTATCTCACACTTCACCCATTGCATGCTCCACTTCTTCTTTGATTGAAAATGATATAAATTTGCTTAAGAAGAGTGTTGATTGTTTGGGCTCCACCTTGAGCCAATGTGTTATTGGGCATACACGTTTGGAATCTTTGTTTCGAAAGAAACAAGTTCCATCTTTACAGCACACCATCCACGGCATACACATGCTCCTCACGGACACCATCATCACTTGTATGCTCATGTGTACACTTGTACACATTGTGGACGTAAGGGCCACCTTGCTAAATTTTGCTTTGATAGAATACATACTTCAAATTTAGCAAAGAATTTTGTTTGGGTTAGAGAAGGTACTAACCCCCATGGACCCAATAGAATGTGGGTACCAAAGACCACCCCTATTGTTTATGATGTAGGTGTGGGCTCTCACATGACGTGAGAGTAGCGGTACCTTGAAGTGGATGCGTTCCGTACTTAAAGGAAACATTTTGGATGCATCACTTTCAAGGAATGTTTGGTGGAGAGGACCACCATGTTTTGGAGACAAGGAGAGTTGCTTCTTCGGTTTTGGTGACAATCCTTTACTCCCGTTTTTATTTACATGCTTTTCATATTCATCATTTATAGCATGTGTTATTGTTTATAGATTATTATGATAATGCCATGTTTATTAGATCCTTGACATGCATGTATAGCCCTTTTGAGACACCCTTGTTTATATGGACCCATATTTTGTGTTCTCACCGTTTGTTTAGCTATCATGTTTATCATAGGTTTAATAACATGTGAATTTTCTTAATAATCATGTTTAAGATTTACCATGATGATTTTATCTTGTTTTGATGCTTCATGTGTTGATTACTAGTTTAAATGTTAGTTTTAATTAAGACTAGATATATATTTGTGCATATAGTGGGCCATAAATAAATCTATATATGTTTGAGCTTGAATGCTTATTTGAACCCATTAGATGTGCTAGTATAGTCTAGTTTTGATGATCCATACATTTTAAACTTGTAGTCCCATTTAGGTTTTGTTTTAAGATCATGTGTTTTTCATTTCATGTATATGTGTATTTTTGCCAAACTTTAAGATATACATGTATACCCCTTGAGTCATTTGCCTTTCATGCAAATCTATATATATGGACTCAAATTGTGTTTAGGGATATGTATGTATACTTCTTGTGTTGACAATCATACATATACCTTGAAGATTAAATAAGTTTTGAAGATTTTCGTGTTTTCTTGTTCCAAGGAATATTGAGCTTAATGTCTATCTTTCATGATTATGATATTCACACCTTATTTGTACACTCATTTTTTATATTTACTCATGTTTTGGTTTCATGAGTCATATTTGTGCTTAATTGACTTGAGTGTTTTGATATCATGTGGATTTCCTATTTCATGAAAAATAATGTGTTTTTATTCCTTGCTTGAAGGATTCCGTATTAGTTTACAATTCATATAACTAGTTGCGATATTCTTCATATGGTAGAGTTTTCAAACATACTTTATTTTTCAAACCTATTTTTGAAAACCCCTACCTTCCACGGGCGGTTGGATGGGAGATTACGTTCTTGTATGCTTTAAAATGAAAATCATTTAAAACTTGAACCATGATTGGGTGGTAGTTATATGTTGTATTCACTTGATCATTATTGTTATTTCAATTGGTATCATTGGATTCTTTCAATTGGTATCAATTTTGACATTTATTGTATACTCATATATTTTCATATATGTATGCTTGCTTTTTAAAGAATATCAATTTCAATTGGTATCTACTTTTCATACATATATATGTTTATGCTAGTGCTTGAGCTTTAACTTTGTTTCAATTGATTCAATTTTCAATTGGTATCTTATTTCAAGCCTATACATTGTTTTTGTTGGTATTTCATAAAGGGGAGAAAATTCGATTTTCATATTTCAATTGGTATTTGTATTTCCACTCCCTTACTTTATGATAGAAAATAATAATTTCAATTTGGTATCATATGTTTAAAAAGAATAGTACTTTTAATTGGTATCAAATTTGTTTTATTGAGAAAATTCGACTTTATGATAGAAAATTCGATTTTCGATTGAGAAAATTCAAAATTTTGTTTAAAGAACATAGTCAAAAGTTTTGATTGCCTATATGCAAGGAGAGCTTAACATCTCTTCTACATATACCATTTGTTGATTAATCTATGTTTACTTTCAATTGGTATCAAGATGCTTCTTTGACATATTTTCAATTGATATCTTAATTGATTGTCACCCCTATTTGGTTTGTTTTTGTTTTAGACAAAAAGGGGGAGAAAAATTTATTGATGTGATTTTGCTATTTACCCCTTATTGATGATTGTTTCCTTGTATTAAAAAGGGGAAGAAGATTTTGTTTTGTTTTGATTGTTTACCCTTTTGTTGATGATTGACAAAAAGGGGGAGAAAGATTTTGGTTTATATATGCATATTTATGTTTTGCATATATTAAGTTTAATTTAGTTTAATTTTAATTGGTATCTAGAGCATGTTTTGTTTTTGAACATTTCATTGGTATCTAGAACCTTTTCATTGTTTATGCATAATATTCATTGCATATTTATGCTTTATTTGCTTATGCATAAGTTAAGGGGGAGCTTCTTTGAAGCTTAACTTTAATCCATGCATATATAACTCTATGAGTTTTGTCATCATCAAAAAGGGGGAGATTGTTGGCCCAAAGGCCTTCCACCCTAGTTTTGATGATGATTAACTCATGTAGTTATATTTACTAATAATCTTGTGATTTTAGTTTCAGATCATGAAACAAGATATTAGTTGGTGATTGCTTCAAAAAGAGGAGTTTGGAAGCTTTCACTTGGTGATTCCCGTGCCCGAGCATCAAGATCATACCTTTGCACTCGGTGGATCACGTTTGGGATCGAGTCAGCTTGAAGATGGAAGATCGTCAAGAAGACTTAGGTATCCTAATTTTAGTTTAGTGTGTTTTAGATCCATGTGTAAAGCTTAGAATAGTTGATATGCTCAAGTGCTCAACACACACAAGTTTTATGTTTGATTTTTGGTTTTCATGAATAGTTGATCAAAACAAGTTTAAATGGTTTATATGTATAATAGATGTATTCTAGTTATACATGCATGCTTAAACTTCCTATACAAACTTATTTTGACTATCCTATTCATGTATTGAAAAATACAATTATAAAAATACAAGTTTTGGTTTTTGGTAAAAATGTTAAGACACAAAAATAGTTTCATATGCTTGATATTTGAGTTGAAATTTTTATCACATGTTTATATATCAATGCAAAATGATAAAACTATTTTTGGGTATTTTTACAAGACTTAAAAAGATTTTTAGAAATATTTTCAACATATGTTTCTGACCCTGACCTGTCTGTCAGGCCAGGTCGGCCGACCGCATGGGTCGACCGAACAATAGGCCGGTCGACCCGTACGGTCGACCGACATGCACAGAACCATGCACGTCTGGCACACAATGGGACGGCCGACCGGGCGGTCGACCGTAAATGAGAGCAGTGCTCTCTGTTTATTTCGGTCGGCCGGGCGGTCGACTGGGTTGCCCCAACGGTCACATTTCTGACCGTTGGCGGCCGGCCGGCCGGCCGACCGGTAGCCTGTCAGGCTGCCAGATCAGCCTAACGGCTAGTTCTGTTTTGGGGCTATAAATATCCCATCTCTTCATGATTTTAACTAAGATTTTTAGAGCTAAAATTTTCAGACTTTCTCTACTGTTTTAAACAAGTTTCAAAAGAGTTTTGTGCCAAAAAGGATTCATCTTATTTGTTTTAGGTTTTTGGAAAAATCAAAGGAAATAGAATTTTGGGAGATTTGTGTTTGTTCTTCATTTCCATTATCTTCAAGAGTTTTCCCAAGATCATTTCCTTGAGTTTTTGTTTTCCAAAACACCTATTTTTTCCACTTGAGCTATCACCTATCCTATTCTATTAGGATCATATTGTTTGTGGAAAAGAGATTGAGTTTGTGGTCTTTGGAACCACTTGTTGTAAACACCCTTACTTTTGTTGTATCCCTCTTTGGTAGAGGTTGATCGGGTGATTGGTTTGCTCCCTCTAGTGAGAGGTAGAGTTGGAGTTAGGTTTGTAAACCCTCTTCGGTAGAGGTGTTGGTTGTTGTTTGGCTACGGGCCTACCCCTCGGTTGTGAGGCGGTGTTTGAGAGAGGAGTTCGGTACTCCTATTGTTGTAACAAATCCTCCTCGGTGGAGGTTCCCTCGGTGGGAGTATAGTGGATTAGAAATCCTTCTCGGTGAAGGCGGGGACGTAGAGCTAGGGGCTCGAACCTTGGAACATATCATTGTGTTTGCGTTTGATCCACTTGTCTCTAAACTCTCTCTCTTTACTTTGTGCATAGCATCATTCATAGCATCATATCTATTTGCTTGTGTTTGAGCATTGATTCATATTGTCATATCTATTATATGCTTGGTTGTTTGTGTGTGCCTCACTTGTACTTAACCACAAGAGCTTCATATAGCACCTCAACCCATATCTAGGGGAATCAAGAGGAGTTAGTCCAGAGCCCTTCACGGGGAATTCGGCTACACTTGTGTGTTGTATTAAGTGGGATTGCAAAATTGTTTTTAAGCTTCCGCATTTGGCACACTTAGTTTCTAGATTAGCACTTACACCTATTCACCCCACTCTAGGTGTTTTTCAATGCTATCTATCAAGTACAAGAAAATATTATGACTTTAAATGGATTTGACAATATAAGCAAGTCACACATATATGCATATATAAAGATGATATCAATATAGAATAATATGCATATATAGCCTACCATCCTTCCACTCGTCCTGCCTCCAAAAATAGTATATAAGCATGGTAAAGAGAATGGATATAGAATACCCAAAATAACTTAATAACTCCAATTTATCTCCCCTTTTTTTATCATGCATCAAAAAGGGTAAAAACATCATCATAAAAGAGATATTACTTTAAAAAATACATGAAAAAAATTTGAAACATTTTCGAAACTTATGGATTCATAATACAAACATTTTGCTCACCACAAATGAATGAAAATGTCCACAAGTTGAAAATCGGTGAAAACATAATCAATTTCGATATCTCCTTTCTCATAGTGATCTCTAAGAAAGTGATATCGAATATCTATGTCCTTAGTCCTGCTATGTTGATTTACATTTTTGGTCATATGAATGGTGCTAGTATTATCACAAAATATTTTAATATGATCATAATGCAAATTCAAGGAGAGTATGTTCTATCCAAAGGAATTGTGCACAATAAGTCCCGGCTGTAACATACTCCCCCTCAGCGGTTGAGAGGGTTATGAAATTTTATTTCTTGGAAGATCACGAAACAAGATAATTTCCTTAAAATTGACAAGTACCACAGTGCTCTTCCTATCCACTCTACAATCGGCATAGCAGGTATCCGAAAAAACTCGTCATGGGAAATTGTCTGATTTTCGGATACCACAAGCCCATTCTAATAGTACCCTTAAGATATCTAATAATGCGTTTTACTACAATTAGATGTGACTCTTTAGGATAAGATTGAAATCTAGCACATAGAAACATACTAAATATAATGTCAGACCTACTAGCCGTCAAATAAAGTAAACTACCAATAATACTTTTATAAAGTTTAATGTCTGCATTTATACCTTGTTCATCATTATCAAACTTTGTTGTAATGGCCATAGAGGTCTTTCTTAGCTTTGCATCTTCAAGTCCAAATCTCTTGATGAGTTCTCTTGTATACTTGGCTTAATTGATGAAAATTTCATCACTCTTTTACTTGATTTGGAGTCTAAGAAAGTAGTTTAGTTCTCCCATCATAAACATCTCAAACTCGTTCTTCATGCCTGATTCAAATTCTTTACAAAGCTTTTCATTAGTGATCCAAAAATAATATCATCAATATAAATTTGAACAATTAGGATATCACTATCTCCATGCTTTGTAAATGAAGCGGTGTTAACTTTACCTTTAACAAAATTATTTGAAATTAAAAAAGTTGAAAGCCTTTCATACCAAGCTCTTGGAGCTTGTTTTAAATCATATAAAGCTTTATCAAGTTTGTAAACAAAATCTGGATGTGTAGGATCAACAAACCCGAGGGTTGTTCAATATACACTTTCTCTTCTATAAAACTATTTAAAAATGCATCTTTGACATCTATTTGAAAAAGTCTGAAATTTTTAAAAGAGGTAAAGTCAAGTGTCATCCGTATGGCTTCAAGCCATACTACGGGTGCAAAGGTTTCCTCAAAATCGATACCTCCAATTTGGGTGTAACCTTGGGCACTAACCTAGCTTTATTTCTAACAACATTATCCAACTCATCCAACTTATTCTTAAAAATCCGTTTAGTACCAACAGTTGGTCTATCATGGGGTCTTGAAATAAGATGCCACACTTGGTTATGCTCAAATTGATTGAGCTCTTCTTGCATTGCTAGCAACCAATATGAATCGACCTCTGCTTCGAGGATATTTTTGGGCTCAATGTGTGAAATAAAAATAAAATGCCCACATAAATTATGGAGTTTGGATCGAGAAGTTACCCCCTTAGATACATCATCTATGATGAGGTTCTTGGGATGATTTGAAGTAAATCTCCAATCCTTTGGAAGTGGTTGTGTTGGCTCCACTTTAATCTCTTGAACTTTATCGTGTGCATCAATCTTTGGCTTTTCTTCTTCTATAGGTGAGTCTTTCAAGGTTATCTTCTCCATGTCTTCACCTAAAGAATCAATCTCTACAGCATTCTTCACAAAAGCATTAGATTCTTCAAACGTGACATGTATAGATTTTTCAATAGTCAAAGTAGATCTGTTAAGACTCATAGTCCTTACTAGTATTTGAATACCTAAAAAATATAGCTTCATAAGATTTAGCATCAAATTTTCCTAAATTATTTTTAGTGTTTAAAACAAAGCATTTACATTGAAAAACTTTAAAGTAAGAAACATTAGGTTTTCTCAGATACTAAATTTCAAATAAAGTTTTAGAAGTATTTTTACAAAGAGGAATTCTATTTGAGATATAACATGACGTGTTTGCAGCCTCAGCCCATAAGTATTGAGAGAATCTGTATTCATTTATCTTTATCCTAACCATTTCTTGAAGAGTATGATTTTTTCTTTCAATGACTCCATTTTGTTATGGAGTTCTAGGACATGATTGTTCAAGTTTGATCCATGTTCTTCACAATAAGTGATGAAGGAATGGTTAATAAATTCACCCCCTCTATCACTTCTTATACATAAAATCAGAATTTTTTTCTTTTTAACTCTTTTTTAAACACTTGAAAATGTGAAAAAGCTTAACCTTTGTGATCTAAAAAGAAAACCCATGTAAAAAAGTTGTCAACCAACACAAAGACAAAATAATTTTCACTTAGACTTTTGGTTTTAGTAGGACCAAACAAATCCATGTGAATTAGCTCCAAAGGTAATGATGTCATGATATTCTTGATAGTTTTGAAAGAGGACTTGGTTTGTTTCCCATGTTGGCATTCATCATAAATACGGTGCTTTTTAAATTTCAAACAAGGAATACCTTTTATCACTTTCTTATTGTTAATTCTAAATAGATGGTCAAACAAAACATGGCCTAGTCTCCTATGCCATAGCCAAAAATCTTCATTAAAGGCATTTAAACATGTAGCATTGCATTGTGAATTTGACATATCAATCATGTACACATTATTTTCACAAAAACTAGAAAGCACACATGTATTAGTTTGTCTATCTAAAATATTGCAAGCTAAATCATCAAAAATCACTTTAAAAATCTCTATCACAAAGTTGATTGATACTCAAGAGAATATGCTTGATACCATTAACTAAAACCACATTTTCAATTAAGGAAGATGAGCCAATTTTAATGTTACCTATACCGGTAATTTTTCCTTTGGAATCATCTCCGTAGATGATGGTGTCACCTTCATGGTATCTTAATAGGGTTGCAAAATTGTTGATATCCCAAGTCACATGTTTTGAGCAACCTCTATCAAGATACCACCAGTCCCTACGTCTTGGAGCCTTGGTATGTCCCTACTCAAGTAACGAATTAGTTGATTTTAGTGCCCAAATTTTCTTGGGTCCTATAATGTTAGCATTTTGAACCCAAATGTTATCATTTGAAACATTTATTCTATCAAAATAAAATTTGGCTAAGTGACCTTTTCGGTCACAATAAGTGCATGAATAAACTTTACCATAAATAAAAGTAAGATGAGAGTGTGGGGTGTGAACATATTTGGTGTGTGTAGTATGTCTAGCATGATGTGTATGTATATGTTGCGATTTAGGACTGTAGGTATGTGTAGTATGATGAGCATGTGTGGTATGAACATGTTTCTTTGGAGTAAGTTTCCTAGGAAACATTGCCTCCAACCTAGCTTTATCAAACTCACATTTCTTTAATATATCTCCTAAAGAATTAATTTTATCTTTTAGAATAGAAATCTTATTTTTATCAATTAATAGAAATTTTACTTTACATGAAATTTTATATGCATCAAAATCTTTTTGTGTGGATAAGAGTGTGGAAGATAAATCATCTTTTTCTTTAGAACAAATAACAATTTTGTTTTGAAGGGTTTCATTTTTCTTTTTCATTTCTAAATACTTCTTTTTAAGGAAATCATAGTTGTTAGACAACTCTTCAAAAGCCTTACCCAATTCATCCATTGTTAATTCACAATCGTCAAGTGAGGGTTTCGATGTTACCTTAGGTGTGTTATCATTAGTCATGAAACATATGTGTGCCATATCTATTTCTTCATCGGTTTCACTCTCTGAGTCCTACATAGCCTTGAAGCCTTCTTTTAGTAGGGCTTCTTGGAGATTGAAGGTTTACTTTTGGTCTCCAGAAAATCTGTAATCATGTGGCCCAACTTCTGGCAATTAAAGCATATGATCTTCTTGTCTTCTTTCCCTTGATATCTTCTTCTATTATTAACTTGATCTTGTTGTACATCCTCCTAACATTTTTCACTAGTAGGGAGAATTCTTTATCATCTTTTTCTTCATCATCATCGTCGGAGATGGTGGGAGTGGATTTAAAAGCGATCACTTTTTCTTTTTTGTTGCCATCTCTTCCTTGCCTTTCTCTCCATTTCATGGGTCTTAAGGTTTCCTATAAGACTGATGAGCTCCATCTTTTTTTTGTCATTTAGCTTCTTCAATGTAGCAGCCTGACTTCCCATGAGGGTGGAAGAACTCGAATGACCTTCCTTACTTTTTGATCATTGTCAATGGCATCACCTAAAGAAGCAAGATCATTAGTTATTTAGTAAATCTTATTACCATGTCATCTAAGGTGTCATTATCATGCATGGTGAAATTTTCATATTGAGAACGCAAGAGATCAATTTTTGCTCTCTTGACTTGTGACGTTCCCTCATGTGTGACTACTAGGTGTGTCCAAATCTCGTAGGTGCATTTGCAATGGATCACCTTAGCAATATCGTCATCGTTTAAAAACTTGAAGTAAGGCATAGTGTGCCTTAGCATTTGCATCAAACTCTTTAGTGGCAATGTCGGACTAAGTTTCCTTATCACCAATGGGTACACTAAAAGATTTAGTCATCGCTTTTGCAACCCGGCTTTCTAAAGATTGCAAAAATACGGTCATCTTAACCTTCCATATAGGAAAGTTAATGTCATCAGACTTGGGAGGGGTCTTAATACCTTTGGCCATTTTTACTAAAGTGGATGAGATGAAATTGTGAAAGAAGTGATTAGCAATTAAGATCTCTCTAAGGTTGTTAAGCCAAAAACTAGAGACCAAGGCTCTGATACAAATTGAAATACACCTAGAAGTGGGTGAATAGGTGTTTTGCTAATCAAATGCTATTTTAAAATGATTTATGATGAATATGCAAACGGTCACTCAAAATAAGAATTGAAGCCGAATTCCCCGTGAAGGTCTCTAGAACTTCTCCTCTTTAATTCCTCTAGATAATAACTTGAGGTGCTCAATTGCCTCCTTGTTGAGATGAATATAGACCAATAGTAAAAGTGATAAATGAAATGTAAGTAATGAAATAAGTAAGATGAACTACACAAGTATGAAATGTAAAAAGCAATAGAGAGTATGACACAAGCAATCACAAATACAAAGGATTTATCTGAGATTCGAGCCACCGCTCTACGTCCTCGCCTTCACCACCATGAAGGATTTTACTATCCTCTAAGGGCTCTTCCATAAAAGGATTACAACTTGGTCTACACAAGACCAGAGTACACAACTCCACCAACTCAACCCTCTACACAAGAGGTAGTAGCACAAAGCCAATTGAGGTTACAAAGATCTTGGTGATCCAAAGAGATCAAACACTCTCTCTTACAAATTTCTATAGAGTAGGATATAAAGTGTCACTCAAGAAGTTAAGTAAGAGAATAAATTCAGTTGAAAAGATGTGAAGAGTTTTAAAAACAACTGAAAAATAGCTTTGAAGAGAAAGAACTTGAAGATTGAAAGCTAGTAAAACTTTTCTCTTTTGAAACAAACTTGAAAACTTGTAAACTTATGTAAAACCTCTTATCTAAAATCCAAAATCAATAACCCATATATATAGGCAATGAACAAATTGTAAACTCACCTAGAGGGGGGGTGAATAGGTGATGGCTAATCTTATGGTCAAATAATGCGGAATTAAAAACTTATTATGCTAATTAAAACTTATTAAACTAAACACCAAGTATAACACAAGAGTGTAGCCAAATTCCCCGTGAAGGGCTCTGGACTAACTCCTCAAGATTCCTTTAAATAAGAGTTGAGGTGCCGCGTTGGCTCTCTTGGTTGAATATAAGTGTTAGCAAACAATCCCCAAGCATATAACAATTAAGCTCACAATATATATCAAGCATATAAGATGAAAGCAATAAAAGCATGCAAGATATAAACAAGAGTAAGAGATAGAGAGAGCAATCGCAAACACGGGAGATTTGTTTCGAGGTTCGAGCACACTTGCTCTACGTCCCCGCCTTCACACTTGAAGGATTTTCACTATAAACCGATCCCACCGGATCACTCGGTGCCGCAACACCTACAAGGAGTTCCCACTAGAACTCTTGGACTCTCTAGTCCCGTACACACTGCAAGCCCACAAGCACGCCGAGGCCGCACCTCAAACACCGAGTTCACACACGAACTCAAAACAACCGCGAACACACGCGTCCGCCTCCTCAAAGTACAAGAATGAAACTTTGGTGATCACAACACTTTGATCACCTAAAAACAATCTCACAAGAACACTCCTATAGAATGAATATGTCAATGGGTTGCTCAAGTGTTTGTGAGAAAAATAAGGATGGAATGGTGGAGAAAAAACTCAAGAAAATCACTTTTAAGCACTCTTGATAAAAACTCTCTTTTGATTTGGAAATGTAGCTCTAAAATATGTGGATATAATCACTGAAATGGATATGCAAAACTAGCCCAAAACTCTTCTCAAAATCTTGTAGAAAACAGCCCCAAAAAGTCCCAATTTATAGAGTTAGAAAAACTAGCCGTTGGGAGCCAGGTTGGCCTGTCGGTCGACCGCCCGATCAACCGACCAATAGTCAGAATTCTGACCGTTGAGCTAGCGGTCAACCGGCCGGTCGACTGTGGCACTGGAACAGAGAGCAGAGCTCTCTGCTGGTCGACCGGCCCGGTCGACCGGGGATTTCCAGAGAGCAGAAGCTCTCTGCGGTCGACCGGGTCGGTCGACCGGCCCTCCAGCAGTGCCGGCGTGCACGTTCTGTGCACGTCGGTCGACCGGCCCGGTCGACCGACTTCAAGCACGGTCGACCGGTCCGGTCGACCGGCAAAAGCCAGACAGGTCAGTTTTGAGATTGAAAAACTTGGTTTTTATTTCTTAAATAAATCCCATAAAATTACCAAAAATCTACAAAAATAGTTTTAATATTATACTTTGATAATCAAACATGCTTGAATAAAATCAAGACATGTTACAAACAATTTGAACTATTTTTGTAACTTAGAAATTTTGGCTAAAAACGAAAACTGTATTTTTCCAAAATTGGTTTTCTAAAACTTCTCCAAATACAAAAACAAGATATTTTAAACTCTTTTAAAGTATAGAGTGTATGACTATGATCCACTACACATACATGGTGAAATATCTATGTTTTTGACATTAAGCTCTAAATTTGGTTTTGGTTAAAACATACATACTTGAATTCCAAAAACCAAACCGGTAATTTTCTAAAAGAAAACTCTTTTGTATTTTTTCAAAATAAAAAATCTTTTATGAAAAACTTATCTAAATCAAGAGTGTGTGTGTATATGGTATACTTGAGCAATCCACCAACTATTCTATCCTTTACATTTTATCTAAAAATAAAATCTTATAAAAATAAACCTAGATACAAGTCTTGATCTTGAAGGTCTTCACTTGAAGTCTTCACATCTTCTTAACTTGGTCCAAACACGATGCATAAAGCTAGACTCCTCTTGAGTACTTAATGTAGTCTTGATGCACAAGCTCTTGAATCAAACCGTGCTAGCTTCAAAACTTGACTTTAAATCCTTTGTTGAAGCTATACACCTACTAAGATCTTGATCACAAATCTGAAACTAAATAAACACAAGATCATTAGTACTATAACTACATGAGTTGATCATCATCAAAACTAGAGTGATAGGCCTTTGGGCCAACAATCTCCCCCTTTTTGATGATGACAAAACTCATGAAGTTATATATGCATGGATTAAAGTAAAGCTTCAAGGAAGCTCCCCCTTAACTCATGCATAGCAATAAACAAATAAATATGCAATGAAAGCACATAAACATGTATGCAAATATAAGGAGATAAACATGCCAATCAAGCATAAAACTCATCAAATTCTTTTTCTCCTATTTGCAATACAAAACATATATGCATAAACATAAATACTTCTCCCCCTTTATGAATAAAGTAAGGAAAACATGCATATATACTAAATACTTCTCAAATACTTCTCCCCCTTTTTGTCAATCATCAACAAAGGGGTTAAAGTAAAAACAAAACAATGTTCTCCCTCTTTGTGTCAACAAAGAGGTGAAATCAAATCAACCAATAAAGAGATATATGCGATATACATTCATGAAGAGGAAGACGCTAAGTTAACTTTCCTACACATATACATTACATGAAAGAGGGATGACAAACCCTAATTCACATAACGCATAATATGTAATGCATATGAGGAGATGTGAAGCTCCCCTACACACGTGTACCGCATAAAGAAGAGTTGTCAAGCTCCTCAATATAAGATATACTCAACATGAATCTATATGTAGAAGAGATGTTAAGCTCCCCTTGCATATAGGCAATACAAATCAGAACATTTTTAATTTTCAAAATTTCATATTAAAACAAAATTTCGAATTTTCCTCAATAAAACAAATTTTGAGATATCTCTTTAATCAAAATTTACCAATTGTAATCAAATTTTAAGATATCATATAAATACAAATTTTTTTTAAAGGTACTACTTGTAAATCAATCAAATTTAAGATACCAATTGTAATCAAATTTTAAGATATCATTGTAAATAAACATTACAAATTTTGAAATTATCAAATTGTAAATTACAAATTTTGAATTAATCAAAATAAAATCATATTGATACTAATTGAAAATTATTTTGATACCAATTGCAATCAAAATAGATACCAATTGAAGATTATTGCACATTTTTGATATCAATAAAAATACCAATTTTAACAATAATGCATAAGCTTATTAAAATATTAATTGAAAATAAAGATTTGAATTAAGCTTAGCATAAACAAATTGTGTGCTTTAAATATGTAAATCGATTTTTAATCAAGCACAAATAAATCATATATATGTATGAAAATGAAAATACCCATAGAAATTGATATTATTGAAATTATGAAGCATACGTATATAGGAAACATATATATGAGTATATACAAAAAAAAATATCAATTGAGATCAAGTATATAACTCATCAAAAAATACTACCAAATGAAAAATAATAACTAGTTAAAATAATTTTTGAGAGAAACTAGTTAAAGATCCTTCAAAAACATGAAACCAAAATATATGTCCATGAAGCATACTAAATACACAAGAAGTGACACTCGAAATCTATAAGGCTCAAAAGTAATCATGAAACAAAGTCACGAATAAACAAATAAAGTATGAGTGTACAAAAAATTATGTAATTAGCATTTTCATGAAAATAATCAATGAGGCTCAAAACATGAATATCATTTTATTAAACAAATCATGAAAATTCATTTTTCATATAAAGATGAAAATCATAAAAATTCATTTTTCATCTTAAAAACAAACTTCTAGGTATATGTATGTTTTTATTCAATCCTAACAATATGCATACATATCCCAAATATAAAAAGAGTCCATAATGTAAATTGCATGAAGGCAGATGACTCATAGGGTATACATGTATATGTTGGCCCAAAGGCCCATCATGATCAACTCATGTAGTTATGTTTACTAATGATCTTGTGTTTAATTAGTGACAGATTTATGATCAAGATCTTAGTAGGTGCATAGCTTCAACAAAGGATTTGAAGTCAAGTTTTTGGAGCTAGCACGTTGTTTGGACCAAGTCAAGAAGATGAGAAGACTTCAAGTGAAGACTTCAAGAAGATGAAGACTTGTGTCTAGGTATAAGATTTTTGTATTTTAGATAAAATGTAAAGGATAGAGTAGTTGGTGGATTGCTCAAGTACATATACACACACACTCTTGGTTTAGTTTGTTTTTACAAAAGATTTTCGTTTTGGAAAACACATGTTTGGATTTTGGTTTTCATATTTACATATCTTTTATCCAAAATCATGTTTAGAGCTTAATGTCAAAAACATAGATATCTTACTTGTGTAGTGGATCATATCCATACACACTATGCTTTAACTCAAACTATCTTGTTTTTGTATCATGAAAAAGTTTGGAAAACAAGTTTTAGAAAAATACAAGTTTTCATTTGAGCCAATATTTCCATATTACAAAAATAGTCCAAATCTTTTATAACATGCCTTGATTTTATGCAAGCATGTTTGTTTATCAAAGTATATTGGTAAAACTATTTTTGTAGATTTTTAAAGTATTTTATGGGATTTTATTTCAATCAAAAAGACCAAGTTTTAAATCCCTTATCAGATTTCTGTTTCAGGCTTCAGCCAAGTCGACTAGTCGACCTAGCGAGTCGACTAGGGCTGAAGTCGGTCAACCGGCTCGGTCGACCGACGTGCACGACGTACACGCCTTGACCTGGCAGATGGCCGGTCTGCCGACCCAGTCGACCAGAACTGAGAGCAGTGCTCTCTGTTCTTTTGGGTCGACCGGGCGGTCGACCGGAGGCTCCAACGGTCGGATTCTTGACCGTTGGCGGTCGACCGGGCGGTCGACCGTTAGGCCTGACAGAACCCCAACGGCTAGTTTTTCTAGCCCTATAAATTTGGGGGTTTGGGCATTGTTTTTCACCAAGATTTTGGAGACTTTTAGAGCCAGTTTTTCCTATTCTTTCAGAAGAGTTTTCTCCACAAAATTGAGTGCTAATACTTCCAATCAAAAGGGAAGATTTTATCAAGAGTGTTTAAAGTGATTTCTTGAGTTTTTCACCATAGATTCAATCCTTGCTTTTCTCACAATCACTTGAGCTATCCATTGCTTTATCTATCCATAGGATTGTGTTGTGAGAGTTTTTGTTAGGTGATCAAAGTGTTGTGATCACAAGGATCTTTTCTTTGTACTTTGAGGAGACGGGCAAGTGTGCTCGTGGTGGTTTAGAGTTCGGTTGTGAACTCTTGGTTTGAGGTGCTGCCTCGGTAAGCTTGTGGGGCTTGCGTGTGTACCAGACTAGGGAGTCCGAGAGTTGTAGGTGTTGCGGCTCCAAGTGATCCGGTGGGATCGATTATAATGGAAATCCTTCGTGTGTCGAAGGCGGGGATGTAGAGCAAGATTGCTCGAACCTCGAAACAAATCCCTTGTGTTTGTGATTGCTCACTCTCTCTCTCTCTCTCTCTCTTGTCTTTATATCTTGCATATCTTTATATGCTTGATATATTCTTTTGTGCTCATTGATATACATGCGTGGGATTGTTTGCTAACACTTGTATTCAACCAAGAGAGCCAACCCGGCACCTCAACCCATATCCGGGGGAATCTAGAGGAGTTTGTCCAGAGCCCTTCACAGGGAATTCAGCAACACTCTTGTGTTATACGTGGTGTTTAGTGTAAAAGTTTTATTTGGTCATAATTGTTTTTAGCTTCCGCATTATTTGGCATTAAGTGACCATTAGATTAGCCATCACCTATTCACCCCCCCTCTAGGTGAACCTACAGTATATTTATTAGATTTGAATACAAGATACATATACACGAAGTAAAACATGAAAATAGGCAAAATAAGTGTAAATGAGAGAATCATCAAAACTAGGCTATACATGCGCATATAGTGAGTACAATGAATAATGAAGTGCAAACATATATGAATCAATTTGTTGCTCACTACTTGTACAAGTATACATCCAAGTTTTGATAAAAACTACATTTAAACTAGTATTTACCACATGAAGCACAAAACAAATGAACATGCTAAAAATATCATATATGAATAAGCATGTAAATAAAGTAGGAGTTTTTAGAGATAGTTACCAAACCAAAGAACTATGCTCTAAATCTCCAAAACATGGTGGTTGTCCCACCAAACCTCCTTGATAGCGGTGCATCAAAAGTATGTCCATCAAGTCCATGTGCAACCGCCACCAAGGCACCATCCCTCTCACGTTTTGTGAGAGCCCGCATCTACATCAAAAACACAAGGTGAGAATTTTGGTACCCATTTTCTTTTGGGTCCTTGAGGGTTAGTCTTGTAAGGAACCCAAACATTTTTATTATTAGCAAAATTTACATGATGTATCTTATCAAAACAAAACTTTGCTAAATGGCCTTTGCGGCCACAATGTGTACATTTGTACACCTTAGAATGCATATGTGTATGAGTGTGATCGTGGTGTGCAAAATGTCCATATGCATGATGTGGGTGATGTGCATGAACATGGGGAACTTGTTTCTTTTGAAACAAGGATTCTAGTCTTTTATGATTAAATGCACATATACTCAAAGTTGAGCTCAAACTATCAATTTTATTTTCAAAATTTTAATTTCACTTTTATCAATGGTGGCATGTAAAGCATGGTGAGATTGTGAATCATTTTTCTTATTCTTTTTAGAAACATTTTCTTTTTCTTTTTCAATCATTTTTCTTTTTAAAGAAGTGTTTTCATTTAAAGCAACTTCTCTTTGTTTTTCCACCAAAACAACTTTATTTTTCAAAATAATGTTTCCTTCACAAAGATCATTTAATTTAGAAAGCAAGGAAACATTTTCATTTTTCAAAGATTCATTTTCTTTTGAAACATTTTCAAATTTTTCTTGTAAAGAATCTTTTTCTTTTAACATGTAATCAAATTTAATTTTCATTTTCTTATTATCTTTTCTAAGCATGTCATATTTTTCAAGAAGTTGTTGACAAAAAGATGTAAGCTCATCATAGGACATATCAACATCTTCATCAACCTCAGATTCGTTAGTTACCTCAAGGGGGTTATCCCTTGGACCATGTAGCACAAGTTGGAAGCATCACTTCCAACATCCGAGTCACTCCCCGCATAGTATTGTTGAGAATTGTGTTCCAAACTACAAAAGCCGAATCAATGTTAGAACCCTAGATAAATATTCATCATTTAGGGTACTTTTCAAAGCATGAATGGCCTTTGCATTAGCCTCAATATTTTTGCCATTTAAACAATATGAATCTCTAGTAGTGGCAAAGTAAACATGAATACCTAGGCCTTTGAGGTACAAAGACATCTTAACCTTTCAAGTTTGGATGTTAAGGATGTCAAAGGTGGGAGGTGTCATGAAGTCCATGGTGTGTGTACAAATATTGTGATCAGCCAAAAAATGAGGATCTTTAACTCTAGGTTGCAAGACCCAAATCAAGAGCACTTGGCTCTGATACCAATTGTAAACTCACCTAGAGGGGGGGTGAATAGGTGATGGCTAATCTTATGGTCAAATAATGCGGAATTAAAACTTATTATGCTAATTAAAACTTATTAAACTAAACACCAAGTATAACAAAAGAGTGTAGCCAAATTCCCCGTGAAGGGCTCTGGACTAACTCCTCAAGATTCCTCTAAATAAGAGTTAAGGTGCCGCGTTGGCTCTCTTGGTTGAATACAAGTGTTAGCAAACAATTCCCAAGCATATAACAATTAAGCTCACAATATATCAAGCATATAAGATGAAAGCAATAAAAGCATGCAAGATATAAACAAGAGTAAGAGATAGAGAGTGAGCAATCGCAAACACGGGAGATTTGTTTCGAGGTTCGAGCACACTTGCTCTACGTCCCCGCCTTCACACTTGAAGGATTTTCACTATAAACCGATCCCACCGGATCACTCGGTGCCGCAACACCTACAAGGAGTTCCCACTAGAACTCTTGGACTCTCTAGTCCCGTACACACCGCAAGCCCACAAGCTCGCTGAGGCCGCACCTCAAACACCGAGTTCACACACGAACTCGAAACAACCGCGAACACACACGTCCGCCTCCTCAAAGTACAAGAATGAAACTTTGGTGATCACAACACTTTGATCACCTAAAAACAATCTCACAAGAACACTCCTATAGAATGAATATGTCAATGAGTTGCTCAAATGTTTGTGAGAAAAACAAGGATGGAATGGTGGAGAAAAAAACTCAAGAAAATCACTTGTAAACACTTGATAAAAACTCTCTTTTGATTTGGAAATGTAGCTCTAAAACATGTGGATATAACCACTGAAATGGATATGCAAAACTAGCCCAAAACTCTTCTCAAAATCTTGTAGAAAACAGCCCCCAAAAGTCCCAATTTATAGAGCTAGAAAAACTAGCCGTTGGGAGCCAGGTTGGCCTGTCGGTCGACCGCCCGGTCGACCGGCCAACGGTCAGAATTCTGACAGTTGAGCCAGCGGTCGACCGGCCGTGGACCGTGGCACTGGAACAGAGAGCAGAGCTCTCTACCGGTCGACCGGCCCGGTCGACCGGGGCTTTCCAGAGAGCAGAAGCTCTCTGCGGTCGACCGGGTCGGTCGACCGGCCCTCCAGCAGTCCTGGCGTGCACGTTCTGTGCACGTCGGTCGACCGGCCCGGTCGACCGACTTCAAGCACGGTCGACCGGCAGAAGCCAGACAGGTCAGTTTTGGAATTGAAAAACTTGGTTTTTATTTCTTAAATAAATCCCATAAAATTACCCAAATACAAAAATAGTTTTAACATTATACTTTGATAATCAAACATGCTTGAATAAAATCAAGACATGTTACAAACAATTTGAACTATTTTTGTAACATAGAAATTTTGGCTAAAAACAAAAACTATATTTTTCCAAAATTGGTTTTTCCAAAACTTCTCCAATACAAAAACAAGATATTTTAAACTCTTTTAAAGCATAGAGTGTATGGATATGATCCACTACACATACATGGTGAAATATCTATGTTTTTGACATTAAGCTCTAAATTTGGTTTTGGTTAAAACATACATACTTGAATTCCAAAACCAAACCGGTAATTTTCTAAAAGAAAACTCTTTTGTATTTTTTCAAAATAAAAAATTCTTTTATGAAAAACTTATCTAAATCAAGAGTGAGTGTGTATATGGTATACTTGAGAAATCCACCAACTATTCTATCCTTTACATTTTATCTAAAAACAAAATCTTATAAAAACAAACCTAGACACAAGTCTTGATCTTGAAGGTCTACACTTGAAGTCTTCACATCTTCTTGACTTGGTCCAAACACGATCCATAGAGCTAGATTCCTCTTGAGTACTTGATGTGGTTTTGATGCACAAGTACTTGAATCAAACCGTGCTAGCTCTAAAACTTGACTTTAAATCCTTTGTTGAAGCTACACACCTACTAAGATCTTCATCACAAATTTGAAACTAAATAAACACAAGATCATTAGTACAATAACAATATGAGTTGATCATCATCAAAACTAGAGTGATAGGCCTTTGGGCCAGCACAAATATCATTTGTAAGTCATACCAGGTCATTTGGGGTGTGTTTAGATAATTGAAAACTAAAAATGCCCGTTGGAATCCACTAAAAATAAAACAGAATAAAAAACTAGCCGTTATAGCCATCTGGGAGGCTGACAGGCTATCGATCGACTAGCCAGTCGACCAACAGCTCATCCATAAAAGAGTCGTTGGCTCCAGTCGACTGGCGGTCAACCGCTCGGCCGTTTAAAAAGAGAAACCAAAATGTCTGTCGATTGGGTCAGTCAATCAACCCTAACCAAGACTCAGCGTCTCTCAGTCGGTCGACCGCAAGGGTTTGCGATCGACCGATCGGTCAACCGACAATGTGCACAAACCTGCATGCCCTAGACCCAAAGGCCCGGTCGACCGGGGGGTCGACTGTTTTGGCCTGAAACAGTCACCGGTCGACCGTTCGGTCGACCGTTTTGTCCTGAAACAGTTTTCTTGATATATTTTGAGTTTCAAACAATTTTATGTTGGTTTATGGGTAATGCAGGAATGTCTAGGAGATAAAATACATGTTCTAAACTGATTGAAGTTTTCACCTGCACATAAAATAAAGTATTTTAGATTGAGAAATAAAGATGTGCAAGGTGCTCAATTCTAATCCGCGGTAGCAATGGTTATGCGGGTCGTGATCCTCAGGGAGGGACTAGCGATGGAAGCGTTTAAGTAAGTTATCTCTTTTTTTATTTAATTTGTTATTACAATGGTATCTACAATGAAGTGGGAGAAATAAATTGGAAAGAAGTGGAGTTTGTCATCTAATCTAAAGAAATAGAAGAAAGGAAGAAGATTATAAACTAGAAAAATACATACCTACCTCTTCAGTCCTGCTTACCTTTGATCATTTTGCTACGACTTACTTTGTCTTTGAAGGCGTACAAGAATGGCGTATAGGATCGTCCACCTTCGCGATCTACACTATGAAAAGAAAAGACTGGCAAGCGACGGCTTGTTCATCTCCATAGGCCATCAAGGGCTCTTCTTCGGCTAAGCAGTCTCGAAGCGACCAGTTCTCACGGTTTGCAAGACATCAGAGAGAATAGCACAAGTATAGAAAAATAAAACAAGAATAAAACACGAATACAAAGAATAGACATAACAAAGACAAACCTTTGAGTGGATTTCATTAACAATAGAAGAAAAGTAGGCTTACGCCGCTGTCACCTCAGTACAAGCATGGACTCCTTCCTCCATGAAAGCTTCCACCACTCTCAGTTACAAAAATTACAAAAAGAAAAACCTAACCTAAACTACAAGTTAGCCTAAGAAACCCTAGAATTTGCTCTGTATTTTCTGTTGAATTCTGTACGCCCTTTCTGTTGCGTCTGCAGGGGTATTTATAGGTGCAGAAGGATGTAGAGTCCCGGGACGACTCTACCAAAAAACCTTATCGCCTGACTCGACTATACTGCTGCGAAAACGCGGCTTGGGCCGCGTTTCCACGGCCTGGTAGTGGCAGATGGCCACGCGCTTTGGCGCGTGGCTTCTCCTGGTCCGTCTATCTGGGCGTTGTCTTCTGAAAGTTGCATCCTGGCTCTTTATCTTGAGATTTCGAGATAACTTGGGAAGCAAGTTACCTAGATCTCAAATCTCCCAATATCTTTTTAAACGAATTTCCTTATCTTTGCACTCTCTTCTTTGGCTTTTATCCTCATCCTGCAAGTTTTAGGGTTGAATAGAAGTCTATCCTTCCCTCTTCTTTGTATTTGCAACTATTGCCCTTGTGTAATTGCAATTTTGAAATTTAATAATTGCAACTTTTGCATTGGGCTTGAACATGGGCTTTTGGGCTTCTTTTTGGGCTTTATTCCTTTATTTTTATTACTCAAGGCCTGCACACAATAAATAATAAAATATTAGTAAATGTGCAGAATTATAGGAATAAATATGAAAATGTGATGGTAAATGTATGTATAAAAATGCACTTTTCACTACCTATCACACCCCTACACTTATCTTTTTGCTCATCCTCGAGTAAAAATCAAAAAGAAAAAGAAAAACTAAACTAGCTAACTCACTTTCGTAGGAATCACGATTGCACTTAGCATGTGCAACAAGCCGTTAAACCTCTAGGTTACCCTAGAGGACGAGTGTTGTCTCGTGAGGGTTTTCAGCAGATTACACCCACAAAATCCATAAAAAGAAAAATATTTGAAATATATTTGAAGAGACTAAGTAATCTATAAGTTTTATGATTATCATTTTATTCATTCTTAAACTTAGTCTTAATAAAGTGAATTGTTATCCATTTTAAGTAAGGGTCAAAATTGAATTTTTGTATAGTCTTTTTCGTTACCAAAAATCATATGCATCCTTATGAATTTTTACTAGGAATTTCTTAACTTGGACTCTTATGCCTCTTTATTATTATTATTATTATTATTTTTTCTTTTTTTTTAATATGTATAACTCATCTAATTTTCTTTCGTGTAAGTATCAAGGCTTCTTGAGGCCCTCACACCTAACTAATTGACTATTAGATGTGTTAATACATATATAATATTTCTTAGTTTTCTTAGGCTTTCTAATCCACCCATGTAGCAAACTTAAAGTCGGTGGCTCCCGAACCGGTCGGCTTTAGGGCACCAGGTGAGAAAACACCCCGCGGACTCAAATTCGAGTTAACTAGGCCACAAAACTAAGGACTTTATTTTATTTACAACTCACCTTTAGGCGTGAATACTTATGCTTCTTGAGGCACATGTATCCAGCTTAATTGGTGAAATTTTTTTTTTTTTTTTATTTATTTATTATAGGGCACAAGAGTCTTTGTCTTAGAATCCTAGATATGCATTAGGTATGCACATTTCATTAAGGTAAAAATCAAGACTAATTACTTATTCAATTTCTCCTCCTATACCTAAAATTTCAACAATTTATATATTTTGACCAAGTTTTTAGAAATCCTAATCATGATTTTCCTAATTCTTAAGACTTACTTAGATTTCTTTCAAAAGATAAGTCAAAATATTGTCTTTTTTTTTGTTTTAGACAAATTTTGTTAGTTTCTACCTATGTTAGTATGTTAGTAAAACCTCCTCCCACACTTATCTCATGCATTGTCCTCAATGTATGAATGTATGCATGTATGCATGAAAATGAAGAAAGGGAAGGCAGATGTTACCTCAAGGTGGTGGTTCCGGTGGTGGTCTAATTGGTCCACGAAATGTGGCCCAATCTACTTTTCGTGGAATTCGGAGGAACCCACCAAAAATTTTCTTGTATAACCCACTAAAATGATGTCTGTATGAACATTTTTAAAAATTCCACCCCATCAAATTTCCAAATTTCATAGTTATTTTCAGAGTCAATTGTGTCAACCGCCTTGTCCCAAAATGGAGTGTGAAAAGATGGAATGATTGACTTGGATGTCGTAAGTATGGGAACGAATACCGACTCAGGAAAGAAACTTAAATCAAGTAAGGGTTCAGGAGTCGGGCTAGGTTCAGGAAGTGGGTCCAAATCAATAAGCTGAAACTCAAGTCCACAATCAGTTTCCCACAATGGAATGTGACTCAATGTTGGTGATTCAAGTTCAGGAAGGATAGGTGTGGGAATCAAAACTGACTCTAAAAGATTACCTAAGTCAGGTAACAAAACAGGAGTCAATAATGATTCGGGAATTTGAACTTGATCACAGATTTGAGAATTTAGGTCACATATCTCATTGACCTCAATATCATAAAAATGAGAACTTGCCAATTTATCCATGGGACTTTCAAAATTGCAAAATTGGTCAAGTTCAATATGATCATCAAAAATGGGTGATTCAATTTCATGATGAATTGGCACAGGATCTAATGTTGACTCGGGAAAAGTAAAATCAGGTGAAGAAACCGGAGTCATTATTGAATCAGGAAGTAGAATTGAATCACCAAGTGGGAGATCATGATCATATTCATGCTCAAGTTCTATTTCAGGAAAGGAATACTTGCCAAACTATCAAAAATTGGAGTTTCGGCAAGTTCAAATGATGGTCCTGAATTAGAATCTTGTTGTCCAAAACAACGTGGCTCGTCGGCTCTAAGAGAGTGGTCAGCGATATCAGAATTGGTCGAACGGTGAGAACGCAAAGATTGAACCATCATATCTATTTCATGATCACGAGCTAATCTAGCCTGAGTCATGGATTTAAGCATCTTTTCATAGTCAATTGGTGCATCATTTTGTGATTGGACTTTAAAAGAGGAAGTGTAATCGTGATAAAGTTGTGAGTTGGTGGACTCACGCATCATCATGTCTAAGATTGATGGTGATTGTTGCTTGGACTCCTGCATACTCATCATTTCCCGGATAGATGGTTTTCTATTCTGAATGGGTGGATCTGAGTATGAATCTTGGGAATATTGTGGACAAGGTGGATATGGAGGACAATTTGGTTGAAAATTGGACTCGGGGGAAGCGAAACCCCATGAACTCTGTGAAGAGTCGAAAGTGATATGAAAATTATGGTCATAAGATGGGGGGTCTGGGTTATATTTATTCGGATAAGACCATTCCGGCACACTAGGTTGGTCAAAATTATGATATGCCGGGTTGGTAATATCCGAAAAAAAAGTTGGTGTGTAATATGGATCCTCATTAAAATTGAAAAAATTGTTGTTATAGGCCATATCACACAAACACAAACAAAGAAAAGAAAACAAACAAAAAAGCAAACAAAAAAGAAAAAAAATTCTAACCTAAGTTAGGGTAGACCTATGACCTAGACGACTCCTAACTGGTTAGACTGTCCACAGGAGGTAGGGTGTAGACTTTGACCACAAGTTAATCAGCCAGGTTAGGGCAAGATTGGTGGGAGGTTTTCCGTCAAAGACGTTCCTTAATTAAATAACCACCATCTTCAGGCTTTCGGCCCTCAATCCCCTTCCTAGACACTGATTTGGCAGGAGTCAAATTCTAACACCGTTCCCCCTTAGGATAATCTCCTAATTGAGTCTGAGATGTCCCTAGGGCCAACGTCTACTTAATTTTAATTAGGCTTGGGTTAGTGAGTGCTTGGAATCTGATTTTTGGGCCAAGGAAGGGATGAAATCCCCACCTTATCTTGTTAATGGGTTATGCCCTTAAGATGATTTTGTGCAAGTGTACAAAATATGTAAATAAGATTCACTCAAAGCATGAAAATCAACCAAGAGATGAGTCCTATTCTACATGAAATGCAAACGTACCTTGCTCCAGCACTCTTCAACAGTAAAATAAAGGAATTGAAAAGACACGTGCCTAGGATGCAAACGTCTAATCAATTTTTTATCTTTTTCAACAAGTATTTTACTATTGAATAATTAGCAGTATACAGGTTTATCACAGAACAAATTTTAACAGAGCAGAAAATAAATCTTGTAATTTTTAGCAACCTACAGAAAGATCTGTCAGTAATGAACTACTAAGGCCGCGAAAACGCGGCTATTGCCGCGGATCCGCGGCACTGTAGTAGGCTCTGATGCTCTGCCTTCGAGGGCAGAGGCACAGAGTTGCTATATGTCTACTTCTGCTGTTTCCTGTTCTCCAAACCTGCAAACAGAAAGAATAAAAGAATTAGTTAATAATTAATTTTTTTTAGAGATAAACTTACCGTCCCTCCCCGGCAACGGCGCCAAAATTTTTATTGAAGTTTTCACCTGCACATAAATTAAAGTATTTTAGATTGAGAAATAAAGATGTGCAAGGTGCTCAATTCTAATCCGCGGTAGCAATGGCTATGCGGGTCGTGATCCTCAGGGAGGGACTAGCGATGGAAGCGTTTAAGTAAGTTATCTCTTTTTTTATTTAATTTGTTATTACAATGGTATTTACAATGAAGTGGGAGAAATAAATTGGAAAGAAGTGGAGTTTGTCATCTAATCTAAAGAAATAGAAGAAAGGAAGAAGATTATAAACTAGAAAAATACATACCTACCTCTTCAGTTCTGCTTACCTTTGATCCTTTTGCTACGACTTACTTTGTCTTCGAAGGCGTACAAGAATGGCGTATAGGATCGTCCACCTTCGCGATCTACACTATGAAAAGAAAAGACTGGCAAGCGACGGCTTGTTCATCTCTATAGGCCATCAAGGGCTCTTCTTCGGCTAAGCAGTCTCGAAGCGACCAGTTCTCACGGTTTGCATGATATCAGAGAGAATAACACAAGTATAGAAAAATAAAACAAGAATAAAACACGAATACAAAGAATAGACATAACAAAGACAAATCTTTGAGTGGATTTCATTAACAATGGAAGAAAAGTAGGCTTACACTGCTGTCACCTCAGTACAAGCAAGGACTCCTTCCTCCATGAAAGCTTCCTCCACTCTCAGTTACAAAAATTACAAAAGAAAAACCTAACCTAAACTACAAGTTAGCCTAAGAAACCCTAGAATTTGCTATGTATTTTCTGTTGAATTCTGTACGCCCTTTCTGTTGCGTCTGCAGGGGTATTTATAGGTGCAGAAGGATGTAGAGTCCCGGGACGACTCTACCAAAAAACCTTATCGCCTGACTCGACTATACTACCGCGAAAACTCTACCAAAAAACCTAACATTGTTTTTATTGTGTTGACCCCTTTTTGTCTATAACAAAAACAAAAACCAAATAGGGGTGACAATCAATTAAGGTACCAATTGAAAATATGTCAAAGTAGCATCTTGATACCAATTGAAAGTAAACATAAATCAATCAACAAATGGTATATGCGATATACATTCATGAAGAGGAAGATGTGAAGCTTCCCTATATAGATACATTACATGAAGGAGGGATGACAAGCCCTAATTCACATAACGTACACTATGTAATGCATAAGAGGAGATGTGAAGCTCCCCCTACACGTGTGCCACATAAAGAAGAGATTGTCAAGCTCTTCAATACAAGATACACTCATCATGAATCTATATGTAGAAGAGATGTTAAGCTCTCCTTGCATATAGGCAATACAAATCAAAACTTTTAAATTTTTCTTTTAAACAAAATTTTGAGATACCAAATTTTAAAAACATTCAAATAAACATATTGATATCAAAAGAGAGTATTTTTCCTTTTAAGTATATGATATCAATTTAAAATTTTTTTTATTTTCTATCTTAAAGCAAGAGAGTGGAAATATAAATACCAATTGTAAACATGAGAATCGAATTTTCTCCCCTTTATGAAATACCAATAAAAACAATGCATAGGCTTGAAATAAGATACCAATTGAAAATTGAATCAATTGAAACAAAGTTAAAGCTTAAGCACTAGCATAAATACAACATATATATGTATGAAAAATAGATACCAATTGAAATTGATATTCTTTGAAAATGAAAGCATACATACATAAAAACTTATATGAGTATACAATAAGGTCAAAATTGATACCAATTGAAAGAATCCAATGATACCAATTGAAACAACAATAATGATCAAGTGTATACATCATATAACTACCACCCAATCATGTCCAAGTTTTTAAAATGATTTTCACTATAAAGCATACATGAGCATGATTTCCCATCCAACCGCCATTGATGGTCGGGATTTTCAAAAATAGGTTTGAAAATTATTGTGTTTGAAAACTCTACCAAAATGAAGAATATCGCAAATAGTTAAATGGAAAATTTGTTAACTAGTACGAAATCCTTCAAGTAAGGAATAAAACAAAAATATTTTTCATGAAACATGAAATTCACATGATAATCAACACTCTAAGCCAATTAAGCATAAATATAACTCATGAAAACAAACACATGAGTAAACAATAAATGTGAGTGTACAAATACAATGTGAAGATCATAATCATGAAAGATGGACAATTAAGCTCAATTAATTCCTTGAAACAAGAAAACATGAAAATCATCAAAACTATTTAATCTTCAAGGTATATGTATGTCCTATACAAACTAAAGTATACATACATATCCAAACACAACGAGTCCACAAAGATATATGCATGAAGGCACGTGGCTCAAAAGGATGTATATGTATAACAATAATTTGGATAAAATGGACATATACATGAAGTTAAACATAAACACATAGAAACATGAAAAACTAAATTTCCATTAAAACAAATTTCACTTCAAGGTATATGTATGATTTGTCAACACAAGAAGTATACATACATATCCCTAAACACAATTGAGTCCATATGTATAGATTTGCATGAAAGGCAAATGACTCAAGTGGTATACATGTATATCTTAAAGTTTGGCAAAATAGACATATACATGAAATGAAAGACACATGATCTTAAAACAAAACCAAAATGAGAATACAAGTTTAAAATGCATGGATCATCAAAACTAGACTATACTAGCACATCTAATGGGTTCAAATAAGCATTCAAGCATAAACATATATAGATTTATTTGTGGCCCACTATATGCACAAATATATATACTAGTTCTAATGAAAACTAACATCTAAACATGTAATCAAATCATGAAGCATAAAAACACGATATAAATCATTAAGAGTAGGTATATACTTGTATCATAAACATGAAGCATCAAAACAAGATAAAATCATCATGATACATTTTAAACATGATTATTATGTAAATTCACATGTTATTAAACCTATGATAAACATGATAGGTAAACAAATGGTGAGAACACAAAATAATAGTCCATATTAAACATGGGTGTCTCAAAATGCTAAACATGTATATCAAGAATTTAATAAACATGGCATTGACATAATAATCAATAAACAACAAAACATGCTATAAACAATAAATAAAATGAAAAGCATGTAAACAATAAATAAGGAGTAAGAGACCGTTACCAAAACCTATGAGGCAACTTCTCCATGTCTCCAAAACATGGTGGTCTTCTCCACTAAACTTCCCTTGAAAATAATGCATCCAATTGATTTCCATGAAGCTCGGAATACATCCACTCCAAGGTACCGATACTCTCACGTCATGTGAGAGCCCACACCTACATCATAAACAATAGGGGTGGTCTTTGGTACCCACATTCTATTGGGTCCTGATTGAGACTGAACCTTCACACAAAATACGAGATTTCAGAACTTATAATAAAAATGTGCAAGTGCTCAATGAGGGTTTTGCGATAGAAGCGTTTACAGTTTTATTGAAATCTTATGAACACAAAACTATAGTTCTTCTCTGTTTTTAAGTTAAGAAAATGAAAAAGAAAGTTATGTTAAAGTTAAGAAGAAAGTGAGAGATGAAGAAGGTAGAAAATCTGAAAACAATAAAAGCGACTATGTACAAATGGAGTGAGTGGAGAAGAAAGAGTTGGAAGAGGTGATGATTTAATTTACAGAAATGAAAGAAAGGAAAGAAAAGGAAGGAATACTTACCTAGGTTGAGTGATGACTTACCTGGAAATCGTTGCATGTTCTACCATTGCTTCGGAGGCGTTCAACGCATAGATCATAAGCTCAAGCTCAGTCCCCGTGCACATTATATCATCAAGCATATCAAGAATGAAGTGATGCGGAGCTTGGAAGAGGAGAACGTCTTCATGAACTATCGCTGGCTCTCTCGTAGCTTAGTTATACTTGCTTTGGAATTCACTTGTAAACTTAACAAATACAACCAAGGTAAAGTAGAAGAGGAAGAAGAAAGCAAAAGAAAAGGAAAGTAAAGATACGAACATAAATAAAAGTTTACCTTTATTGCTTGAAACAATGAAAGAAAGGAGGAGGGTACATAGGTGTCACTCTCAACATATGCCTCTCTCTCTTACTTACATGAATCATCATCTAATCCTAAGCTTACATACACATTACAATTACATAATAAAGAAAAGAAAAACCTAAACTACAAATGAAAACTAGGCTAAATCCTACTCTGCATGTTCATCCAATTTTCAGTGCAAATACAGGCATTTTATAGGCAAAACCCTAACCAACAAGATCCCGGGAAGATCGGGGGAGCAAACGCTCCCCCTAACTCCCAACCAAAGCCGCGGAAACGCGGCTTAGGCCGCGTTTCCACAGCCAGGGTGTGGCCAGATGGCCACACCCTGTTGGTGGGTTTCTCTGGGAGTTTATTCTGCTTTTATCTTCAGTTTGTTTCTTCGTTTGGGTCCAGGATTCTGACGAAATGGCCTTGGATTCTTGGCTTTAACCGATCGATCCTGAGAGGATTCTTCTCAACCGGTTTCAACCTCTTGATTTTGCCCTGATTTAGTAAGTGTGAATTAATTCTGATTTAATTCAGAATTTTGGTGGGCTTTGGGCTCATTTCTCTTCAACTCCTTAAAGATTGGGCCTGCAAATAAATCAAACAATTAATTAGGACAATGCAGGCTTTTATTCTATAATAAGTATGGACATATGATATTAAATATGCAACATTAGCGACCAATCACACCCCCATACCTATCTTTTGCTCGTCCTCGAGCAAAATAACTAAACTATACTAAGGATTATTAGACCACTTTCGCAGGTCACGCGATTGCACTGAGCATGTGCAACAAGCTGTTAAACCTCTAGGTTTCCCCTAGAGGACGAGTTTTGTCTCATGAGGGTTTTCAGCGGATTGCACCCACAAAATCCATAAAGAAAGAGAAATAAAAAGTTAGTATTTTCGAAAAGCATTTTGAAAGAGAAAAATATTTGAAATATAATTGTAAAATCTAAGCAATCTATAAGTTATAGGAAAATTGAATTTTTCATTCCTAAACTTAGTCTCTACTCAAAAATTTGTTATCAATCAAAGTAAGGAGTCAAATTGTACTTCTCATCTAGTCTATTACTTTACCCTAAGTCATATGTACCATCGTGACTGTGAAAATTTTGACTTAGGGTTCATTAACTCTAACTCTTATGCCTTATTTATTTATATATACTTTTTTTTGTTTTATTCCTCAATTTCATTTGGCTTTCTAATCTGCCCATGTAACAAGCATTCAGTCGGTGACACCCAAACCGAACAGTTTTAGGGCACCAGGTGAGAAAACACCCCTAAGGACTTAAATACTCGAGCAGATAAGGCCACGAAACCAAGGTTTTTATTTATACGATGTACCCCTTTTAGGCGTGAATACTTATGCTTCATGAGGCATAAATACCCAGCTTAATCAGAGGATACACATTTTTTTTTCAAACTCATCTAATTATATTTTACATAAATACTAAGGCTTGCTTAGGCCAAAGCACCTAACTAATCAATAATTAGACTTGTTTTTTTTCTTTTTTTTTCTTTTTTTTTTCCAAACTCATCTAATTATCTTTTGCATAAATACTAAGGCTTTCTTAGGCCAAAGCACCTAGCTAATCAATAATTAGATTTGTTTATATATATATATATATTGATTGAGGTACAACCTGCACACAAAATACGAGATTATAGAACTTAAGAAAAAAAATGTGCAAGTGCTCAATTCTTCCACTATAGCAAGTGGCTATGCGGGTCGTGATCCACAAGGAGGGTTTGCGATGGAAGCGTTACAGTTCTTTATTGAAATCTTTTAAGAAAATAAAACGAAGGTTCTTCTCTGTTTTTAGTTATGAAAATGAAAAAGAAAGTTATCTTAAAGTTAAAAGAAAATGGAAGATGAAGAAGGTGGAAAATCAGAAAACGATGAAAAGCGACTAAGTACAATGAAGTGGAGATGATAGAGTTGGAAGATGTAGTGATTTAATTTACAGAAATGAAAAAGAAAAGAAAACAAATATTTACCTTCTTTTCATCAAAAGCTTACCTTGAGTTCTTAGCTTCAATGTTACCTTGAATTGGAGGCAATCAGCGCATAGCCCATAAGAGTCGAGTGTTGGTCTCTTCCACATTACATCATCAAGATACGCAAGCATGAAATGATACAGAGAGACTAACAATTCCATCGTCATGAGCTATCGGTGACACTCGCAAAGGCAAGGCTCTTTCGAAGCTTTTAGACTCACTTGGAAGACATTTGTACCAAAAGAAAGGTAAAATAGAAAAGAAGAAGAGAACTAAAAAGAACATACAAGGAAATAGCATCGATTTGATTACATAACAATCGAAGAAAAGAAATAAAACCTTACACCAATTGTCACTTTTAGCTCAAGCTTCAGTCTTGTTCTTCGATGAAAGTTGATCTCCTCAGAATTACATAAATGAAAACTAAATTATATGAAAAAGAAAAACAAAGACCTAAGCTAAGAAATGGAAAAACTAGTCTAAAATCCTAATCTGCCTTGACGTGCCATTTTCAGCGCAAGTACAGGCCTTTTATAGGCAAAACCCTAACCATCATGATCCCGGGGAGGTCGGGGGAGCAAACGCTCCCCCTAACTCCCCAACAAAGCTGCGGAAACGCGGCCCAAGCCGCGTTTCCGCGGCAAGGGTGTGGCCAGGTGGCCACACCCTGTTGGTGGGTCTCCCCGGTTTCTCCCTCTGACTTTATCTGGAGTTGGTTTTGCAGTTTGGCTCCGAGATTTTGAAGAAATGGCCTTGGATTCTTGGCTTTAACCGATCGATCCTGAGAGGATTCTTCTCAACCGGTTCAACCTCTTGATTTTTGCCCTGATTTTGTGTGTGCGAATTAATTCTGATTTAATTCAGAATTATGGTGGGCTTTGGGCTCATTTCTCTTCATCTCCTTAAGGATTGGGCCTGCAAATAAATTAAATAAATAATTAGGACAATGCAGGCTTTTATTCTAAAATAAGTATGAAAATGTGACATTAAATATGCAACATTAGCAACCAATCACCCCCCATACCTATCTTTTGCTCGTCCTCGAGCAAAACAACTAAATTATACTAAGGATTATTAGACCACTTTCGCAGGTCGCGCGATTGCACTGAGCATGTGCAACAAGCCGTTAAACCTCTAGGTTCCCTCTAGAGGACGAGTTTTGTCTCGTGAGGGTTTTCAGCGGATTACACCCACAAAATCTATAAAGAAAGAGAAATAAAGAGTTAGTATTTTTGAAAAGCATTTTGAAAGAGAAAAATATTTGAAATATGATTGTAAGATCTAAGCAACCTATAAGTTATAGGAAAGCCGAATTTTTCATTCCTAAACTTAGTCTCTATTCAAAAATTTGTTATCAATCAAAGTAAGGAGTCAAATTGTGCTTCTCATCTAGTCTATTACTTTACCCTAAGTTATATGCACCTTGTGACTGTGAAAATTTTGACTAAGGGTTCATTAACTCTAATTCTTATGCCTTATTTATTTTTATATATATACTTTTTTTTGGTATTATTCCTTAGTTTTATTAGGCTTTCTAATCTGCCCATGTAACGAGCCTTTAATCGATGACTCCCAAACCAAACGGTCTTAGGGCACCAGGTGAGAAAACACCCCAAGGACTTAAGGACTCGAGCAAACAAGGCCACAAAACTAAGGATTTTATTATATGAACCTCTTTTAGGCATGAATACTTATGCTTTATTAGGCACAAATACCCAGCTTAATCAGAGGATTTTTCTTTTCAAACTTATCTAATCATCTTTCGTATAAATACTAAGGCTTGCTTAGGCCAAAGCACCTAGCTAGTCAATAATTAGATTTGTTTGTATATCTATATATATTTTTTATAACTTATCTAATCATCTTTTGCATAAATACTAAGGCTTGCTTAGGCCAAAGCACCTAGCTAATCAATAATTAGACTTTTTTTTTTATAAGGCATAAGAATCTTTGTTTTTGAACCCTAAGTGTGTAAGTGTATGAAGTGTGCATATTTCATCAAGGTAAAGATCAAGACCAAATTACTTTGACAAATTATCTTCCTAACTCTAAAAATCAAACAAATAATCTTATTTTGACAAAGTATAAGAAATCCTAATTTGGATTTTCCTATTCCTTAAAATTAACTTAATTTCTTACAAAAATAAGTCAAAGTATTGTTTCTATTTTTCAAAAAGTTTTTAAAAGTAAAGAAAAATGTTAATTTTTTTATTTTAAAGAAAAAGAAAAGTTATGTTAGACCCTCCCCCACACCTATCTCATGCATTGTCCTCAATGTATGAATTAATGCATAGATGCATGAAAAAGAAAAAAGGGAAGGAAAATGGTTACCTTAAGGTGGTGGTTCCGGTGGTGGTCTGATTGGTCCACGAAACGCGGCCCAATCAACTTTTCTTGGGTCTCGGAGGAACCCACCAGCAATATCTTTAATATAACCCATTAAAAAGATAAATCCATGAAGGATCTTTATTAAATATTTTACCCCATCTAATTTCCATATTTCATAATTGATTTCGGAGTCAAATTTATCAACCACCTCGTCCCATAATGGAGTATGAAATGATAGAATGATTGACTTGGACTCATGAAGGATAGGAACTATTACCGACTCAGGAAGGTGACTTAAATTAAGTAAAGGTTCAACAGTCGAAATTGGTTCAGGAATTGGGTCCAAGTCAAGAAGTTAAAACTCAAGTCCACATGTATTTTCCAACAATGGAATGTGACCTAATATGGGTGATTCCAGTTCAGGAATGATAGGTGGGGAATCAAAACTGACTCTAGAATATTATTCAAGTTTGGTAATAAAACAGGAGTCAATATTGATTCAGAAAGTTGAACTGGATCACATATGTGAGAATCTAGGTCACATATCTCATTGAGTTCAATATCAAAAAATGGAGAACTTGCCAATTTATTCATGGGATTTTCAAAATTGTAAAGTTAGTCAAGTTCAACATGATCCTCAAAGATGGGTGATTCAATTTGTTTATGAATTGGTACAGGATCCAATGTTGACTCCGGGAAAAGATTGAAGTCAGGTGAAGATACCGGAGTCATAATCGAATCAGGAAATAGAATTGAATCACTAAGTTGGGGTTCAGGATCATAGTCATTTTCAAGTTCTATTTCAGGAAAAGGTAAACTAGCCAAACTATCAATATCATTTGGAGTTTGGGTAAGTTCAAATGGTTGTGCTGAAATGGAATCTTGATTTCTAAAACTATATGACTCTTCGGCTCTAACAGAATAGTTAGTGACATCAGGACGGTGGGAACGTAGAGATTCGATCATCATATCTATGTCACGATTACGAGTATTTTGAGCCTGAGTCATGGCTTCAAGCATCTTTTCATAGTTGATAGGTTCATTATTTTGATGAAAGATGAAGAATTGTCTTGGAAATGGTAGTGAAATTGTGAGTCCATCAGATTTTGGGATTTGTGTTTGGACTCACGCATACTCATTTCCATAATTGATGGTTTTCTATTTTGGACGGGTGGAACTGAGTATGAATCTTGAACATAATGTGGACTAGGTGGAGAAGGAGGGCAAGGTGGTTGGAAATTATGCTCGGGGGAGGTGAATCCCCACTGACTCGGTGAAGAGTTGAAATCATTATGAAAATTATAGTTATTAGATGGGGGGTATCGGCCATATTGATTCGGATAAGACCAATCCGGCACACTAGGTTGGTCAAAGTTATGATATGCCGGGTTGGTAATATCCGAAAATGAAGTCGGTGTGTAATATGGATTATTATTATAGTTGAAAAAATTATTATTATAGTCCATATCACACAATAGAATACAAACAAAGAAAAATAAATAAATAAACAAAAAAGAAAAAAATTCTAGCCTAAGTTAGGGTAGACTTAGGACCTAGACTACTCCTAACTAGTTAGACTGTCACGGGAGGTCTAATGTAGACTTTAACCACAAGCTAATCAGCCAGGTCAGGGCAAGGTTGGTGGGAGGTTTTCCGTCAAAGACGTTCCTTAATTAAATAACCACCAACCTTCGGGCTTTCGGCCCTCAATCCCTTTCCTAGACACTGATTTTGCAGGAGTCAGATTCTAACATTTTTCCCCCTTAGGATAATCTCCTAATTGAGTCCGAGATGTCCCTAGGGCCAACGTCTACTCAATTTTAGTTAGGCTTGGGTTAGTGAGTGCTTGGAATCTGATTTTTGGGCTAAGGAAGGGTGATTAAATCCCCACCTTATCTTGTTATGGGTTAGTGCCCTTAAAATAATTTTGTGCAAGTGTACAAGATATGTAAGATTCACTCAAAGCGATATAAACAACCAAGAAGTGAGTCCTAAGCTAAATGCAATGCATACGTACCTTGCTCCAGCACTCTTCAACAGTAAAAAATAAAAGAATTAAAAAGACACGTGCCTAAAATGCAAATATCTAATCAATTTTTTATCTTTTCAACAAATATTTTACTGTTGATTATTAGCAGGCTTATGTTATGGCATATAAGAAAAATTAAAGTTGCAGCAAACTAGAATTTTTTTACACTAAGCAGCCCTGCAAAAAGCTGTTAGTAGTCAACTCTTCCTTGCCGCGGATCCGCGGCTTTTGCCGTGGAAACGCGGCAATTCAGAGGGTAATGGGTCTCTGCTTTCTAGAGCAGAGGCCCAATACCACTTGTATGTCACTGCAATGTTAATTTCCTGCTTTGATTGCCCTGTAACCTGCAACAGAGAAGAAAATTCGTTTAGTTCTAAAAAATTTTCAAAAAAAATTCAGATTTCAATAAAAACATGTTACCCTCCCCGGCAACGGCGCCAAAATTTGATTGAGGTACAACCTGCACACAAAATACGAGATTATAGAACTTAAGAAAGAAAATGTGCAAGTGCTCAATTCTTCCGCTATAGCAAGTGGCTATGCGGGTCGTGATCCACAAGGAGGGTTTGCGATGGAAGCGTTACAGTTCTTTATTGAAATCTTTTAAGAAAATAAAACGAAGGTTCTTCTCTGTTTTTAGTTATGAAAATGAAAAAGAAAGTTATCTTAAAGTTAAAAGAAAATGGAAGATGAGAAGGTGGAAAATCAGAAAACGATGAAAAGCGACTAAGTACAATGAAGTGGAGATGATAGAGTTGGAAGATGTAGTGATTTAATTTACAGAAATGAAAAAGAAAAGAAAACAAATATTTACCTTCTTTTCATCAAAAGCTTACCTTGAGTTCTTAGCTTCAATGTTACCTTGAATTGGAGGCAATCAGCGCATAACCCATAAGAGTCGAGTGTTGGTCTCTTCCACATTACATCATCAAGATACGCAAGCATGAAATGATACAGAGAGACTCACAATTCCATCGTCATGAGCTATCGGTGGCACTCACAAAGGCAAGGCTCTTTCGAAGCTTTTAGACTCACTTGGAAGACATTTGTACCAAAAAGAAAGGTAAAATAGAAAAGAAGAAGAGAACTAAAAAGAACATACAAGGAAATAGCATCGATTTGATTACATAACAATCGAAGAAAAGAAATAAAACCTTACACCAATTGTCACTTTTAGCTCAAGCTTCAGTCTTGTTCTTCGATGAAAGTTAATCTCCTCAGAATTACATAAATGAAAACTAAATTACATGAAAAAGAAAAACAAAGACCTAAGCTAAGAAATGGAAAAACTAGTCTAAAATCCTAATCTGCCTTGACGTGCCATTTTCAGCGCAAGTACAGGCTTTTATAGGCAAAACCCTAACCACCATGATCTCGGGGAGGTCGGGGGAGCAAACGCTCCCCTAACTCCCCAACAAAGCCGCGGAAACGCGGCCCAAGCCGCGTTTCCGCGGCAAGGGTGTGGCCAGGTGGCCACACCTGTTGGTGGGTCTCCCCGGTTTCTCCCTCTGACTTTATCTGGAGTTGGTTTTGCAGTTTGGCTCTGAGATTTTGAAGAAATGGCCTTGGATTCTTGGCTTTAACCGATCGATCCTGAGAGGATTCTTCTCAACCGGTTTCAACCTCTTGATTTTTGCTCTGATTTTGTGTGTGCGAATTAATTCTGATTTAATTCAGAATTCTGGTGGGCTTTGGGCTCATTTCTCTTCATCTCCTTAAGGATTGGGCCTGCAAATAAATTAAACAAATAATTAGGACAATGCAGGCTTTTATGCTAAAATAAGTATGGAAATGTGACATTAAATATGCAACATTAGCACCCAATCATATATATATATATTTTTTATAAGGCATAAGAATCTTTGTTTTTGAACCCTAAGTGTGTAAGTGTATGAAGTGTGCATATTTCATCAAGGTAAAGATCAAGACTAAATTACTTTGACAAATTATCTTCCTAACCCTAAAAATCAAACAAATAATCTTATTTTGACCAAGTATAAGAAATCCTAATTTGGATTTCCTATTCCTTAAAATTAACTTAATTTCTTACAAAAAATATGTCAAAATATTGTTTCTATTTTTCAAAAAGTTTTTAAAAGTAAAGAAAAATGTTAATTTTTTTTTTAAAGAAAAAGAAAAGTTATGTTAGACCCTCCCCCACACCTATCCCATGCATTGTCCTCAATGTATGAATTAATGCATAGATGCATGAAAAAGACGACAGGGAAGGAAAGTGTTACCTTAAGGTGGTGGTTCCGGTGGTGGTCTGATTGGTCTACGAAACGCGGCCCAATCAACTTTTCTTAGGTCTCGGAGGAACCCACCAGAAGTATCTTTAATATAACCCATTAAAAAGATGTATCCATAAAGGATCTTTATTAAATATTTAACCCCATCTAATGTCCATATTCCATAACTAATTTCGGAGTTAAATTTGTCAACCACCTCGTCCCAGAATGGAGTATGAAATGATAGAACGGTTGACTTGGACTCAGGAAGGACAGGAACTAATACCGACTCGGGAAGGTGACTTAAGTCAAGTAAAGGTTCAGGAGTCGAAATTGGTTCAAGAAGCGGGTCCAAGTCAAGAAGTTGAAACTCTAGTCCACATGTATTTTCTAACAATGGAATGTGACTTAATGTGGGTGATTCCAGTTCAGGAATGATAGGTGGAGGAATCAAAACTGACTCTAAAATATTACTCAAGTTTGGTAACACAACAGGAGTCAATATTGATTCAGAAAGTTGAACTGGATCACAGATTTGAGAATCTAGGTCACATATCTCATTGAGTTCAATATCAAAAAATTGAGAACTTGCCAATTTGTCAATAGGATTTTCAAAATTGTATAATTGGTCAAGTTCAATATGATCCTCAAGAATGGGTGATTCAATTTCATAATGAATTGGCACAGGATTCAATGTTGACTCAGGAAAAAGATTGAAGTCAGGTGAAGATACCAGAGTCATTATTAAATCAGGAAGAAGAATTGAATCACTAATTTGGGGTTCAGGATCATAATCATTTTCAAGTTCTATTTCAGGAAAGGAGTAACTTGCCAAACTGTCAATATCTTTTTCAAAATTTAGAGTTTGGGCAAGTTCAAATGGTTGTTCTGAATAGAATCTTGATTTCCAAAACAACCTGACTCTTCGGCTCTAACAGAATGGGTAGTGACATCAGAACTGGTCCAACAGTGAGAACGTAGAGATTCGACCATCATATCTATGTCACTATTACGAGCGTTTTGAGCCTGAGTCATGGATTCAAGCATCTCTTCATAGGTGATATGTTCATTGTTTTGATGAAAAGATGAAGAATTGTCTTGGAAGTGGTAGTGAAATTGTGAGTCCATCAGATTTTAGGATTTGTGTTGGAAACACGCATACTCATTTCCAAAATGATGGTTTCCTATTTTGGACGGGTGGAACTGAGTATGAATCTTGAAAATATTGTGGACTAGGTGGAGAAGGAGGACAAGGTGGTTGAAAATTATGCTAGGGGGAGGTGAATCCCCACTGACTCGGTGAAGAGTTGAAATCATTATGGAAATTATAGTTATTAGATTGGGGGTATGGGTTATATTGATTCGGATAAGACCAATCCGGCACACTAGGTTGGTCAAAGTTATGATATGTCGGGTTGGTAATATCCGAAAATGAAGTCGGTGTGTAATATGGATTATTATTGTAGTTGAAAAAATTATTATTATAGTTCATATCACACAATAGAATACAAACAAAAAACAAACAAATAAGCAAACAAATAAAAGAAAAAAAATTCTAACTAGGTTAGGGTAGACCTATGACCTAGACGACTCCTAACTGATTAGACTGTCCACGGGAGGTCTTATGTAGACTTTGACCACAAGCTAATCAGCCAGGTCAGGGCAAGGTTGGTGAGAGGTTTTCCGTCAAAGACGTTCCTTAATTAAATAACCACCAACTTTCGGGCTTTCGGCCCTCAATCCCTTTCCTAGACACTGATTTTGCAGGAGTCAGATTCCAACAGTTTTCCCCCTTAGGATAATCTCCTAATTGAGTCCGAGATGTCCCTAGGGCCAACGTCTACTCAATTTTAGTTAGGCTTGGGTTAGTGAGTGCTTGGAATGTGATTTTTGGGCTAAGGAAGGGTGATTAAATCCCCACCTTATCTTGTTATGGGTTAGTGCCCTTAAAATAATTTTGTGCAAGTGTACAAGATATGTAAATAGGAATCACTCAAAGCAATGAAAATTAACTAAGAGATGAATCCTATTCTACATGCAATGCGAACGTACCTTACTCCAGCACTCTTCAACAGTAAAAATAAATGAATTGAAAAAAACGCGTGCCTAAAATGCAAACGTCTAATCAATTTTTAACTTTTGCAACAAACGTTTTACTGTTGATTATTAGCATGCTTATGTGATGGCATATAGGAAATAAAGAATTGCAGCAAACTAGAATTTTTGTAAACTAAGCAACCCTGCAAAAAGCTGTTAGTAGTCAACTCTTCATTGCCGCGGTTCCGCGGCTTTTGCCATGGAAACACGGCAATTCAGAGGGCCCTTGGTCTCTGCTTTCTAGAGCAGAGGCCCAAGGCCACTTGTATGTCACTGCAATATTAATTTCCTACTTTGATTGCCCTGTAACCTGCAACAGAGAAGAAAATTCGTTTAGTTCTAAAAAAATTTCAAAAAAAATTCAGATTTCAATAAAAAACATGTTACCCTCCCCGGCAACGGCGCCAAAATTTGATTGAGGCTGAACCTGCACACAAAATACGGAATTTCAGGACTTATAATAAAAATGTGCAAGTGCTCAATTCTTCCGCTATAGCAAGTGGCTATGCGGGTCGTGATCCACAAGGAGGGTTTTGCGATAGAAGCGTTTACAGTTTTATTGAAATCTTATGAACACAAAACGATAGTTCTTCTCTGTTTTTAAGTTAAGAAAATGAAAAAGAAAGTTATGTTAAAGTTAAGAAGAAAGTGAGAGATGAAGAAGGTGGAAAATCAAAAAAACAATAAAAGCGACTATGTACACATGGAGTGAGTGGAGAAGAAAGAGTTGGAAAAGGTGATGATTTAATTTACAGAAATGAAAGAAAGGAAAGAAAAGGAAGGAATACTTACCTAGGTTGAGTGATGACTTACCTGGAAACCGTTGCATGTTCTACCTTTGCTTCGGAGGCGTTCAACGCATAGATCATAAGCTCGAGCTCAGTCCCCGTGCACATTATATCGTCAAGCATATCAAGAATGAAGTGATGCGGAGCTTGGAAGAGGAGAACGTCTTCATGAACTATCGCTGGCTCTCTCGTAGCTTAGTTATACTTGCTTTGGAATTCACTTGTAAACTCAACAAATACAACCAAGGTAAAGTAGAAGAGGAAGAAGAAAGCAAAAGAAAAGGAAAGTAAAGATACGAACATAAATAAAAGTTTACCTTTATTGCTTGAAACAATGAAAGAAAGGAGGAGGGTACATCGGTGTCACTCTCAACATATGCCTCTCTCTCTTACTTACATGAATCATCATTTAATCCTAAGCTTACATACACATTACAATTACATAATAAAGAAAAGAAAAACCTAAACTACAAATGAAAACTAGGCTAAATCCTACTCTGCATGTTCGTCCAATTTTCAGTGCAAATACAGGCATTTTATAGGCAAAACCCTAACCAACAAGATCCCGGGGAGATCGGGGAGCAAACGCTCCCCCTAACTCCCCAACAAAGCCGCAGAAACGCGGCTTGGGCCGCATTTCTGCAGCCAGGGTGTGGCCAGATGGCCACACCCTGTTGGTGGGTTTCTCTGAGAGTTTATTCTGCTTTTATCTTCAGTTTGTTTCTTCGCTTGGGTCCAGGATTCTGACGAAATGGCCTTGGATTCTTGGCTTTAACCAATCGATCCTGAGAAGATTCTTCTCAACCGGTTTCAACCTCTTGATTTTGCCCTGATTTAGTGAGTGCGAATTAATTCTGATTTAATTCAGAATTTTGGTGGGCTTTGGGCTCATTTCTCTTCAACTCCTTAAAGATTGGGCCTGCAAATAAATCAAACAATTAATTAGGACAATGCAGGCTTTTATTCTATAATAAGTATGGACATATGATATTAAATATGCAACATTAGTGACCAATCAGGTCCATGGGGGTTAGCACCATTCCTAACCCAAACAAACTTATTTGCTAAATTTACATTATGTAATATATCAAAACAAAATTTAGCAAGGTGGCCCTTACGTCCACAATGTGTACAAGTGTACACATGAGCATACAATGTGTGATGGTAGTGACTGTGAGGAGCATGTGTATGCCGTGGAGGGTGTGCATGAAAAGATGGAACTTGTTTCTTTCGAAACAAAGATTCCAAACGTGTATGCCCAATAACACATTGGCTCAAAGTGGAGCCCAAACAATCAACACTTTTCTTCAAAACATTTATATCATTTTTAACACTTGAAGATAAAGTGGAGCATGCAAGGGGTGTGCTAGATGGAACTATCCTAACATGGCAAACATGAGAAACAATATTATTTTTCAAAGATTTATTTTTATTTAAACAAATTTCTAATTCTTTTGAAATAAAATCAATTTCTCTTTTTAAAGAATCATTATCTCTTAAAACGAATTCAACTTTTGAAGACAAAATCTCATTTTTCTTTAACACATTATTACAATCATTTTTATTTTTCAAAAACTCATTTTCTTTAGTGCAAGGTCTAGTTGAGATCTCAATGAATCCCTTTCATTATAGACCTCAACCTTCTCTTGCAAAACCTTGTCAAGTCTAGAATGCAAACTTTTATTTTCTTTTCAATTTCTAGACTTTTCTTTTTAAAAATCTTATATTTTTCAAATAATTTTTCACACACAATAGATAGTTCTTCATTTAAAGCATGGGCATCAACATAATCATTTGAAGAACTAGCATCATCATCATCATCTAAGTGGGTTTCCGAGTGTAACTCAAGGGAGTCATTCCCTTGGACCGTATAGTATTGTTGTGGCTCGGATTCATCTCCACTAGATTGCTCTTCTTGTTAGATTGGCATTTGAAGCTCGGAGGTGGTGGTTGTTGTCAACTTGTTCCACACTGCAACGGCGGAATCAAGATTAGAAACATGCATAAGATAATCTTTAGGTAGCGTGCTTCTAATGGCCTCAAAGGGTTGTGCATTGGCCCCTATATGCTTACTATCACTAAGGAAGGATTCATTGGTAATGGCAAGGTGAACCTTATAACCTAGGGTTTGAAGGTAAATGGACATTCTAGTCTTCCAAACAAGAATGTTGGAAGGGTCAAACATAGGTGGGGTCATGAAGTCCATGGATGTATATTATATGTGTGCAAGCAAACAAGTGTATGTGCAAATGCAAACAAGATTAGCAAACAAGGATCTCACTCCTAGGATGTTAAGCCTAAGTATCAGGAGCGTAGGCTCTGATACCAATTGAAAACACCTAGAGGGGGGGTGAATAGGTGATAGTGCTAATCTATAAACTAAATGCGCTAAATGCGGAAGCTTAAAACAATTTTGCAACACACTTAGTACAACACACAAGTGTAGCCGAATTCCCCGTGAAGGGCTCTGGACTAACTCCTCTTGATTCCCCTAGATATTGGTTGAGGTGCTATATGAAGCTCTTGTGGTTAAGTACAAGTGAGGCACGCACAAACAACCAAGCATATAATAGATATGACAATATGAATCAATGCTCAAGCACAAGCAAATAGATATGATACTATGTATGATGCTATGCACAAAGTAAAGAGAGAGAGTTTAGAGACAAGTGGATCAAACGCAAATACAATGATATTGTTCCGAGGTTCGAGCCCCTAGCTCTACGTCCCCGCCTTCACCGAGAAGGATTTCTAATCCACTATCTTGTCCACCGAGGACTCCCACCGAGGGAACCTTCACCGAGGAGGATTTGTTACAACACTAGGAGTACCAAACTCCTCTCTCAAATACTGCCTCACAACCGAGGGGTAGGCCCGTAGCCAAACAACCACAAACACCTCTACCGAAGAGGGTTACAACCACAAACTCCACCTCTCACTAGAGGGAGCAAACCACAAACTCAACCTCTACCAAAGAGGGAGCAAACCAATCACCCGATCAACCACTACCAAAGAGGGATACAACAAAAGCAAGGGTGTTTACAAACTTGGAGGCTCAACAATCTCAAATAATCTCTTTCCACAAAACAAAGATCCTAAATAGATTAGGATAGAAGATATAGCTCAAGTGTGGAAAACTAGGTGTTTGAAAAATAAAAACTCAAAGAAAAATACTTGGGAAAACTCTTGTAAAAGATAGAAAATGAAAACCAAGACAAATCTCCCAAAATACTCTTTTCTTTGATTTTTTCAAAAACCTAAAACAAAATAAAGATGGATCTTTTGGCACTTAAACTCTTTTGAAAACTTGTTTAAAACACTTGAATATCAGAGAAATTTTGGCTCTTAAAATCTTAGTTAAAACCCCCAAGAAATGGGGTATTTATAGGCTCCCCAAGAAACTAGCCGTTAGGCTGATCTGTCAGCCTGACAGGCTGGCGGTCGACCGCCAACGGTCATAAATATGACCGTTGGGCAATCCTGGTCGACCGCCGGTCGACCGCCCAGATACAGAGAGCAAAACTCTCTGGTCCGGTCGACCGCCCGGTCGGCCGGCCCACTGTGCTGCCAGACGTGCCAGCTCTGTGCACGTCGGTCGACCGGCCCTTGGTGCGGTCGACCCTGCGGTCGGCCGACCTGACCTGTCAGCCACTGTTCTGGGTCAGAAACACTTGTTAAAAATATTTCTAAAAATCTTAAAAACTTCTAAGAATCCTCAAAAATAGTTTTATCATTTTGCATTGATATATAAACTTGTGATAAATATTTTAACTCAAATATTAAGCATGTGAAACTATTTTTGTATTTTAACATTTTTACCAAAACTAAAACTTGTATTTTATCAAACTTTGATTTTTCAATACATGAATAGGAAAGTCAAAATAAGTTTATATAAGTCATGTAAGCATGTATGTATATAGAGCATATTTAATATACATAAAAGCAAAGTAAACTTGTTTTGATCAATCTATTTATGAAAATCAAATCCAAACATAAAACATGTGTGTTGTGTACTTGAGCATATCAACTATACTAAGCTTTACACATGGATCTAAAACACACTAAACTAAACTATGGATACCTAAGTCTTCTTGACGATCTTCATCTTCAAGGCGACTCGGTCCAAAACTCCGTGATCCAACGAGCATGGCTAAGTGTGATCTTGATGCTTGAGCCCTGGAATCACCATGTGAAAGCTTCCAAACTCCTCTTTTTGAAGCAATCACCAACTAATATCTTGATCAATGATCTGTAATTAAAATCACAAGATAATTAGTAAACATAACTACATGAGTTAATCATCATCAAAACTAGAGAGGAAGGCCTCGGGGCGAACAGATTGTGTAATGGATCATATCCATACACACTATACTTCAAATGAGTTTAAATATCTTGTTTTTGTATTTGGAGAAATTGGAAAAACAAGTTTTGGAAAAATCAATTTTGGATAATACAGTTTTCGTTTTTAAGCCAAAAATTTCCAAGTTACAAAAATAGTCCAAATTATTTGTAAAATGTCTTGATTTTGTGCAAGCATGTTTGTTTATCAAAGAATATTGGTAAAACTATTTTTGTAGATTTTTTCATGATTTATGAGATTTTATTTGAGCCAAAATGACCAAGTTTTTCTTTCCCTTTAATCCCTGACCTGGCTTCAGCCGGTCGACCGGGACGGTCGACCACGTGATGTGCACAGACGTGCACGAGTCTGGCTGGAGGGCCGGTCGACCGGGCCGGTCGACCGGGACGGTCAACCGTCCAGAGAGCTTTGCTCTCTGGAAAGCGACGGTCGACTGGGACGGTCGACGGCAGAGAGTCTGCTCTCTGTTCCAGAGGTTCGGTCGACCGCTGCCCCAACGGTCAGAAATATGACCGTTGGCGGTCGATCGGGCGGTCGACCGACAGCTCTGTCAGACCCCAACGGCTAGTTTTTTCTAGCTCTATAAATTGGGGCATTTGGGGATGTTTTCTCGAAGATTTTTTAGTGAGTTTTGAGCCAGTTTTTCCTACTTCATTAAAAGAGTTTTCTCCACTAAATTGAGAGCTAATACTTCCAATCAAAAGGGGAGTTTTATCAGGAGTGTTAAAAGAGATTTTCTTGAGTTTTCCTCCACCATTTCGTTCCTTGTTTTCTCACACAACACTTGAGCCATCCATTGCTATATCTACCTATAGAGATTTGTTGTGAGAGGATTTTAGGTGATCAAAAATTGTGATCACCAAAGTTCTACTTTGTACTTTGAGGAGGCGGACGTGTGTGTTCGCATTTGTTTCGGGTCCTAGTGAGGACTCGGTGTTTCGAGTTCAGGTGCGAACTCTTTGTTTGAGGTGCGGCCTCGGCGAGCCGGTGGGCTTGCGGTGTGTACGGACTAGGGAGTCCGAGAGCTTGTAGGTGTTGCGGCACGAGTGATCCGTGTGATCGATTATAGTGGAAATCCTTCGTGTGTCGAAGGCGGGGATGTAGAGCAAGGGTGCTCGAACCTCGAAACAAATCCCTTGTGTTTGCGATTGCTCTTTCTCTCTCTCCCTTACTTGTTTATATCCTGCATGCCTCTATTGCTTTCATACTTATATGCTTGATATATTGTGTGCTCATATTTTATATGCTTGGGTTTATTTTTTAACACTTGTATTTAACCAAGAGAGCCAACGTGGCACCTCAACCCTTATCTAGGGGAATCTAGAGGAGTTAGTCCAGAGCCCTTCACGGGAAATTCGGCTACACTCTTGTGTTATACGTGGTGTTTAGTGTAAGAATTTTAGTTTAGGTCATAATAGTTTTTAATTCCGCATTTAGTGACCATAAGATTAGCCATCACCTATTCACCCCACTCTAGATGACTTTACAAGATATGATAGCTTAAGTGTGAGAAAACAAAGAGTTTGAAAAACAAATCACAAAGAAAAACTCTTAGGAAAACTTCTAAATGGCTATATAAATGAAGAACAAAAACCAATTCCCAAAGACTCTACTTTTCTTTGATTTTTTCAATACTTTAAAACAAATAAAGATAGATCTTTATAACCCAAAAAATCTTTGAAAACTTGTGGCTAAAGCACTAGGAAAGATGAAACATTTTGCTCTTCAAATTCTTGGTTAAATCAGCTAAGGAGGGGGCTATTTATAACCCTCCAAAAAATCTGCCCGTTGGCAGCAGGAAAGGGCAGAATTGCCCTTCTGATCAATCGGCCAACGGTTATTTTTATGACCGTTGTGCCTCCGGTCGACCGCCCAGTCGACTGGACCTGGATACAGAGAGCAGCTACTCTCTGCCGGTCAACTGGGGCCAGAACCAGAGAGCAGAGCTCTCTGGCGGTCGACCGACCCGGTTGATCGGCCCTCCAGCCCAATGGCCTGTGCACGTTCGTGCACATCGGTCGATTGGACCGGTCGACCAACTTCTGCATCGGTCGACCGGCCGGTCGACTGACAGAGGCCAGGTCATAATGTTATAGGGATTAAAAATTAGTCTTTTTAATTTCAATTAAATCCCATTAAACCACATAAATTCTACAAAAATAAGTTATTATAAGATCTTTGAAATACAAATATGTGTGACTGAAATTCAACACATATTATAAACTATTTGAACTATTTTTGTGATATTTAAATTTAGCTTAAACATAAAATCGGTATTTTTCAGAACTTGGATTTTTGAAATGAAAAACCGTTTTCTCCAAAACTCATATAATACAAAAATAAGATATTAAAACAAATTTGAAGCATATTTTATATGGATAGAATTCAATATACATGAAAGATATTATATCTATGTTTTTTACATTAAATCTAAAATCGGTTAAACCTAAAACCAAAACCAACAAAGTTTAAAACTTGTTATGTATGTGAACTTGAGCATATCAATACTATCTACCTTTACACAAGATCTAAACACAATCTTAAACTAAACAAACTGAGGTCTTCTTGTAGAACTCCTTCTCCAAGTCGACTCAATCCAAACGCGATCCAACGAGCTTGACTCCAACTGAGTACTAGATGCGATCTTGACGCTCGAGCTCTTGAATCAACACGTGAAAGCTTCAAAACTTCTTTGTTGAAGCTAAACACCTACTAATATCTGATCAAATATCTGAAATTAAATATCACAAGATTATTAGTAAACTATAACTACATGAGTTAATCATCATCAAAACTAGAGTGATAGGCCTCTGGGCCAACAACCTACATGGATAATGAGCCTTTGTTTCTTAATAAGCTTTTTACTGAAGAGTGTGATCACAATGGTGAGAAAACATTTGTTGAAAATCTTGAGTTTAAAGTTTCCTTTGAGAAAATAAAACTTGATTTGAGTATCTTCACTTTCGATGAGCCAACCAATAATCAAGCGTTTCAAAACAAGATTCAAGAAGCACTACTTGATCAAAGCTTTGAAAACCTATTTGAATATGTTTGGATGAATCAGTTAGGGATGCTTTGGTTAGTTACATACCTCCAAAGAAAATTGTTGATTTAAGTATTGAGGTAATGTTTGAGGATGAGCTTAAATTTATAGGCAATCATATTGTGGTCACTCTAATAAAGCTGTGTAATAATGATGAATTTATGAGAAAAAAGTATGAGAAGAAGAGAAAGAGGAGATAGAGGAAAGTGATGAATAAGTTGGAGAAGATGAAATTAAAGATGACAAAAAGATTAACATCTCTAATTTGTTCCTTGAAGAGAACCCATTGAATGATGGGAAGCGAGCTCGAGGGAATAAACCTAGAAAAATCTAGGTGGAGGGGGAGATATGACGTTGTACATATGTATATATTTATGTTTTATTTTTCTTTTAGTTTTGAGTTTTTTTTATTTCTCTTTTAATTAGTTGAGTCAGTTTTAGTGAGTCTTTTATTTTTCTCTTTCTCTAACCTATGTGCCGAGTTTATTACAAGTGATACAGGATAAGCAAGGGGGCATCCACCACACACAGGGAACATTTTTGTTGCTTCGGCAGCTTGGCTTTTCAGGGCACTGTGAGTATTTCTAATTCTAACATAATGTTTACATTTCTATATCTTTTGTGTGCTTGGATTGCATGATCATCATGATTGTATGTATATTTTGAATGTGTAAATTACATGCTAGATTTTTTTATCTCTATATTCATTTGTGTGCATGAGGACATGACACAGTTTAGGTGTGGGGGGAGATTCGCATATTTCTTTTCTTTTAGGAGTCTTTTTAGTTTGCTTTTAAGGTTTTTGTTTTTTTTCTTTCATTATCTTTATTTTCTTTTAGGAATCTTAAAACAAGAATTTGAAAAAAAAAAGTTGAAATTTTTTTGCAATCGGTTAGATAATACGTGAGCGATTTAGTATCCATGAGTGGATTTTAAAGGTGAAATCAAGATGAAAGAACCATAAAATCTTAAATAAAGATTAAAATCTAGAACGGATATACCATCTAAACTTAATCTATGTGATTATGTACCTAATAACACTTACACTACTAAGTTCATAGGTTTGGCATATTGATTACAACTAAAAAAAAGATTTATTACATAGTTAAATATTATTAATAAGTTTTATCTTGTGACCTTAATTAAGTCTGTAGGAGTGTTTTTATACTTATTGTCCTAAGACCATCTGGTTTGGGAGCATTGGCCAAAAACTCGTTACATGGGTAGCTGAGAAAGCCTAATAGGATAAGACACCATAAAAATATAATAATTTGGATTATCAATTAGTTAGGTGCCTTGGTCTCAGGAAGCCTCGGTATCTGTGCGAAAGATAGTTAAAAAGTGTTAAAAAATGTTATAAAAAAAAAGTATGAAAATTGGAGTCAACATTCCTAAGTTTGAGAACTACATCAGGATCATGGGGTACATAGAATCTGAAATTTAGGACAGGTGGTGCATAGTTTTAGATTTGAGACTTTATTTTATAGCCAATATGATATCTTGAATTGAGGTTTACTTGAAAATGAAACTCATGGAAATTGATGATCTTGCTAGCTAGTTAACTTGAAAAAAATAATTTTTTTCTTTTTTGTCTTAATTTTCGGTTATCCTTATTTTATTTTTGGTTATTTCTTAATCTCATTCTTTTATGGATTTTGTGGGTGTAATCCACTGAAAACCCTTACGAGATAAAACTCGTCCTCTAGGAGTAATCTAGGGGTTTAATCGCTTGTTGCACATGCTAAGTACAATCGTGATTCCTACGAAAATAAGTTAGGATAGTTTAATTTTTATATTTGTTTGTGTTTAGATTTCTTTTTATTAGTTTTGCTCGAGGACTAGCAAAAAGATAGGTGTGAGGGTATTTGATCAACACAATTTACATCATTTTTATGCTTCTAATTATCTATTATTTGTATATAAATAATGTTACTTGAGTATATTTGATTAAATTTTACAGGAAATAGGTAAAAGAAAGAGAAAGAGGAATCCGGTTACTTTCAGTAATAAAATCACGCAATTTGTAAAAGATTGAGGGTTGCTTTCCAAACATATTATGGTGTATTGGCTATAACTTTAGATACAGGACCCCGAAAGTAGTCATTCAAGATGCCTACGAAAAAGAGAATTCAAAGATCTAAAATTTGGTGTTGAGAGTTTTTATTGATTCGACCGTTTGGACACTCAAAATAGTCAAAAAAGCTTTCTTTCTGATTATGAATTTGGGCTGGACACAATTATGATAAAGATGAAGGGCTTTTCTGCAAAATATGTATATTATATATATAAGATGATGGGCTGCTCTTGGGAGGGGGCGGTCATCTAGGTTTTAGGTTTTTATTTTTTTTCTTTTCATTTTATTTTGTTTTGTAAAATCATGGTAGCATGACCATTTTTGAAGGGGTCGACTTTGGCCAGGTTTGGAGCCGTTTTTTCTTTTTTGTTTTTATTTATTTATTTATTTATTTTTATTTTTTGTGAAATCATCACCATCATAAGCAGATTCGTCGTGTTCATTCTCCTCGTCTTCTTGTTCATCACTTATTTCCTCATCTTCTCCCTCGTCGTCCGGCTCGCTGTGCTCTTCAGTTTCTTCATCCTTTTGTGGGTGCTTTGGTTCATCGATAAACTCCCAGAATGGATCGTCTGTATCAAACTCTTCTTCCGACCCGTGTTGAGAAAAACCTGTAAAAGATATGCTCAAAGAACGCGAGCCCCCAGCATCAGAGGACATGCTTTCATCAAGCATGTCTCTGTGAACTGGCAGAGGAATAAGTTCCTCCTCACTAAGTCCTATGAAAACTTCATCATTCTCATGAAGAGAAGGATCAAATAAAATATTATTTAATGTAGTGAGATAGTCAAAAGGAGTGAAGTCCATACAGCTATCAGATTCACTAAAATACCCTGAAGAAAGAGGACCAGTGGGAGAATGATTGAAGTTGAAATCTGAGTGCTCAGAGGAAGAAGATGGGAAAGACATGATTCAAGAATGAATTATTTTCTGGAAGTTTTGAAATCAAATTGAAAACGAAGAGCACAAATATCGTTTTTAGATATGAGATAATATATTAGTTACAAGCACTATAAAAGGTCAATAATGTGAAACAACATAAATATTAATAATAATTGTTATAGGTGACGGTTGAGTATTCGAAGAAGTGGTAAAAAAAATTAAATATTTAATTGAAGCAGTTATGGCGGGAGAATCCAAAGAATTCCTTTTTCTAGAGGTTTATTATGTGAACTACAAATTAACTTTTTATATAATGTTTTTCTTATATATTTAGATTACGTATGGTGCACATCTTTCCTTTATCGAGATTAATATTATTGCATCTCTTTTTCGAGACTGTTGCTGTATCACGGTAGATAGAATATTAATTACTTCAATTAGTTCAGAATAATTAATATAGTATTTTATAAGATGTGATATACGCGGACAGATCTCACGATCGCAGGACTAATCTACTTTGTAACGATCAAAATTCTGTTACATAAGGCATGTGAATAAGGACAGCGACTGTGATCGCAGTGCTGAACGATAGCATATTTCGTTTGTTATTTCTATGTGAATAAGGAATGCGACTAGGATCGCAGTCGTGATATAAAATTGAAAGTTATATTATATTAAGTCTGTGATCATGGTCACAGTGATCGAAAGTTTTGTCATACTATGTCTGTGACTATGATCGCAGACTTTGTAAAACGATCAAAATTCTGTTACATAAGGCATGCTAAAAAGGACAACGACTGTGGTCGTAGTGCTGAACGATAGCATGTTTCGTCTATTATTTCTATGCGAATAAGGAATGCGACTAGTGTCGCAGTTGTGATATAAAAATGAAAGTTATATATTTTTTTATTATAGTTTTGAATGTATGTGTATTGCGACCTGGATCCAATTTATAATATACATTGAGAATAAAGCAATTTTTTAGTACCAAGACCGACCATAGTCACAGTTCATTAAAAATTAAATGAAATATTATTCAACCAATCTGCAAATATTGTGGCAGTTACAAGAATATCTGATTTATAAAATATCTGCAAAATAATTAACCATTGTATTTCATTATTTTTTTTACATTGTACATTTGTAATACAAAAAACAATATACAACTGCCCCACATTAAATTTTATTTTTCTATTCATTTCAGTTTCTTTTATTGAATCTATATGAATTGTAAATGACACAAAATTAAATAATAAAAAAATTATCTAAAAAAACAACAGTTTTTTTTTAACTTTCACTCATGTTTTTTACTTTTACTGCTGCTGTTTTTTTCTCATTATCTTGATTCAATTTTTTTCCTTTATATTTTTGATGTAGTAGAATTAAGAATTTTATAACTGTAGATATATTCAATAGAAATTTCTTTGTAAATTACAAATATTTTAGGTAAAATTTTATTGTGGATGAGTTTTTGCTAGTTTAGAAGTAAAAAGGGGGTATTTTGGTCAATTTGATTGACGATTCTTTAGGCGTGATGTTTTTGATCTTTTTAGTGCCTACACTCGGCCACCAATATGTGGCATATATTCAGCCACGTCACCACCGGCTAAGAAACTCTCTCAGCTGTCGGCTAAGGTACAGTAACCTCATATATATAAATATATATATATATATAGAGAAAAATGTACCTCAGCCGCCAGCTGAGAGAGACTCTCTCAGCTGTCACTTTAATATGGTCGTAAACTTATTGCAACATGATCGCGGTCCACTGTAATATGGTCGCAGTTCTAAAAAAATCATATATTTTCAGTTTAATTAGGATTGTGATCATGATAGCAGTTCTTAGAGAAAGACTACGACCATGACAGCAGTTCTGATAAAAACACTACGATTTAATCACAGTCCTCATATAACACTGCGATCATGATACCAGCACCTAAAATTGTGGTTAAAATTCAACCACGTTGTGCCAGCTGAGAGAGTCTCTCTCAGCTGACGGCTGAGGTACAGATTCCTCATATATATATATACTCTCTCAGCTGACGGCTGAGGTACATATTCCTTATATATATATATATATATATATATATATATATATATATATATATATATATATATATATATATATATATGGGGTTACTGTACCTCAGCCGACGGCTGAGAGAGTTTGTCAGCCGGCGATGACGTGGCTGAATATATGCCACATATCGGCCGCAAAGTGTAAGCGCCAAAAAAATCAAAAAAATTCCGCCTAAACAATCGTGAATCAAATTGACAAAAATACCCCTTTTTATTTCTAAACTGGCATAAACTCATCCACAAACAAAAATTACCTTAAAAAATTTTCAGTTGAATAAAATTCGTAATTCTACTACATCGAAAATATAATAGAAAAACTATTTGGATCAACATAATGTAAAATAAGAAGAAGCATTGAAAAGTAAAAAAAACATGTCATAGTCGCAGACTTAATACAATATAACTTTCAATTTTATGTGACGTCTGCGACTCCTAGTCGCATTCCTGTTTTATATCACGTCTGCGACCCTAGTCGCATTCCTGTTTTATATCACGTCTGCGACCCTAGTCGCATTCCTTTTTTAAATCACGTCACGACTCTAGTCGCATTCCTTTTTTATATCATGTCTGCGACCGTAGTCGCATTCCTTATTCGCATAAAAATAACAGACGAAACATGCTATCGTACAGCACTGCGACCTCCTTCAGCACTGCGACCAAAGTCGCAATCTTTTTTCGCATGCCTTATGAAAAAGATTTTTATAATTTTACAAAGTAGATTAGCCATGCGATCCTGAGATCAGTTCGCGTATATCACATCTTATAAAAATACTATATTGATTACACTGAATTAAATGATGTAATTAATATTCTATCACCGTGATACAACAACAAGTCTAGGAAAAAGAGATGCACTAATGTTAATTTCGATAAAGGAAAGATGTGCACCATACGTAATCTAAAGATATATGCAAAACATTCTATAAAAAGTTAAATTGTACTTCACGTAATAAACCTCTGAAAAAAAAGGAACTCTTCGGATTCTCCCACCATAACTCTTCAATTAAATATTTAATTTTTTACCACTTCTTACCATACTCAACCGTCACCTGTAACAATTATTATTACTATTCATGTTCTTTCACATTATTGACCTTTATATAGTGCTTGTAACTAATATATTATCTCATACCTAAAAACTATATTTTTACTCTTCCTTTTCAATTTGATTTCAAAAACTTCCAGAAAACAATTCATTCTTGAATCATGTCTTCCCCATCTTCTTCCTCTAAACACTTAGATTTTAACTTCAATCATTCCCCCACCGGTCCTTTTTCTTCAGGGTATTCTAGTGAATCTGATATCAGTTTGGACTTCACTCCTTTTGACTATCTCACTACATTAAATAATATATTAACTGATCCTCCTATTCATGAGGATGATGAAGTTTTCATGTGGGTTAGTGAGGAGGACATTATTTCTCTGCCAATTGACGGAGACATAATTGATGAAAGCATGTCCTCTGATGCTATAGGCTCGCTTTCTCGCAACGGATCGGACGAAGAGCTTGATAGAGACGATCCATTTTGGGAGTTTATCGATGAACCAAAAAAACCTCAAAAACAGGAAGATGATGAGGAAATAAGTGATGAATAGGAAGACCAGGAGAATGAAGACGACGAATCTTCTTATGATGGTGATGATGACGAGGATTAGGATTTCCTGATCTTCTGATATTCAACGTTATTTTGTCTTCTTTTAAAAGCTTTTAATGCTCTTATTTTGTAAGGTGTCTTTCTCACCATATTATGTTATAAATAAAATTTACTTCTATCTGTAAAATAATCTTTCATATTTTTAAAATACATATAAAGTATACCGTATAGGTATTAATTCTGCATCTTATCTGCGATAATGGTCGCAGTATTCATATAATAATTACATATAAAACTGCGACCACGGTCGCTGTCCAGCCATAAACAGTTTGATCATTAAACTATATAAACAGATAATACTGCATCATCATCGCAATCCTCTCAAATCAGTATATTTCACTGCATATTTCACCGTATATCAAAAATTAGTAAATTGCGACTGCTGTTCTTAAACACTGCGACCATAGTCGCAGTCGTACTTCGCATGCAATAAGTGAAAAAAAAATCGTACTTTACATTTAACTTAGCAATAAGCAAAAACATATAAAAAACCATATGTAAACTGCGACTATAGAATCAGTCCTTAGTCACCGTTATTACATTTAACTTAGCAAACAAATCATCGAAAAAAATGCTGTCATGAGTACTACGACCATAGTCACAGTTCTTGATCGCATGCTGTATGTAAAAAACCAATTTAATAGTTCATAGGCGGATCAGACAACAGTTACAATGAAGAACAAAAATATATAAAATAATACGTAAACTGCGATTATACTATCAGTTTTAGTCACCGTTATTACATTTAACCAAGCAAAAAAAAAACGTCAACGACTTGCTCTCGTTAAGCATTGCGATCATAGTCGCAGTCCTGTCCGAATTCAATATGTAAAAAAAATAATAATTTATAAATTACATGCGAAAAAAATAAACTGCGACTATACTAAAAATCATTAAATTTCAAATCAGATAACAAAAAAAAAAATAAAGAAGCATTCAAATTAGTTTCGTGATTTGATAAAAAAATATAGGCAGTTTGGCCGCAGTTATAAAAGATAATTGTTACAAATTGAATAACGTCAGAAAATATAAAAATATAATAAAGTATACAGAACCACTGTCTTTTACCGCAGGGGTATTTAGTAATTTCAACTGTTTCAATAGGCGGGGCGTCCTTTCTAGCGTGGCTAATAATGTGCCACGTGACCGCAGGCTGAGAGGGTCTCTCAGCCGTCGGCTGATATACATCTATATATATATATATATATATATATATATATATATATATATATATATATATAGAGAGAGAGAGAGAGAGAGAGAGAGAGAGAGAGAAATGTAAACCAGCTGACACAGGAGGTAACTCCCTCCTATGTCGCACTCAAAAATCATATTTTCCGAGTGAATTTTTAAGATCAGACCGCACATTATCATCTTCATATTCTAAGATATACATATATAAAAAATCAAGTGATTTGAAGTTTGTTTACTTATTGATCTAATCGTTCCATTTGTTCTATTATTAAAAAACCGTTAATGTTTGAACCCAAAAAAAATGGAGTAAACAAACTTCAAATCACTTGATTTTTTATATGTATATATCTTAGAATATGAAGATGATAATGTGCGGTCGGATCTTCAAAATTTACTCGGGAAATTGATTTTTGAGTGCGACATAGGAGGGAGTTGCGTCCTGTGTCAGCTGATTTACATTTCTCTCATATATCGCTCTGAGACCCCCGCTCATACATCACAAGTCTATTGCAGTCTTTGCTTTGTTTGAATTGACGACGTTTGTGAACCCCTCTACCTTCCTTGTCTTTGCTCTTTTTCTCTAATTGGCTTCGTCGCATGAAACCAGTGGAGATAGCCAGCAGACTTTCATAGTTCATATCCAATCTCCAAACATCATCAATCTTGAGGCTTGGCACTGATCTTTCTTACCTGAGACATGTCTGAGCTCAGAATCTGGGTTACCTAATTCTCCATTGTTCTACTCCTACAAGACCGCTATCAGTGGATTTGCCATGAGGCTAACCGAAGGAGAAGCTAAATCCATGTCGATCTAAGACGGATTCGTAAGTGCACGGCCAGACCGCCTACTCCCTTTGCTGACCACGCACGCGCCGTCTTTTCCAGGACTGCAGACGGCCAATAATGGAGACATATGGAATAATTCCAGACTCAGGAGGGTGCCATCATCGGAATGGTGTACAACTATACAATCGACTAATGTTCAGACCTATCGACTATTTTTGACTAAACATAATAATAAAAAGAAGAATTACACATGAGTCGACTTATAAATTTTATAAGTCGACTAATGAAAGAAATAGTTGACTAATCTGCATGATAAGTTGGCTATACAGGTCGTTTTTGAAGCGTAATTAGTTTCTTTTTCAGGTGTGCGAGTTTTCATTTCTGAGGAGTAATCGATTTCTTTTTCATACGCGTGCGAGTTTTCTTTTTTGATGGAATTCGAATAAGAGTCAAATTCTATTGTATGAAGACTTATTTCTAAAGTTTAAGGAGTAAAATTATGCTAGATTGAGGAGATCAATCCTCATAAGATTGATCAAGATTCTTCAAGTATTCAATGATTCAGATCATATCATAGTCCAAATAGGAGTTGTACTGTAAAATCTTATAAATAAATGTTGTAACCAAGTAGGTTGTTGAGTCGAGAACACCAAAGAGATCTTGAAAAAGATCAGAGGGAGCCAAAAAAGAGAGGAGTAAGGTGCATGTACAAAGATGGAATGTATACTCTTGTAATCTAGGTCTAGATTCAAAAAGAAAGTGAATATTCTTGTGAGACCAAAAGAATGTTAGATCTTTCCTATCAAGTTATTAATAAACCTTTCTCAAGTCTTTCCCTGCGGATGTAGACAAAGTTTGGATCGAATCACGTTAAATCCTCATGTTATTTACGGTTACCCTTTTGTCTAGGTATGGCTACTTTGCTTTATACCAGTTTTTTCTTCTGCAAGTATTATCGTATTGTTAAGTTCCGCAAACATCAATCCCGAGAGTAACAATTGGTATCATAGCATATTGATTTCGCTCAATAGTGACATCAGAGTTAAAATTTGATGAAAGACGATATGCCAAAAATAGGAGGTTCTACGACAAAATTAGAGATCGTGAAGTTTCAATGGCAAAAAAAAATTTCGATTTATAGTAAAAGATGGTGAAGATATTGCTGGTGCAACATGACCTTCACAAAACCTTACGGAAAAGGTTAGCAAAATATGCAAATACGTCAGATGAGAATTGGAAAGAGATGGATCAATTAGGCCACAAATTTGTCTTTGGGAGATCATATTAATTTACTGGAATGTTTATTGTGACGCTGGATGTAAAGCAGAAAGTAATCTACAAATATCAAAAATATATTCATAGTTTGTTTTTCAGTTAAATAAACTTTCATAGAAAGGGATATCTTTTATAGACAACTGTTCAACCCTAAAAAATGAACCTACTTGGTGACACATAAACGCAGGACCGTATGTGTACACATATCTTGAGTCTTGACCGGTTAAGAGGGTTAATGTAAAAAATGGACCATCATGATCTATGATTTTTCATAGTAGTATACTGATACTTGGAGTTTTATAAAAGTTTATAATAATACATTGTATTTTTAAAATTTCTTGATAGTTTTTGAAATAAAGTAGAAAATTTATGATAGTTTTGTGAAATTAACCTAAAAAAGTAAGCGCGTGTCGTGATAATATAGGTTGGGACTCAGGATGACCCCAGTCCCTTGACCTAGCCCAAGGAAAGTCTGACCAAGATCATTACGGTCGGGTTCGTAAGAGCTCCACTCACTTACAAGTCACTGGTTCGAGCTCTCGCGCGCGTGACTTCACGCGCCTTCACGGCGTCCTTGACTATCCAAAAAAAAAAAGGATTGGGGCCCATTATTGACCTGATCAATTTTAGAGTCTGTGCCGGGGCTTGCCTTGGGCCCAGACTGGGCCCCAACCACAGCCCGTATGAAGGCCCGCTATAGGTCCAAACAAAAAATGAATTCAGTATCAAGCTTAGGCCCGGGAGCATTCAGAGAATTTGTCATTATACTGCTGACAGATTTATCATCTCCATCATTGGTGATTGAAAATTGTCAAATATCACTATTTAAGTTACTTTCTAATAAAAATATGAACATATTATGCAAATAACAAGCTGAAGCTGGGCTTGAGAACAAGCCCATTAGCTAACTTAATAAATTCCGTATTGCGTTTCAATATTTTTTAATTATATTTCTCAGGTTCATGTCTCTTTGTAGACTTAATCTTTTTGGTAGCATAAATCCTAAAAAATAGTTAAGTCATAGAAGCAATTTAATCAAATTGATTGTTTGCATTACCTGCAATTTGATTCATTGATGATTTACAGCTTTTTTTTTTACTGTTTTTTTAGTTGAATTGATTACAACAGTGAATTACTGGGATCATTTTAGGGGCTGTTTGGATTCAAAGAAGTGGCGGAAGTCAAAAAATGGGGAAGTGTCATTCTGACTTCGCTATCTATTCAAACATCGAAAAAAAAAAAAACAAGAAAACCTAAGGTCCTGAAGCTTTTCAGGCCGTGGTCGGGCCTGGCCCCGGCCCCGTGCTTTTAATCCCTAAGAAAGTGCTGTAAATGAAAACTATTATCGGCCAAAACAAAGATCCAGCCCGGCCCGGCCCCTACTTTGCATGTATGCGTCCAAATTCCTTTTCTTCTTTAATCCCTTGCTGAATTCAAAGTAAAAAGAGCGGGAACCGGTAGATCACAAGGGTAATCTGCAAGCAGCTCTTAGATGATGGATGTTAACTGCTAAATGCAATTCTTTTGTTTACTTGCTCTTTAGATCACTAGGCTTGAAAAAATTAATGTTCCTTCTATTTGAATATTTTGACTACATTTTATACCTTTATAGGATTTTACAATTTTCATTCCACATCACAAAAAGGAGAAACTGGATGTTGAAGTTTCGGGAGTTTCCTCTTGTTCACATCACTATCCTTGATCAAGGGTTATTAACAGATAAAAATATTATTTTGTGTGAAATTGTTCCGCGCAGTTTGCACCCAAAGCCTCTGTAGTGATTAAAAATTGACTCTCATCAGGATGGTGACACGTGTCCAAGCAACCAAACACCCCTTTGAGATTTCCACATCATTCAATCCATCCAGCAGCTTCTACCACTACAGATCCTCCCGAAACCCACCCTCCATCCCTAAGATACTTTATCTCAGAAAACTCTGCCACCTGGACATCCCGAGCCTCCCTCCGTCCCGAAAAATAAAAAAACCCTCAATTCGAGCTCCAACAACAGAGCATCTACAATCTCCGCCATCGGTTACGTATCTTAATTCTCCTCCACGTTCGTAACGTGTAGCACGAGCAATTATAAGCATTGGCGAATTTTCCTGCATGCATTACTAATAAATCAGCGCTTGTATCACAGCCATTACAACAAATCAGCATGTGCTAATCATGCAGTTACGAAGATCATGCCCATACTATCCGCCTCCATAAACAATAGATCAGTATATAAAAGGACCAGTGCCTCCAACATAGAGGAGGATTTTTGGAAGGATTCAACTAGAGATTCCAATCCTAATTCAAGAAGCTAAATCCCAATTTCAACCTACACACATCCCTTACATTCTGTAATTCCTGTAGCTCGAGAATTATAGTGAAGTTCCTTCTCCTCCTTGTGGTTTTTTTTAGCTAAAGGTTTTCACGTAAAATTCACTATGTTTGTGTTGTGATTATTTACGTGCATTTGATCTCCACTTCTCAATCTCGCTTGTGGTATGGATCGACCGTTCGATTGCTCTTGGCGGTAAATCACCACCACAAACTGGTGCTTTCATTGAGAGCTGATACCTACACTTAAGATCGCTTCCCTAAAAACCCAAAGCTTTCCACAGAAAGCTTCTCCATAATGTTGATGGCCCCAAGAAAGTAAACCCTCACCCTCAACGACGCCACGTCAAAGGAAGGGCATCAACACTGTCGGGGGAACAATTCCCCCACCAGCCATCGATCAGCCGCATATCACAGAAGATACCGACTCCTTCTCATCCCAAGAGCCAGCCACTTGTGTCCAATTGCCACAGCAGGACAAAAATCAGCTCCTTCAGATGCTCGCCGACAAGAAAGAGCAGAAGAAAAACAATAAACCCAATTTGATTGTACCGGGAGCAAGCGGGTCTCAACCGAGAATGCCATCTGCGAGTAGGAGGCATTAAGGCAACTCAACAACCAACTCCATGCTCAAATCTCTACCTTCCAGAACAACTAGACATCGACGCAGTCAAAAAACGAGCCTGAAGTTGGTGAATCTCCCAATCTCCAAGCCCTTGACAACTGATCCAAAGACAAATCACGGAAGCCAAGATGGAAAGTCTCCAACGACTTCAACTACCAAAATTCCTGACTCTTCCCTCTCTGAAGAAATTCAAGAGTGCGAGTTCCCGAGAAAGTTCTCAACTCCAACCTTCGACTACTACTCTGGAATGAGCGACCTCGTCCAGCACATCAGAAAATTTCGGGAAAAGATAATAATCTACTCCCGCAATGATCCAATCATGTGCCTAACCTTTCTGTCTAGCTTGAAAGGCATAGCCTCAGATTGGTTATACTCTTTGTTGGCCCAAGGTTACAATCACCCATGATTAGTGTATTTTGATGATTGCAAAAACATATTAGTTATTTGTACTAATAATATTTGTTGTTTAAGTGTGTTTCAGGTTTCTATTAATTCTAGAAATCTTCTCTCACAAATACAAGGATTTGGACTCAAGTCAACTCTAATTGGGCTCAAGGAACAAGTGTTGAAGATCATATGAAGAAACCTATTGAAGATCTTGAAGTCCTTAGAATCTTTGTAAGAATAAAATGTTAAAGTTTGAGTCTTGGTTATTTGGCTCTAGGATACACACACACACAAAATTTGGTTTTGATAAAATTTGGTCTTGTTTTCATTTTCAAAATTTGGTTTCATGCCTTAGTAGAGATTTACATGAACCTAAGTTTTATAAAATAAATATCTTGTCTAGATCATGTATACATACTCCTACTAACATGTTACTATAGTTTGTTTAAACCTAAAACGATTTTTCAAATTTTTCCAAGTTCAAAATCCTGCAGTTTTTCCCATTTCAGGCTGACCGGCCGACCGGCCCGTCGACCGGCACCATAGCCTGGACGTGCACGTCTGTGCACGTCCGTCGGTCGACCGCACCGGTCGACCGACCAAGAGCACACTGCTCTCTGGTTTTCTAAGTCGACCGGACCGGTCGACCGGAAGAAGGAAACTGTGTTTCCTCTTTTAGGACGGTCGACCGGACCGGTCGACCGAGAGCCAACGGCTCTTTGCAGCTGGGCTGGCGGTCGACCGGACCGGTCGACCGCCAGGCCTGCAAAAATCCAACGGCTCTTTCCTCTTTGGGCTATTCTGAAAAACTGTTTTTGTTTTCTACTTTAACAGATTTTTGGAGAGTTGTTGGGGAGCTTTTGCAGGTCAAATTAGGTGTAAAGAAATTGTTTTTAACCTATTTTCTAACCCTATAAATAGAGGAGAAGTCTCTCTTGCATATTACTTAGAAAAATCCTCAAGTTTGTGTTGTTTTCAAAAGAGAAAAGAAAAGAGTTTAAAGTTTCATTCCAATTCTTTTTGAGCTTGTTTTTCAGTTGTGTTTGATTACTAATATCACTCTACAACTGAAGTTTTTCTCACCACACTTCATAGAGCCAAAAATCCAATACTCATTCTATAGTGAAGTTGTAATTGAAGTGAGAGTGTTTGTAAAAGAGTTTGAGAAATAGTGTAGTGATCTTGTTGTGATCACTTTGTTCTTGTAATCCTTTCCTTGTGGAGCAACCTCTTCGGTAGAGGTCCTTTGTACTCGGTGGAGCTCGGTGCTCGGTCTTCGGTAGACCAAATTGTAAAGGCGTCCTCGGTGGATAGTGGAAACCCTTCACGGAGGTAAAGGCGGGGAGTAGAGCGGTGGCTCGAACCTCGAAACAAATCACTTTGTTTGCGATTGCCTTTGCGTCCAATTCTTGCTTTACTTTTCAATAGTTCCTTATTGCTTTCTATTGCATACATGTGATATTGTTTAAATCTCTTGTGCTACTATTTGCTTGCTTGTAATTCTTGCCATATATCATTGTGTTTGCATCATTCTTCATATCATCCATTTCATACTTGTGTGTGCCAATCCCGTACTCATCCAACAAGAGCTTCACATAGCGCCTCAACCCATATCAAGGGGAATCAAGAGGAGTTTAGTCCAGAGCCTCGCAAGAGGAATTCGGCTACACTTGTTGAATTGTACTAAGTTGAGCCTCACTTGTTTTAGGTTCCGCATTTAGAGAGTTAAAATTTTTAAGATTAGCAATCACACCTATTCACCCCCCCTCTAGGTGTTTTTCAATTGGTATCAGAGCTTGAACTCTAGGATTTGGTTTAACAACCTTAGAGAAGATCCTAATTGCTAATCATTTCATTCATATTCATATAGTAAAAATGGCCGATGGAATTAAGACCCCTCCTAAGTTTGATGGACTTAACTTTCCCATATGGAAAGTTAAGATGACCGTGTTTTTGCAATCTCTAGGTAGCCGAGTTGCAAAAGCCGTGACTAAGTCCTTTAGTGTACCCCCCGGTGACGAATCCACTTGGTCCGAAATAGAGACTAAGGAATTCGATGCCAATGCCAAAGCTCACTATGCACTTCTTCAAGCCCTTAATGATGATGACATTTCTAGGGTTATCCATTGCAAATCCGCATATGAGATTTGGTCACATTTGATAGTCACACATGAGGGGACCTCACAAGTAAAGAAGGCTAAGATTGACCTTCTTCGGTCCCAATATGAAACATTTAGCATGCAAGAAAATGAAACCATAGATGATATGGTTACAAGATTTACCAAGATTACTAATGGACTCTCTTCTTTAGGTGAAGATATCAACAATGATCAAAGAGTAAGGAAGATCATCCGTGCTCTTCCTCCTTCATGGGAAGTTAAAGCAACAACCTTAAAGGAACTCAACGACAATGAAGAGATGGAGCTTATAGGTCTCATTGGGAACCTCAAAACCCATGAGATGGAAAGGAAAGCAAGGGAGGATATGGCTCCTTCCAAAAAGAAGACTATCGCCTTCAAGAGTCAAGCTACACACTCCGATGAAGACGATGAAGAAGAAGATGATGAGGAGCTCTCACTCCTTGTTAAGAATGTCCGGAGGATGTACAACAAGGCGAAGTACCAAGGTAGAAGAAGATGGCAAGGAGGCAAAGAAGAAAGAAGGATCACTTGTTTCAATTGCCAAAAGCCCGGACACATTGTTGCGGAGTGTCCGGACAAAGCTAAGCCCTCCACTTCAAAGAAGCCCTACAAGAAGAAGGCTATGAAGGCAACTTGGGATTCGGAGACCGAATCCGAGGAAGAAATAGACACCGCCAACATGTGCTTCATGGCAAATGAAGGCACAAGTAAGGTAACCTCTTCCACTCCTTTAGATAATGAACTTTCAATGGATGAGTTAGAAGAAGCTTTTGTTGAATTGTCACAAAATTATGATTTCTTAAAGAAAAAGTATTTAAAAATGAAAAAGGAAAATGAATCTTTAAGTCATCAAGTTTTTACTCTTACAAAAGAAAAGGATGATTTGGTTTCCACCTTGGCCACTACTAAAAATGATTTTGAAAAATATAAGATTTCTTGCAAAGGTAAGACCCCACTAATTGATTCTAATGAAGTTTCTATGCTTAAGGAAAGATTAGACTCATTAAGTGTTGTTTTGAAAAATTGTGAATTTAACAAGAAGAAAATTGAGGCTATGTTTCCTAAGAAACAAGCCCCAAAGAAAAATGCTCATGCTCATGTTCATGTTCATGCTACACAACCTAAACAACATGGCAAAACCCCAAAACATGCTCACACTATACATACACATCATGCATTCATGTATGGTAGAGTGTTCTCATGTTCACATTGTGGACGGAAAGGGCACTTAGCCAATTTTTGCTATGATAGATTAAACGTATCACGTCATAATGTTTGGGTTCGAGGCACTAACTTTAAAGGACCCAAGAAAGTTTGGGTACCAAAATCAACAATTATGTTAAATGATATAGGTACTTTCCAAAGCCCAACGACGTAGAGGATTGTGGTATCTTGATAGCGGTTGCTCAAGGCACATGACTTGGGACATCAACAACTTTGCAACCCTATCAAGATATCATGAAGGTGGCACCGTCACCTTCGGAGATGACGCCAAGGGTAAAATCATCGGTATTGGTAATGTAAAACTTGGCACCTCTCCTTTAATGAAAATGTAGTTTTAGTTGATGGCCTCAAGCATAATCTCTTGAGTGTTAGTCAACTTTGTGATAAAGGTTTTGATGTTGTTTTTGATAATGTTGTTTGTAAAGTAATTGATAGAACTTCTAATGTTTGTGTATTTTCCGGTTTTCGTGAAAGTAATGTTTATATGATTGATATGTTAAATATGTCTTGTAATATTACTTGTTTGAAAGCCCTCGATGATGACTCTTGGTTGTGGCATAGGAGATTAGGGCATATTTCTTTTGATCACATTTCTAGGTTAAACACAAAGGAAATGGTGAAAGGTATTCCTTACTTGAATTTTGAAAAGGACCGAGTTTGTGACGCATGTCAATTTGGGAAACAAACTAAGTCTTCTTTCAAGTCAATTAAGGATATCATGACATCACTTCCTTTGGAGTTAATCCATATGGATCTTTTTGGCCCTACACAAACCAAAAGTCTAAGTGGGAATAGATTTGCTTATGTTTTGGTTGATGACTTTTCAAGGTTTACTTGGGTTTTCTTTCTGAACACAAAAACCAAGCATTTTCGTATTTCCAAACTTTTAAGAAAAGAGTTAAAAAGAAAAAGATGTTTCGATTTTGAGAATAAGAAGTGATAGAGGAGGTGAATTCATTAACCAACCCTTTACCACTTTTTGTGATGAACATGGAATAAAGCATGAACTATCTTGTCCTAGAACTCCACAACAAAATGGAGTAGTTGAACGGAAAAATAGAACATTACAAGAGATGGCTAGGACAATGCTAAGTGAATATGGTCTACCACATTATTTGTGGGCCGAGGCCGTTAATACATCATGCTATATATCAAATCGTGTTTTCTTATGTAAAAATACTACTAAAACTTCTTTTGAAATGTACTTTTCTAGAAAACCAAATGTTTCTTATTTCAAAGTTTTTGGATGCAAATGTTTTGTTTTAAATGAAATACACCTAGAGGGGGGGTGAATAGGTGTAATTGCTAATCTAATGCTCTTTTCAAATTTTACTTAAGTGAGTGATGCAACGATCTCTCAAAACACGACTAAGAGCCGAATACCCTTGCGAGGTTCTGAACTCCTTCCTCCCAATTCCCCTTAAATGGGTTAGAGGTGCGCAATGCAACCGTGTTGTATTGAGGTGTGATCGAACAATTCCAAGTATGAAATGCGATGATGAAATGCACACAAGTATTGTAGCAAGAAATATTGAAGGCAAGTAAAATAAACAAGTAAGGATAGCACAAATAAAAGTTAGTTCACAAGCAATAAATTGGAAGTAATTTAAAGCAAGAAATTAAGCAAGAGGAACGCCAAGCCAATCGCAAACAAAGTGATTTGTTTCGAGGTTCGAGCCCGTAGCTCTAGTCCCCGCCTTCACCTCCGTGAAGGGTTTCCACTATCCCCTTAGGATCCCGTACAAGTTAGGCCTCCAAAGACCTCAAGCCCGTAGCTTCACCTTACAAAGAAATTCCCCTTAGGAACTTGTCTCCACAAGAACAAAGGATTACAATTTGGTGATCTCAACTAGACCACAACACTCTTTCTCTTTTACAAACACTCTCACACTTTTACAACTTCACCTATAGAAAGAATATGAAATTTTTGGCTCAATGAAGTGTTTGTGAGAAAAGCTTCAGTTGTAGAGTGATATTAAGAATCAAACAACAACTGAAAATCAAACTTAAAAGAATGGAAATGAAAGCTTTAAACTATTTTTCTCTTTCTCTTGAAAAACTATGAAAACTTGTATTTTTCTTGGTTAATAACTAAGGCCTATTCTCCACTATTTATAGGGAGAGAATAGGTTAAAAACTCTGATTTTTCCAGCTAAAAACTTCTGCAAAAGCACCCCAACAACTCCTAAAAACTCTGTTAAAGAGAAAACATAAAACAGATTTTCAGAACAGCCCAAAAAGGAAAGAGCCGTTGGGCTTGTTGCAGGCCTACCGGTCGACTGCCGGTCGACCGGTGCTCTGCTGGCAAAAAGAGCCGTTGAGGCTCCGGTCGACTGCCAGTCGACCGATCTCACAGAAGGAAACACAGTTTCCTTCTATCGGTCGACCGACCCAGTCGACCGAAAGATACAGAGAGCAGACCACAAAAATCAGTCGACCGATATTTAGGGTCGGTCGACCGGCAGACATGCACAGCCTCGTGCATGTCTGGCCACAGCAGCCGGTCGACTGATATTTAGGGTCGTCGACCGGTCTGCCTGGAAACAGTTTTCTGGGCAGATTTTTGAGTTAGAAAAATTTGTAAAAATTCCTTTAAAAATCTTAAGCTAAGTGTTATGCTGAAAATAGTTTATATACATGTATTTAAACAAGTTTTGAAGATATAAGGCTTTGGGTACATGTATGTATGAACTAAGGCATAAACTTAGAAATACCATTCTCAAAAACATAGACATATTCAAGACACATGTGTGTGCAAATCCTAGAGCCAAAATTTACATATCCTATCTTTAACAAAAACTACACTTACAAGCTTCTAGGTCTTCAAGACTTCAACATGGGCAATCTTCACTTGATCTTCAATATTGCACTTTGAGCCCAATTTGACTTGTCTTGAATCCAATAGCTTGTATTTGAGTCCAAAATCTTTGTATATGAGTGAGAGTACTTCTAGTATGATAATAAACCTGAAATACACTTAAACAACAAATGATATTAGTACAAATAACTAATATGTTTTGTAATCATCAAAATACACTAAACATGGGTTGATTGTAACCTTGGGCCAACAATCTCCCCCTTTTTGATGATGACAAAACATATGAGTTATTAAACAAATAAAAGAGGAAAGAGCTTGGAAGGCTCCCCCTTAAACAATGCTATGTATTTAACATGAATATGAGAAACTATGTAATCATACATAAAGCATTGAAAAATATCATCACCAAAAAAAATAAGCTATCATAAGGAATAACAAAATTTAAAACAAACAACATATTTTTCCTCCTCATATTTTCCCAAACTTATATATTTTTATATTTTATTTCTCCCCCTTTTTGTCATACATCAAAAAGGGTTGTAAAAAATTTTAAGAATATTAAGAAATATTTTAAGTATCGATCTACAAAACATTTAATTCACCACAAATAAAAGAAAATCTTGCATAATCCAAAGGTTTTGTGAAAATATCCGCAAGTTGAAAATCGGTAGAAACAAAATCGATATCAATGTCACCTTTTTCAAAGTGATCTCTAAGAAAATGATATCTAATGTCTATATGTTTGTTTTACTATGTTGATTAGCATTTTTGGTCATGTGAATAGCACTAGTATTATCACAATAAATTTTAACATGATCAAAATGCAAATCAAAATCGAGAAGAGTATGTTTCATCCAAAGTACTTGTGCACAACAAGCTCCGGCTGCTACATACTCTGCCTCGGCGGTTGAAAGGGCTACACTATTTTGCTTTTTGGAAGACCAAGACACAAGACAATTGCCCAAGAATTGGCAAGTGCCACTTGTGCTCTTCCTATCTACCCTACAACCGGCATAGTCGGCATCCGAATAACTAGTCATGGTAAATTGGTTAGTTTTCGGATACCAAAACCTAAATCAATTGTGCCCTTAAGATACCTAATTATGCGTTTTACCGCTATTAAGTGTGATTCCTTAGGACATGATTGAAAACGTGCACACAAACATACGGAAAACATTATATCCGGCCTACTAGCCGTAAGATAGAGTAAACTACCAATCATGCTACGAAAGAATTTGATGTCTACTTCCTTACCTTGTTCATCCTTGTCAAGTTTCGTAGTGGTTGCCATGGGAGTCTTTGCTACTTTGGATCCTTCAAGCCCGAACCTCTTGATGAGTTCTTTGGTGTACTTGGCTTGGTTGATGAATGTCCCATCACTACGTTGCTTGATTTGAAGTCCAAGGAAGAAGTTGAGCTCCCCCATCATAGACATCTCAAATTCCCTTTTCATGCATGATTCAAAATTCTTGCAAAGTGAAACATTAGTAGATCCAAAAATAATGTCATCAACATAAATTTGAACTATGAGGATATCTTGATCTATATGTTTGGTAAATAATGTTTTATCCACTTTTCCTTTCTTAAAATCATTTGAAATCAAGAATGAAGACATCTTTCATACCAAGCCCTAGGGGCTTGTTTCAAACCATATAGTGCTTTATCTAATTTATAAACATAATTAGGGTGTGTAGGATCAACAAACCCGGGGGGTTGTTCAACATACACCTCCTCATCAATATAACCATTAAGAAAGGCACTCTTTACATCCATTTGAAATAACTTAAAATCTTTAAATGAGGATATGCTAAGGTCATCCGTATGGCTTCGAGCCGTGCACGGGTGCAAAGGTTTCTTCAAAATCGATCCCTTCGATTTGAGTGTAACCTTGGGCAACTAACCTAGCCTTGTTTCTAACTACATTACCCGATTCATCCAACTTGTTCTTAAAGATCCATTTAGTGCCAATAGTAGGTCTATCTTGGGGCCTAGGAACAAGGTGCCAAACTTGGTTGCGCTCAAATTGATTGAGCTCCTCTTGCATGGCAAGCAACCAATATGAATCGGCCTCGGCCTCGAGGACATTTTTAGGTTCTATGTGTGAAATAAAAGCAAAATTACCACAAAAATCTTGAATCTTAGAGCGAGTGGTTACCCCTTTTGATACTTCACCTATGACGAGGTCCTTGGGATGATGAGGGTTGAATCTCCAATCCTTTGGTAGTGGTTGAGAGTGCTCCTTTTCATTTGCTCGATGTTCATTTCCTTGAGCCTCTTCCACTTTGGCTTCACTTCCATCACCATCCTTTGGCTTGTCTCCCATGGTAGAAGCATCCTCCAAGGTCACTTTCTCCAACCTTCATCTAAAGCATCATTTCTACACAATTCTTAACAAACTTGTTAGATTCCTCAAATTTAACATGAATAGATTCCTCAATAGTCAAAGTTGACCTATTGAAGACTCTATAAGCCTTACTAGTATTTGAGTAACCTACAAAATAGCCTCATATGCTTTTGCATCAAATTTTCCCAAATTAATATTTGTATTTAAAACAAAACATTTGCAACCAAACACTTTGAAATAAGAAACATTAGGTTTTCTAGAAAAATACATCTCATAAGAAGTCTTAGTAGTATTTTTACATAGGAAAACACGATTTGCAATGTAACATGAAGTATGAACGGCCTCGGCCCACAAATAATGTGGTAGGCCATATTCATTCAACATTGTCCTAGCCATCTCTTGTAAAGTACGATTTTTTCGCTCAACTACTCCATTTTGTTGTGGAGTTCTAGGACAAGAAAGTTCATGTTTTATTCCATGTTCCTCACAAAAAGTGGTAAAGGGAAGGTTAATGAACTCACCTCCTCTATCACTTCTTATTTTAATTATTGAGGAGTCATTTTCCTTTTCAACTCTTTTCTTAAAGGCTTGAAAATGTGAAAAGGTTTGACTTTTGTGTTCAAGAAAATAAACCCAAGTAAAACGCGAAAAATCATCTACTAAAACATAAGCAAATCTACTCCCACTTAAACTTTTGGTTTGAGTTGGGCCAAATAAGTCCATGTGGATTAGCTCTAATGGACGTGATGACATGATATCCTTATTGATTTGAATGAGGACTTAGTTTGTTTCCAAATTGACATGCGTCACAAACTCGGTCCTTTTCAAAGTTCAATGAAGGAATACCCTTCACCATTTCCTTAGAGTTAAGCCTAGAAATATGGTCAAATGAAACGTGGCCTAATCTCCTATGCCACAACCAAGAGTCGTCATCGAGGGCTTTTAAACATGTTATATTACAAGACATATTTAACATATCAATCATATAAACATTGCTTTCACGAAAACGGAAAATACACAAACATTGGAAGTTCTATCAATTACTTTACAAGCAACATTGTCAAAAACTACATCAAAACCTTTATCACAAAGTTGACTAACACTCAAGAGATTATGCTTGAGGCCATCAACTAAAACAACATTTTCAATTAAAGGAGAGGTGCCAAGTTTTACATTACCAATACCGATGATTTTACCCTTGGCGTCATCTCCGAAGGTGACGGTGCCACCTTCATGATATCTTGATAGGGTTGCAAAGTTGTTGATGTCCCAAGTCATGTGCCTTGAGCAACCGCTATCAAGATACCATAAACCTCTACGTCTTTGAGCTTTGGAAAGTACCTACATCATTTAAAACAATAGTTGACTTTGGTACCCAAACTTTCTTGGTCCTTGAAAGTTAGTGTTACGAACCCAAACATTATGGTGTGATGCACTTAGTCTATCATAACAAAAATTAGCTAAGTGTCCTTTCCGTCCACAATGTGAACATGAGTACACTTTTCTATACATAAATGCATGGTGTATATGTGAAGTGTGAGCATGCTTTGGGGGTTTGCCATGATGCATAGGTTGTGTAGCATGTACATGAGCATGAGCATGATGAATATTTTTCTTAGGAGCTTGTTTCTTAGGAAACATATTCTCCATCTTCTTTTTATCAAACTCACTACACTTTTTCAAAACAACATCTAATGAGTCTAATCTTTCCTTAAGCATGGCAATCTCATTAGAGTCTACAAATGGGGTCTTTCCTTTACAAGCAATCTTATATTTTTCAAAATCATTTTTAGTGGAAACTAAAGAAGAATGTAAATCATTATTTTCTTTAGAAAGATTTACAATTTGAATATTAAGTGATTCATTGTCCTTTTTCATTTTTAAATATTTCTTCTTTAAGAAATCATAATTACCAGAAAGTTCCATAAAAGCTTCTCCTAGCTCATCCATGGATAAATCATCATCAAGAAGAGTTGAGGGGGTTACCTTGCTTGTGCTCTCATTTGCCATGAAGCACATATTGGCGGTGTCGATCTCCTCCTCGGATTCACTTTCGTCATCCCATGTTGCTTTCATAGCCTTCTTCTTGTATGGCTTCTTGGATGAGGATGGCTTCACTTGTTCGGACACTCCGCTACTATGTGTCCCGGCTTTTGGCAATTAAAGCAAATGATCTTCCTTTCTTCCTTGCCTCCTTGCCATCTCCTCCTTCCTTGGTACTTTGCCTTGTTGTACATCCTCCGGACATTTTGACTAGAAGTGAGAGCTCCTCGTCATCTTCTTCTTCGTCATCTTCGTCGGAGTAGGTAGCATGACTTTTGAAGGCAATGGTCTTCTTTTTGGTAGGTGCCATGTCCTCCCTTTTGCCTTTCTCTCCTCTCATGGGTCTTCAAGTTACCAATGAGTCCAATGAGCTCAATCTCATCTTTGTCATTGAGTTCCTTCAATGTTGTAGCTTTCACTTCCCATGATGGAGGGAGAGCCCGGATGATCTTTCTCACCTTTGGTCATTGTTGATTTCTTCACCTAGAGAAGCAAGACCATTAGTAATCTTTGTAACTTAGTAACCATATCATCTATGGTTTCATTCTCTTGCATGCAAAAATTTCATATTGGGACCGAAGAAGGTCTATCTTGGCCCTCTTTACTTGTGATGTCCCCTCATGTGTTACTAGCAAATGGGTCCAAATCTCATAGGCGGATTTGCAATGGATGACTCTAGCTATGTCATCATCATTGAGGGCTTGTAGGAGTGCATAATGAGCCCTAGCATTGGCATCAAACTCCTTGGTCTCAATTTCGGACCAAGTGGATTCATCACCGGGGGTACACTAAATTGTTTAGTCACGGCCTTTGCAACTCGACTACCTAGAGATTGCAAGAAAACGGTCATCTTAACCTTCCATATGGGAAAGTTAAGTCCATCAAACTTAGGTGGGGTCTTATTCCATCGGCCATGTTTACTATGTGGAAATGAATGAAGTGATTAGCAATATAAGGATCTCTCTAAGGTTGTTAAGCCAAATCCTAGAGTCCAAGCTCTGATCCAATTGAAATACACCTAGAGGGGGGGTGAATAGGTGTAATTGCTAATCTAATGCTCTTTTCAAATTTTACTTAAGTGAGTGATGCAACGATCTCTCAAACACGACTAAGAGCCGAATACCCCTTGCGAGGTTCTGAACTCCTTCCTCCCAATTCCCCTTAAATGGGTTAGAGTTGCGCATGCAACCGTGTTGTATTGAGGTGTGATCGAACAATTCCAAGTATGAAATGCGATGATGAAATGCACACAAATTGTAGCAAGAAATATTGAAGGCAAGTAAAATAAACAAGTAAGGATAGCACAAATAAAAGTTAGTTCACAAGCAATAAATTGGAAGTAATTTAAAGCAAGAAATTAAGCAAGAGTAACGCCAAGCCAATCGCAAACAAAGTGATTTGTTTCGAGGTTCGAGCCCGTAGCTCTAGTCCCCGCCTTCACCTCCGTGAAGGGTTTCCACTATCCCCTTAGGATCCCGTACAAGTTAGGCCTCCAAAGACCTCAAGCCCGTAGCTTCACCTTACAAAGAAATTCCCCTTAGGAACTTGTCTCCACAAGAACAAAGGATTACAATTTGGTGATCTCAACTAGACCACAACACTCTTTCTCTTTTACAAACACTCTCACACTTTTACAACTTCACCTATAGAAAGAATATGAAATTTTTGGCTCAATGAAGTGTTTGTGAGAAAAGCTTCAGTTGTAGAGTGATATTAAGAATCAAACAACAACTGAAAATCAAACTTAAAAGAATGGAAATGAAAGCTTTAAACTATTTTTCTCTTTCTCTTGAAAAACTATGAAAACTTGTATTTTTCTGGTTAATAACTAAGGCCTATTCTCCACTATTTATAGGGAGAGAATAGGTTAAAAACTCTGATTTTTTCCAGCTAAAAACTTCTGCAAAAGCACCCCAACAACTCCTAAAAACTCTGTTAAAGAGAAAACATAAAACAGATTTTCAGAACAGCCCAAAAAGGAAAGAGCCGTTGGGCTTGTTGCAGGCCTACCGGTCGACTGCCGGTCGACCGGTGCTCTGCTGGCAAAAGAGCCGTTGAGGCTCCGGTCGACTGCCAGTCGACCGATCTCACAGAAGGAAACACAGTTTCCTTCTATCGGTCGACCGACCCAGTCGACCGAAAGATACAGAGAGCAGACCACAAAAATCAGTCGACCGATATTTAGGGTCGGTCGACCGGCAGACATGCACAGCCTCGTGCATGTCTGGCCACAGCAGCCGGTCGACTGATATTTAGGGTCGGTCGACCGTCTGCCTGGAAAACAGTTTTCTGGGCAGATTTTTGAGTTAGAAAAATTTGTAAAAATTCCTTTAAAAATCTTAAGCTAAGTGTTATGCTGAAAATAGTTATATACATGTATTTAAACAAGTTTTGAAGATATAAGGCTTTGGGTACATGTATGTATGAACTAAGGCATAAACTTAGAAATACCATTCTCAAAACATAGACATATTCAAGACACATGTGTGTGCAAATCCTAGAGCCAAAATTTACATATCCTATCTTTAACAAAAACTACACTTACAAGCTTCTAGGTCTTCAAGACTTCAACATGGGCAATCTTTCACTTGATCTTCAATATTGCACTTTGAGCCCAATTTGACTTGTCTTGAATCCAATAGCTTGTATTTGAGTCCAAAATCTTTGTATATGAGTGAGAGTACTTCTAGTATGATAATAAACCTGAAATACACTTAAACAACAAATGATATTAGTACAAATAACTAATATGTTTTGTAATCATCAAAATAC